>JAUIMM010001750.1:0-116038 GCA_031769625.1 Taudactylus pleione | reverse complement strand
TCTTGTAGCAAACACAGACAGCTCAAAATTTCACTGATCTGTTGAAGACCAAGACCCACAAATGTGATTGTGAAATGGTTTTTCTCTCATGTTGCTGTTTAAGAGAAAACAGCAAATGCACCGTTTAGGCCAAAATGCATTGAAAGCAATGGAAACAACAAAAGCGCATACTTTGTGTTATCTCCTCTTGTAGCAAACACAGACAGCTCAAAATTTCACTGATGTGTTGAAGACAAGACCCACAAATGTGATGTGAAATGGTTTTTCTCCATGCTGCGTTTAAGAGAAAACAGCAAATGCAAGTTTTAGGCCAAATGCATTGAAACAAAGGAACAACAAAAGCTGCATACTTTGTGATATCTCCTCTTGTAGCAAACACAGACAGCTCAAAATTTCACTGGATGTGTGAAGACCAAGACCCACAAATGTGATGTGAAATGGTTTTCTCCATGTTGCGTTTAAGAGAAAACAGCAAATGCACGTTTTAGGCCAAAATGCATTGAAAGCAATGGAAATAACAAAAGCGCATACATTGTGATATCTCCTCTTGTACCAAACACAGACAGCTCAAAATTTCACTGGATGTGTTGAAGACCAAGACCCACAAATGTGATGTGAAATGGTTTTTCTCTCATGTTGTGTTTAAGAGAAAACTGCAAATGGACGTTTTAGGCCAAAATGCATTGAAAGGCAATGGAAATAACAAAAGCGCATACTTTGTGTTATCTCCTCTTGTAGCAAACACAGACAGCTCAAAATTTCACCAGATCTGTTGAAGACCAAGACCCACAAATGTGATGTGAAATGGTTTTACTCCATGTTGCGTTTAAGAGAAAACAGCAAATGAACGTTTTAGGCCAAAATGCATTGAAAACAATGGAAACAACAAAAGCGCATACTTTGTGTTATCTCCTCTTACAGCAAACACAGACAGCTCAAAATTTCACTGGATGTGTTGAAGACCAAGACCCACAAATGTTATGTGAAATGGTTTTTCTCTCATGTTGTGTTAAGAGAAAACTGCAAATGGACGTTTAGGCCAAAATGCATTGAAAGCAATGGAAATAACAAAAGCGCATACTTTGTGTTATCTCCTCTTGTAGCAAACACAGACAGCTCAAAATTCACCAGATCTGTTGAAGACCAAGACCCACAAATGTGATGTGAAATGGTTTTACTCCCATATTGCGTTTAAGAGAAAACAGCAAATGAACGTTTTAGGACAAAATGCATTGAAAACAATGGAAACAACAAAAGCGCATACTTTGTGTTATCTCCTCTTGTAGCAAACACAGACAGCTCAAAATTTCACTGGATGTGTTGAAGACCAAGACCCACAAATGTGATGTGAAATGGTTTTTCTCTCATGTTGTGTTTAAGAGAAAAATGCAAATGCACGTTTTAGGCCAAAATGCATTGAAAGCAATGGAAATAACAAAAGCGCATACTTTGTGTTATCTCCTCTTGTAGCAAACACAGACAGCTCATAATTTCACCAGATCTGTTGAAGACCAAGTCCCACAAATGTGATGTGAAATGGTTTTACTCCCATGTTGCGTTTAAGAGAAAACAGCAAATGAACGTTTTAGGCCAAAATGCATTGAAAACAATGGAAACAACAAAAGCGCATACTTTGTGTTATCTCCTCTTGTAGCAAACACAGACAGCTCAAAATTTCACTGGATGTGTTGAAGACCAAGACCCACAAACGTGATGTGAAATGGTTTTTCTCTCATGTTGTGTTTAAGAGAAAACTGCAAATGGACGTTTTAAGCCAATATGCATTGAAAGCAATGGAAATAACAAAAGCGCATACTTTGTGTTATCTCCTCTTGTAGCAAACACAGACAGCTCAAAATTTCACCAGATCTGTTGAAGACCAAGACCCACAAATGTGATGTGAAATGGTTTTACTCCCATGTTGCGTTTAAGAGAAAACAGCAAATGAACGTTTTAGGCCAAAATGCATTGAAAACAATGGAAACAACAAAAGCGCATACTTTGTGTTATCTCCTCTTGCAGCAAACACAGACAGCTCAAAATTTCACTGGATGTGTTGAAGACCAAGACCCACAAATGTGATGTGAAATGGTTTTACTCCCATGTTGCGTTTAAGAGAAAACAGCAAATGAACGTTTTAGGCCAAAATGCATTGAAAACAATGGAAACAACAAAAGCGCATACTTTGTGTTATCTCCTCTTGCAGCAAACACAGACAGCTCAAAATTTCACTGGATGTGTTGAAGACCAAGACCCACAAATGTGATGTGAAATGGTTTTTCTCTCATGTTGTGTTTAAGAGAAAACTGCAAAAGGACGTTTTAGGCCAAAATGCATTGAAAGCAATGGAAATAACAAAAGCGCATACTTTGTGTTATCTCCTCTTGTAGCAAACACAGACAGCTCAAAATTTCAAAAGATCTGTTGAAGACCAAGACCCACAAATGTGATGTGAAATGGTTTTACTCCCATGTTGCGTTTAAGAGAAAACAGCAAATGAACGTTTTAGGCCAATATGCATTGAAAACAATGGAAACAACAAAAGCGCATACTTTGTGTTATCTCCTCTTGTAGCAAACACAGACAGCTCAAAATTTCACTGGATGTGTTGAAGACCAAGACCCACAAATGTGATGTGAAATGGTTTTTCTCTCATGTTGTGTTTAAGAGAAAACTGCAAATGCACGTTTTAGGCCAAAATGCATTGAAAGCAATGGAAATAACAAAAGCGCATACTTTGTGTTATCTCCTCTTGTAGCAAACACAGACAGCTCAAAATTTCACCAGATCTGTTGAAGACCAAGACCCACAAATGTGATGTGAAATGGTTTTACTCCCATGTTGCGTTTAAGAGATAACAGCAAATGAACGTTTTAGGTCAATATGCATTGAAAACAATGGAAACAACAAAAGTGCATACTTTGTGTTATCTCCTCTTGTAGCAAACACAGACAGCTCAAAATTTCACTGGATGTGTTGAAGACCAAGACACACAAATGTGATGTGAAATGGTTTTTCTCTCATGTTGTGTTTAAGAGAAAACTGCAAAAGTACGTTTTAGGCCAAAATGCATTGAAAGCAATGGAAATAACAAAAGCGCATACTTTGTGTTATCTCCTCTTGTAGCAAACACAGACAGCTCAAAATTTCAAAAGATCTGTTGAAGACCAAGACCCACAAATGTGATGTGAAATGGTTTTACTCCCATGTTGCGTTTAAGAGAAAACAGCAAATGAACGTTTTAGGCCAAAATGCATTGAAAACAAAGGAAACAACAAAAGAGCATACTTTGTGTTATCTCCTCTTGTAGCAAACACAGACAGCTCAAAATTTCACTGGATGTGTTGAAGACCAAGACCCACAAATGTGATGTGAAATGGTTTTTCTCCCATGTTGCGTTTAAGAGAAAACAGCAAATGGACGTTTTAGGCCAAAATGCATTGAAAGCAATGGAAATAACAAAAGCGCATACATTGTGATATCTCCTCTTGTACCAAACACAGACAGCTCAAAATTTCACTGGATGTGTTGAAGACCAAGACCCACAAATGTGATGTGAAATGGTTTTACTCTCATGTTGTGTTTAAGAGAAAACTGCAAATGGACGTTTTAGGCCAAAATGCATTGAAAGCAATGGAAATAACAAAAGCGCATACTTTGATATCCTCTTGTAGCAAACACAGACAGCTCAAAATTTCACCAGATCTGTTGAAGACCAAGACCCACAAATGTGATGTGAAATGGTTTTACTCCCATGTTGTGATTAAGAGAAAACAGCAAATGAACGTTTTAGGCCAAAATGCATTGAAAACAATGGAAACAACAAAAGCGCATACTTTGTGTTATCTCCTCTTGCAGCAAACACAGACAGCTCAAAATTTCACTGGATGTGTTGAAGACCAAGACCCACAAATGTGATGTGAAATGGTTTTTCTCTCATGTTGTGTTTAAGAGAAAACTGCAAAAGGACGTTTTAGGCCAAAATGCATTGAAAGCAATGGAAATAACAAAAGCGCATACTTTGTGTTATCTCCTCTTGTAGCAAACACAGACAGCTCAAAATTTCAAAAGATCTGTTGAAGACCAAGACCCACAAATGTGATGTGAAATGGTTTTACTCCCATGTTGCGTTTAAGAGAAAACAGCAAATCGACGTTTTAGGCCAAAATGCATTGAAAGCAATGGAAATAACAAAAGCGCATACTTTGTGTTATCTCCTCTTGTAGCAAACACAGACAGCTCAAAATTTCACCAGATCTGTTGAAGACCAAGACCCACAAATGTGATGTGAAATGGTTTTACTCCCATGTTGCGTTTAAGAGAAAACAGCAAATGAACGTTTTAGGCCAAAATGCATTGAAAACAATGGAAACAACAAAAGCGCATACTTTGTGTTATCTCCTCTTGCAGCAAACACAGACAGCTCAAAATTTCACTGGATGTGTTGAAGACCAAGACCCACAAATGTGATGTGAAATGGTTTTTCTCTCATGTTGTGTTTAAGAGAAAACTGCAAAAGGACGTTTTAGGCCAAAATGCATTGAAAGCAATGGAAATAACAAAAGCGCATACTTTGTGTTATCTCCTCTTGTAGCAAACACAGACAGCTCAAAATTTCAAAAGATCTGTTGAAGACCAAGACCCACAAATGTGATGTGAAATGGTTTTACTCCCATGTTGCGTTTAAGAGAAAACAGCAAATGGACGTTTTAGGCCAAAATGCATTGAAAGCAATGGAAATAACAAAAGCGCATACTTTGTGTTATCTCCTCTTGTAGCAAACACAGACATCTCAAAATTTCACCAGATCTGTTGAAGACCAAGACCCACAAATGTGATGTGAAATGGTTTTACTCCCATGTTGCGTTTAAGAGAAAACAGCAAATGAACGTTTTAGGCCAAAATGCATTGAAAACAATGGAAACAACAAAAGCGCATACTTTGTGTTATCTCCTCTTGCAGCAAACACAGACAGCTCAAAATTTCACTGGATGTGTTGAAGACCAAGACCCACAAATGTGATGTGAAATGGTTTTTCTCTCATGTTGTGTTTAAGAGAAAACTGCAAATGGACATTTTAGGCCAAAATGCATTGAAAGCAATGGAAATAACAAAAGCGCATACTTTGTGTTATCTCCTCTTGTAGCAAACACAGACAGCTCAAAATTTCACCAGATCTGTTGAAGACCAAGACCCACAAATGTGATGTGAAATGGTTTTACTCCCATGTTGCGTTTAAGAGAAAACAGCAAATGAACGTTTTAGGCCAAAATGCATTGAAAACAATGGAAACAACAAAAGCGCATACTTTGTGTTATCTCCTCTTGTAGCAAACACAGACAGCTCAAAATTTCCCTGGATGTGTTGAAGACCAAGACCCACAAATGTGATGTGAAATGGTTTTTCTCTCATGTTGTGTTTAAGAGAAAACTGCAAATGCACGTTTTAGGCCAAAATGCATTGAAAGCAATGGAAATAACAAAAGCGCATACTTTGTGTTATCTCCTCTTGTAGCAAACACAGACAGCTCAAAATTTCACCAGATCTGTTGAAGACCAAGACCCACAAATGTGATGTGAAATGGTTTTACTCCCATGTTGCGTTTAAGAGAAAACAGCAAATGAACGTTTTAGGCCAATATGCATTGAAAACAATGGAAACAACAAAAGCGCATACTTTGTGTTATCTCCTCTTGTAGCAAACACAGACAGCTCAAAATTTCACTGGATGTGTTGAAGACCAAGACCCACAAATGTGATGTGAAATGGTTTTTCTCTCATGTTGTGTTTAAGAGAAAACTGCAAATGCACGTTTTAGGCCAAAATGCATTGAAAGCAATGGAAATAACAAAAGCGCATACTTTGTGTTATCTCCTCTTGTAGCAAACACAGACAGCTCAAAATTTCACCAGATCTATTGAAGACCAAGACCCACAAATGTGATGTGAAATGGTTTTACTCCCATGTTGCGTTTAAGAGAAAACAGCAAATGAACGTTTTAGGCCAAAATGCATTGAAAACAATGGAAACAACAAAAGCGCATAATTATCTCCTCTTGCAGCAAACACAGACAGCTCAAAATTTCACAGGATGTGTTGAAGACCAAGACCCACAAATGTGATGTGAAATGGTTTTTCTCTCATGTTGTGTTTAAGAGAAAACTGCAAATGGACGTTTTAGGCCAAAATGCATTGAAAGCAATGGAAATAACAAAAGCGCATACTTTGTGTTATCTCCTCTTGTAGCAAACACAGACAGCTCAAAATTTCACTGGATGTGTTGAAGACCAAGACCCACAAATGTGATGTGAAATGGTTTTTCTCTCATGTTGTGTTTAAGAGAAAACAGCAAATGCACGTTTTAGGCCAAAATGCATTGAAAGCAATGGAAATAACAAAAGCGCATACTTTGTGTTATCTCCTCTTGTAGCAAACACAGACAGCTCAAAATTTCACCAGATCTGTTGAAGACCAAGAACCACAAATGTGATGTGAAATGGTTTTACTCCCATGTTGCGTTTAAGAGAAAACAGCAAATGAACGTTTTAGGCCAAAATGCATTGAAAACAATGGAAACAACAAAAGCGCATACTTTGTGTTATCTCCTCTTGCAGCAAACACAGACAGCTCAAAATTTCACTGGATGTGTTGAAGACCAAGACCCACAAATGTGATGTGAAATGGTTTTTCTCTCATGTTGTGTTTAAGAGAAAACTGCAAATGGACATTTTAGGCCAAAATGCATTGAAAGCAATGGAAATAACAAAAGCGCATACTTTGTGTTATCTCCTCTTGTAGCAAACACAGACAGCTCAAAATTTCACCAGATCTGTTGAAGACCAAGACCCACAAATGTGATGTGAAATGGTTTTACTCCCATGTTGCATTTAAGAGAAAACAGCAAATGAACGTTTTAGGCCAAAATGCATTGAAAACAATGGAAACAACAAAAGCGCATACTTTGTGTTATCTCCTCTTGTAGCAAACACAGACAGCTCAAAATTTCACTGGATGTGTTGAAGACCAAGACCAACAAATGTGATGTGAAATGGTTTTTCTCTCATGTTGTGTTTAAGAGAAAACTGCAAATGCACGTTATAGGCCAAAATGCATTGAAAGCAATGGAAATAACAAAAGCGCATACTTTGTGTTATCTCCTCTTGTAGCAAACACAGACAGCTCAAAATTTCACTGGATGTGTTGAAGACCAAGACCCACAAATGTGATGTGAAATGGTTTTTCTCTCATGTTGTGTTTAAGAGAAAACTGCAAATGGACGTTTTAGGCCAAAATGCATTGAAAGCAGTGGAAATAACAAAAGCGCATACTTTGTGTTATCTCCTCTTGTAGCAAACACAGACAGCTCAAAATTTCACCAGATCTGTTGAAGACCAAGACCCACAAATGTGATGTGAAATGGTTTTACTCCCATGTTGCGTTTAAGAGAAAACAGCAAATGAACGTTTTAGGCCAATATGCATTGAAAACAATGGAAACAACAAAAGCGCATACTTTGTGTTATCTCCTCTTGTAGCAAACACAGACAGCTCAAAATTTCACTGGATGTGTTGAAGACCAAGACCCACAGATGTGATGTGAAATGGTTTTTCTCTCATGTTGTGTTTAAGAGAAAACTGCAAATGGACGTTTTAGGCCAAAATGCATTGAAAGCAATGGAAATAACAAAAGCGCATACTTTGTGTTATCTCCTCTTGTAGCAAACACAGACAGCTCAAAATTTCACCAGATCTGTTGAAGACCAAGACCCACAAATGTGATGTGAAATGGTTTTACTCCCATGTTGCGTTTAAGAGAAAACAGCAAATGAACGTTTTAGGCCAAAATGCATTGAAAACAATGGAAACAACAAAAGCGCATACTTTGTGTTATCTCCTCTTGTAGCAAACACAGACAGCTCAAAATTTCACTGGATGTGTTGAAGACCAAGACCCACAAATGTGATGTGAAATGGTTTTTCTCTCATGTTGTGTTTAAGAGAAAACTGCAAATGCACGTTTTAGGCCAAAATGCATTGAAAGCAATGGAAATAACAAAAGCGCATACTTTGTGTTATCTCCTCTTGTAGCAAACACAGACAGCTCAAAATTTCACCAGATCTGTTGAAGACCAAGTCCCACAAATATGATGTGAAATGGTTTTACTCCCATGTTGCGTTTAAGAGAAAACAGCAAATGAACGTTTTAGGCCAAAATGCATTGAAAACAATGGAAACAACAAAAGCGCATACTTTGTGTTATCTCCTCTTGTAGCAAACACAGACAGCTCAAAATTTCACTGGATGTGTTGAAGACCAAGACCCACAAATGTGATGTGAAATGGTTTTTCTCTCATGTTGTGTTTAAGAGAAAACTGCAAATGCACGTTTTAGGCCAAAATGCATTGAAAGCAATGGAAATAACAAAAGCGCATACTTTGTGTTATCTCCTCTTGTAGCAAACACAGACAGCTCAAAATTTCACCAGATCTGTTGAAGACCAAGACCCACAAATGTGATGTGAAATGGTTTTTCTCCCATGTTGCATTTAAGAGAAAACAGCAAATGCATGTTTTAGGCCAAAATGCATTGAAAGCAATGGAACAACAAAAGCGCATACATTGTGATATCTCCTCTTGTACCAAACACAGACAGCTCAAAATTTCACTGGATGTGTTGAAGACCAAGACACACAAATGTGATGTGAAATGGTTTTTCTCCCATGTTGCGTTTAAGAGAAAACAGCAATTGCTCATTTTAGGCCAAAATGCATTGAAAGGAATGGAAATAACAAAAGTGCATACTTTGTGTTATCTCCTCTTGCAGCAAACACAGACAGCTCAAAATTTCACCAGATCTGTTGAAGACCAAGACCCACAAATGTGATGTGAAATGGTTTTTCTCCCATATTGCGTTTAAGAGAAAACAGCAAATGCACATTTTAGGCCAAAATGCATTGAAAACAATGGAAACAACAAAAGCGCATACTTTGTGTTTTCTCCTCTTGTAGCAAACACAGACAGCTCAAACTTTCACCTGATCTGTTGAAGACCAAGACCCACAAATGTGATGTGAAATGGTTTTTCTCTCATGTTGTGTTTAAGAGAAAACAGCAAATGCACGTTTTAGGCCAAAATGCATTGAAAGCAATGGAAATAACAAAAGCGCATACTTTGTGTTATCTCCTCTTGTAGCAAACACAGACAGCTCAAAATTTCAAAAGATCTGTTGAAGACCAAGACCCACAAATGTGATGTGAAATGGTTTTACTCCCATGTTGCGTTTAAGAGAAAACAGCAAATGAACGTTTTAGGCCAAAATGCAATGAAAACAAAGGAAACAACAAAAGTGCATACTTTGTGTTATCTCCTCTTGTAGCAAACACAGACAGCTCAAAATTTCACTGGATGTGTTGAAGACCAAGACCCACAAATGTGATGTGAAATGGTTTTTCTCCCATGTTGCGTTTAAGAGAAAACAGCAAATGGACGTTTTAGGCCAAAATGCATTGAAAGCAATGGAAATAACAAAAGCGCATACATTGTGATATCTCCTCTTGTACCAAACACAGACAGCTCAAAATTTCACTGGATGTGTTGAAGACCAAGACCCACAAATGTGATGTGAAATGGTTTTTCTCTCATGTTGTGTTTAAGAGAAAACTGCAAATGGACGTTTTAGGCCAAAATGCATTGAAAGCAATGGAAATAACAAAAGCGCATACTTTGTGTTATCTCCTCTTGTAGCAAACACAGACAGCTCAAAATTTCACCAGATCTGTTGAAGACCAAGACCCACAAATGTGATGTGAAATGGTTTTACTCCCATGTTGCGTTTAAGAGAAAACAGCAAATGAACGTTTTAGGCCAAAATGCATTGAAAACAATGGAAACAACAAAAGCGCATACTTTGTGTTATCTCCTCTTACAGCAAACACAGACAGCTCAAAATTTCACTGGATGTGTTGAAGACCAAGACCCACAAATGTGATGTGAAATGGTTTTTCTCTCATGTTGTGTTTAAGAGAAAACTGCAAATGGACGTTTTAGGCCAAAATGCATTGAAAGCAATGGAAATAACAAAAGCGCATACTTTGTGTTATCTCCTCTTGTAGCAAACACAGACAGCTCAAAATTTCACCAGATCTGTTGAAGACCAAGACCCACAAATGTGATGTGAAATGGTTTTACTCCCATATTGCGTTTAAGAGAAAACAGCAAATGAACGTTTTAGGACAAAATGCATTGAAAACAATGGAAACAACAAAAGCGCATACTTTGTGTTATCTCCTCTTGTAGCAAACACAGACAGCTCAAAATTTCACTGGATGTGTTGAAGACCAAGACCCACAAATGTGATGTGAAATGGTTTTTCTCTCATGTTGTGTTTAAGAGAAAAATGCAAATGCACGTTTTAGGCCAAAATGCATTGAAAGCAATGGAAATAACAAAAGCGCATACTTTGTGTTATCTCCTCTTGTAGCAAACACAGACAGCTCATAATTTCACCAGATCTGTTGAAGACCAAGTCCCACAAATGTGATGTGAAATGGTTTTACTCCCATGTTGCGTTTAAGAGAAAACAGCAAATGAACGTTTTAGGCCAAAATGCATTGAAAACAATGGAAACAACAAAAGCGCATACTTTGTGTTATCTCCTCTTGTAGCAAACACAGACAGCTCAAAATTTCACTGGATGTGTTGAAGACCAAGACCCACAAACGTGATGTGAAATGGTTTTTCTCTCATGTTGTGTTTAAGAGAAAACTGCAAATGGACGTTTTAAGCCAATATGCATTGAAAGCAATGGAAATAACAAAAGCGCATACTTTGTGTTATCTCCTCTTGTAGCAAACACAGACAGCTCAAAATTTCACCAGATCTGTTGAAGACCAAGACCCACAAATGTGATGTGAAATGGTTTTACTCCCATGTTGCGTTTAAGAGAAAACAGCAAATGAACGTTTTAGGCCAAAATGCATTGAAAACAATGGAAACAACAAAAGCGCATACTTTGTGTTATCTCCTCTTGCAGCAAACACAGACAGCTCAAAATTTCACTGGATGTGTTGAAGACCAAGACCCACAAATGTGATGTGAAATGGTTTTACTCCCATGTTGCGTTTAAGAGAAAACAGCAAATGAACGTTTTAGGCCAAAATGCATTGAAAACAATGGAAACAACAAAAGCGCATACTTTGTGTTATCTCCTCTTGTAGCAAACACAGACAGCTCAAAATTTCACTGGATGTGTTGAAGACCAAGACCCACAAACGTGATGTGAAATGGTTTTTCTCTCATGTTGTGTTTAAGAGAAAACTGCAAATGGACGTTTTAAGCCAATATGCATTGAAAGCAATGGAAATAACAAAAGCGCATACTTTGTGTTATCTCCTCTTGTAGCAAACACAGACAGCTCAAAATTTCACCAGATCTGTTGAAGACCAAGACCCACAAATGTGATGTGAAATGGTTTTACTCCCATGTTGCGTTTAAGAGAAAACAGCAAATGAACGTTTTAGGCCAAAATGCATTGAAAACAATGGAAACAACAAAAGCGCATACTTTGTGTTATCTCCTCTTGCAGCAAACACAGACAGCTCAAAATTTCACTGGATGTGTTGAAGACCAAGACCCACAAATGTGATGTGAAATGGTTTTACTCCCATGTTGCGTTTAAGAGAAAACAGCAAATGAACGTTTTAGGCCAAAATGCATTGAAAACAATGGAAACAACAAAAGCGCATACTTTGTGTTATCTCCTCTTGCAGCAAACACAGACAGCTCAAAATTTCACTGGATGTGTTGAAGACCAAGACCCACAAATGTGATGTGAAATGGTTTTTCTCTCATGTTGTGTTTAAGAGAAAACTGCAAATGCACGTTTTAGACCAAAATGCATTGAAAGCAATGGAAATAACAAAAGCGCATACTTTGTGTTATCTCCTCTTGTAGCAATCACAGACAGCTCAAAATTTCACCAGATCTGTTGAAGACCAAGTCCCTCAAATGTGATGTGAAATGGTTTTACTCCCATGTTGCGTTTAAGAGAAAACAGCAAATGAACGTTTTAGGCCAAAATGCATTGAAAACAATGGAAACAACAAAAGCGCATACTTTGTGTTATCTCCTCTTGTAGCAAACACAGACAGCTCAAAATTTCACTGGATGTGTTGAAGACCAAGACCCACAAATGTGATGTGAAATGGTTTTTCTCTCATGTTGTGTTTAAGAGAAAACTGCAAATGCACGTTTTAGGCCAAAATGCATTGAAAGCAATGGAAATAACAAAAGTGCATACTTTGTGTTATCTCCTCTTGTAGCAAACACAGACAGCTCAAAATTTCACCAGATCTGTTGAAGACCAAGACACACAAATGTGATGTGAAATGGTTTTTCTCCCATGTTGCGTTTAAGAGAAAACAGCAATTGCTCGTTTTAGGCCAAAATGCATTGAAAGCAATGGAAATAACAAAAGTGCATACTTTGTGTTATCTCCTCTTGTAGCAAACACAGACAGCTCAAAATTTCACCAGATCTGTTGAAGACCAAGACCCACAAATGTGATGTGAAATGGTTTTTCTCCCATATTGCGTTTAAGAGAAAACAGCAAATGCACATTTTAGGCCAAAATGCATTGAAAACAATGGAAACAACAAAAGCGCATACTTTGTGTTATCTCCTCTTGTAGCAAACACAGACAGCTCAAAATTTCACCTGATCTGTTGAAGACCAAGACCCACAAATGTGATGTGAAATGGTTTTTCTCCCATGTTGCGTTTAAGAGAAAACAGCAAATGCATGTTTTAGGCCAAAATGCATTGAAAGCAATGGAACAACAAAAGCGCATACATTGTGATATCTCCTCTTGTACCAAACACAGACAGCTCAAAATTTCACTGGATGTGTTAAAGACCAAGACCCACAAATGTGATGTGAAATGGTTTTTCTCTCATGTTGTGTTTAAGAGAAAACAGCAAATGCACGTTTTAGGCCAAAATGCATTGAAAGCAATGGAAATAACAAAAGCGCATACTTTGTGTTATCTCCTCTTGTAGCAAACACAGACAGCTCAAAATTTCACCAGATCTGTTGAAGACCAAGACCCACAAATGTGATGTGAAATGGTTTTACTCCCATGTTGCGTTTAAGAGAAAACAGCAAATGAAGGTTTTAGGCCAAAATGCATTGAAAACAATGGAAACAACAAAAGCGCATACTTTGTGTTATCTCCTCTTGCAGCAAACACAGACAGCTCAAAATTTCACTGGATGTGTTGAAGACCAAGACCCACAAATGTGATGTGAAATGGTTTTTCTCTCATGTTGTGTTTAAGAGAAAACTGCAAATGGACGTTTTAGGCCAAAATGCATTGAAAGCAATGGAAATAACAAAAGCGCATACTTTGTGTTATCTCCTCTTGTAGCAAACACAGACAGCTCAAAATTTCACCAGATCTGTTGAAGACCAAGACCCACAAATGTGATGTGAAATGGTTTTACTCCCATGTTGCATTTAAGAGAAAACAGCAAATGAACGTTTTAGGCCAAAATGCATTGAAAACAATGGAAACAACAAAAGCACATACTTTGTGTTATCTCCTCTTGTAGCAAACACAGACAGCTCAAAATTTCACTGGATGTGTTGAAGACCAAGACCCACAAATGTGATGTGAAATGGTTTTTCTCTCATGTTGTGTTTAAGAGAAAACTGCAAATGCACGTTTTAGGCCAAAATGCATTGAAAGCAATGGAAATAACAAAAGCGCATACTTTGTGTTATCTCCTCTTGTAGCAAACACAGACAGCTCAAAATTTCACCAGATCTGTTGAAGACCAAGTCCCACAAATGTGATGTGAAATGGTTTTACTCCCATGTTGCGTTTAAGAGAAAACAGTAAATGAACGTTTTAGGCCAAAATGCATTGAAAACAATGGAAACAACAAAAGCGCATACTTTGTGTTATCTCCTCTTGTAGCAAACACAGACAGCTCAAAATTTCACTGGATGTGTTGAAGACCAAGACCCACAAATGTGATGTGAAATGGTTTTTCTCTCATGTTGTGTTTAAGAGAAAACTGCAAATGCACGTTTTAGGCCAAAATGCATTGAAAGCAATGGAAATAACAAAAGCGCATACTTTGTGTTATCTCCTCTTGTAGCAAACACAGACAGCTCAAAATTTCACCGGATCTGTTGAAGACCAAGACCCACAAATGTGATGTGAAATGGTTTTACTCCCATGTTGCGTTTAAGAGCAAACAGCAAATGAACGTTTTAGGCCAATATGCATTGAAAACAATGGAAACAACAAAAGCGCATACTTTGTGTTATCTCCTCTTGTAGCAAACACAGACAGCTCAAAATTTCACTGGATGTGTTGAAGACCAAGACCCACAAATGTGATGTGAAATGGTTTTTCTCTCATGTTGTGTTTAAGAGAAAACTGCAAATGCACGTTTTAGGCCAAAATGCATTGAAAGCAATGGAAATAACAAAAGCGCATACTTTGTGTTATCTCCTCTTGTAGCAAACACAGACAGCTCAAAATTTCACCAGATCTGTTGAAGACCAAGACCCACAAATGTGATGTGAAATGGTTTTACTCCCATGTTGTGTTTAAGAGAAAACAGCAAATGAACGTTTTAGGCCAAAATGCATTGAAAACAATGGAAACAACAAAAGCGCATACTTTGTGTTATCTCCTCTTGCAGCAAACACAGACAGCTCAAAATTTCACTGGATGTGTTGAAGACCAAGACCCACAAATGTGATGTGAAATGGTTTTTCTCTCATGTTGTGTTTAAGAGAAAACTGCAAAAGGACGTTTTAGGCCAAAATGCATTGAAAGCAATGGAAATAACAAAAGCGCATACTTTGTGTTATCTCCTCTTGTAGCAAACACAGACAGCTCAAAATTTCAAAAGATCTGTTGAAGACCAAGACCCACAAATGTGATGTGAAATGGTTTTACTCCCATGTTGCGTTTAAGAGAAAACAGCAAATGAACGTTTTAGGCCAATATGCATTGAAAACAATGGAAACAACAAAAGCGCATACTTTGTGTTATCTCCTCTTGTAGCAAACACAGACAGCTCAAAATTTCACTGGATGTGTTGAAGACCAAGACCCACAAATGTGATGTGAAATGGTTTTTCTCTCATGTTGTGTTTAAGAGAAAACTGCAAATGCACGTTTTAGGCCAAAATGCATTGAAAGCAATGGAAATAACAAAAGCGCATACTTTGTGTTATCTCCTCTTGTAGCAAACACAGACAGCTCAAAATTTCACCAGATCTGTTGAAGACCAAGACCCACAAATGTGATGTGAAATGGTTTTACTCCCATGTTGCGTTTAAGAGAAAACAGCAAATGAACGTGTTAGGTCAATATGCATTGAAAACAATGGAAACAACAAAAGCGCATACTTTGTGTTATCTCCTCTTGTAGCAAACACAGACAGCTCAAAATTTCACTGGATGTGTTGAAGACCAAGACCCACAAATGTGATGTGAAATGGTTTTTCTCTCATGTTGTGTTTAAGAGAAAACTGCAAAAGTACGTTTTAGGCCAAAATGCATTGAAAGCAATGGAAATAACAAAAGCGCATACTTTGTGTTATCTCCTCTTGTAGCAAACACAGACAGCTCAAAATTTCAAAAGATCTGTTGAAGACCAAGACCCACAAATGTGATGTGAAATGGTTTTACTCCCATGTTGCGTTTAAGAGAAAACAGCAAATGAACGTTTTAGGCCAAAATGCATTGAAAACAACGGAAACAACAAAAGAGCATACTTTGTGTTATCTCCTCTTGTAGCAAACACAGACAGCTCAAAATTTCACTGGATGTGTTGAAGACCAAGACCCACAAATGTGATGTGAAATGGTTTTTCTCCCATGTTGCGTTTAAGAGAAAACAGCAAATGGACGTTTTAGGCCAAAATGCATTGAAAGCAATGGAAATAACAAAAGCGCATACATTGTGATATCTCCTCTTGTACCAAACACAGACAGCTCAAAATTTCACTGGATGTGTTGAAGACCAAGACCCACAAATGTGATGTGAAATGGTTTTACTCTCATGTTGTGTTTAAGAGAAAACTGCAAATGGACGTTTTAGGCCAAAATGCATTGAAAGCAATGGAAATAACAAAAGCGCATACTTTGATATCCTCTTGTAGCAAACACAGACAGCTCAAAATTTCACCAGATCTGTTGAAGACCAAGACCCACAAATGTGATGTGAAATGGTTTTACTCCCATGTTGTGATTAAGAGAAAACAGCAAATGAACGTTTTAGGCCAAAATGCATTGAAAACAATGGAAACAACAAAAGCGCATACTTTGTGTTATCTCCTCTTGAAACAAACACAGACAGCTCAAAATTTCACTGGATGTGTTGAAGACCAAGACCCACAAATGTGATGTGAAATGGTTTTTCTCTCATGTTGTGCTTAAGAGAAAACTGCAAAAGGACGTTTTAGGCCAAAATGCATTGAAAGCAATGGAAATAACAAAAGCGCATACTTTGTGTTATCTCCTCTTGTAGCAAACACAGACAGCTCAAAATTTCAAAAGATCTGTTGAAGACCAACACCCACAAATGTGATGTGAAATGGTTTTACTCCCATGTTGCGTTTAAGAGAAAACAGCAAATGAACGTTTTAGGCCAAAATGCATTGAAAACAAAGGAAACAACAAAAGTGCATACTTTGTGTTATCTCCTCTTGTAGCAAACACAGACAGCTCAAAATTTCACTGGATGTGTTGAAGACCAAGACCCACAAATGTGATGTGAAATGGTTTTTCTCCCATGTTGTGTTTAAGAGAAAACAGCAAATGAACGTTTTAGGCCAAAATGCATTGAAAACAATGGAAACAACAAAAGCGCATACTTTGTGTTATCTCCTCTTGCAGCAAACACAGACAGCTCAAAATTTCACTGGATGTGTTGAAGACCAAGACCCACAAATGTGATGTGAAATGGTTTTTCTCTCATGTTGTGTTTAAGAGAAAACTGCAAATGGACATTTTAGGCCAAAATGCATTGAAAGCATTGGAAATAACAAAAGCGCATACTTTGTGTTATCTCCTCTTGTAGCAAACACAGACAGCTCAAAATTTCACCAGATCTGTTGAAGACCAAGACCCACAAATGTGATGTGAAATGGTTTTACTCCCATGTTGCGTTTAAGAGAAAACAGCAAATGAACGTTTTAGGCCAAAATGCATTGAAAACAATGGAAACAACAAAAGCGCATACTTTGTGTTATCTCCTCTTGTAGCAAACACAGACAGCTCAAAATTTCCCTGGATGTGTTGAAGACCAAGACCCACAAATGTGATGTGAAATGGTTTTTCTCTCATGTTGTGTTTAAGAGAAAACTGCAAATGCACGTTTTAGGCCAAAATGCATTGAAAGCAATGGAAATAACAAAAGCGCATACTTTGTGTTATCTCCTCTTGTAGCAAACACAGACAGCTCAAAATTTCACCAGATCTGTTGAAGACCAAGACCCACAAATGTGATGTGAAATGGTTTTACTCCCATGTTGCGTTTAAGAGAAAACAGCAAATGAACGTTTTAGGCCAATATGCATTGAAAACAATGGAAACAACAAAAGCGCATACTTTGTGTTATCTCCTCTTGTAGCAAACACAGACAGCTCAAAATTTCACTGGATGTGTTGAAGACCAAGACCCACAAATGTGATGTGAAATGGTTTTTCTCTCATGTTGTGTTTAAGAGAAAACTGCAAATGCACGTTTTAGGCCAAAATGCATTGAAAGCAATGGAAATAACAAAAGCGCATACTTTGTGTTATCTCCTCTTGTAGCAAACACAGACAGCTCAAAATTTCACCAGATCTATTGAAGACCAAGACCCACAAATGTGATGTGAAATGGTTTTACTCCCATGTTGCGTTTAAGAGAAAACAGCAAATGAACGTTTTAGGCCAAAATGCATTGAAAACAATGGAAACAACAAAAGCGCATAATTATCTCCTCTTGCAGCAAACACAGACAGCTCAAAATTTCACAGGATGTGTTGAAGACCAAGACCCACAAATGTGATGTGAAATGGTTTTTCTCTCATGTTGTGTTTAAGAGAAAACTGCAAATGGACGTTTTAGGCCAAAATGCATTGAAAGCAATGGAAATAACAAAAGCGCATACTTTGTGTTATCTCCTCTTGTAGCAAACACAGACAGCTCAAAATTTCACTGGATGTGTTGAAGACCAAGACCCACAAATGTGATGTGAAATGGTTTTTCTCTCATGTTGTGTTTAAGAGAAAACTGCAAATGCACGTTTTAGGCCAAAATGCATTGAAAGCAATGGAAATAACAAAAGCGCATACTTTGTGTTATCTCCTCTTGTAGCAAACACAGACAGCTCAAAATTTCACCAGATCTGTTGAAGACCAAGACCCACAAATTTGATGTGAAATGGTTTTACTCCCATGTTGCGTTTAAGAGAAAACAGCAAATGAACGTTTTAGGCCAATATGCATTGAAAACAATGGAAACAACAAAAGCGCATACTTTGTGTTATCTCCTCTTGTAGCAAACACAGACAGCTCAAAATTTCACTGGATGTGTTGAAGACCAAGACCCACAAATGTGATGTGAAATGGTTTTTCTCTCATGTTGTGTTTAAGAGAAAACTGCAAATGCACGTTTTAGGCCAAAATGCATTGAAAGCAATGGAAATAATAAAAGCGCATACTTTGTGTTATCTCCTCTTGTAGCAAACACAGACAGCTCAAAATTTCACCAGATCTGTTGAAGACCAAGACCCACAAATGTGATGTGAAATGGTTTTACTCCCATGTTGCGTTTAAGAGAAAACAGCAAATGAACGTTTTAGGCCAAAATGCATTGAAAACAATGGAAACAACAAAAGCGCATAATTATCTCCTCTTGCAGCAAACACAGACAGCTCAAAATTTCACAGGATGTGTTGAAGACCAAGACCCACAAATGTGATGTGAAATGGTTTTTCTCTCATGTTGTGTTTAAGAGAAAACTGCAAATGGACGTTTTAGGCCAAAATGCATTGAAAGCAATGGAAATAACAAAAGCGCATACTTTGTGTTATCTCCTCTTGTAGCAAACACAGACAGCTCAAAATTTCACTGGTTGTGTTGAAGACCAAGACCCACAAATGTGATGTGAAATGGTTTTTCTCTCATGTTGTGTTTAAGAGAAAACTGCAAATGCACGTTTTAGGCCAAAATGCATTGAAAGCAATGGAAATAACAAAAGCGCATACTTTGTGTTATCTCCTCTTGTAGCAAACACAGACAGCTCAAAATTTCACCAGATCTGTTGAAGACCAAGTCCCACAAATGTGATGTGAAATGGTTTTACTCCCATGTTGCGTTTAAGAGAAAACAGCAAATGAACGTTTTAGGCCAAAATGCATTGAAAACAATGGAAACAACAAAAGCGCATACTTTGTGTTATCTCCTCTTGTAGCAAACACAGACAGCTCAAATTTTCACTGGATGTGTTGAAGACCAAGACCCACAAATGTGATGTGAAATGGTTTTTCTCTCATGTTGTGTTTAAGAGAAAACTGCAAATGCACGTTTTAGGCCAAAATGCATTGAAAGCAATGGAAATAACAAAAGTGCATACTTTGTGTTATCTCCTCTTGTAGCAAACACAGACAGCTCAAAATTTCACCAGATCTGTTGAAGACCAAGACCCACAAATGTGACGTGAAATGGTTTTTCTCCCATATTGCGTTTAAGAGAAAACAGCAAATGCACATTTTAGGCCAAAATGCATTGAAAACAATGGAAACAACAAAAGTGCATACTTTGTGTTATCTCCTCTTGTAGCAAACACAGACAGCTCAAAATTTCACCTGATCTGTTGAAGACCAAGACCCACAAATGTGATGTGAAATGGTTTTTCTCCCATGTTGCGTTTAAGAGAAAACAGCAAATGCATGTTTTAGGCCAAAATGCATTGAAAGCAATGGAACAACAAAAGCACATACATTGTGATATCTCCTCTTGTACCAAACACAGACAGCTCAAAATTTCACTGGATGTGTTGAAGACCAAGACCCACAAATGTGATGTGAAATGGTTTTTCTCTCATGTTGTGTTTAAGAGAAAACAGCAAATGCACGTTTTAGGCCAAAATGCATTGAAAGCAATGGAAATAACAAAAGCGCATACTTTGTGTTATCTCCTCTTGTAGCAAACACAGACAGCTCAAAATTTCACCAGATCTGTTGAAGACCAAGACCCACAAATGTGATGTGAAATGGTTATACTCCCATGTTGCGTTTAAGAGAAAACAGCAAATGAACGTTTTAGGCCAAAATGCATTGAAAACAATGGAAACAACAAAAGCGCATACTTTGTGTTATCTCCTCTTGCAGCAAACACAGACAGCTCAAAATTTCACTGGATGTGTTGAAGACCAAGACCCACAAATGTGATGTGAAATGGTTTTTCTCTCATGTTGTGTTTAAGAGAAAACTGCAAATGGACGTTTTAGGCCAAAATGCATTGAAAGCAATGGAAATAACAAAAGCGCATACTTTGTGTTATCTCCTCTTGTAGCAAACACAGACAGCTCAAAATTTCACCAGATCTGTTGAAGACCAAGACCCACAAATGTGATGTGAAATGGTTTTACTCCCATGTTGCATTTAAGAGAAAACAGCAAATGAAGGTTTTAGGCCAAAATGCATTGAAAACAATGGAAACAACAAAAGTGCATACTTTGTGTTATCTCCTCTTGCAGCAAACACAGACAGCTCAAAATTTCACTGGATGTGTTGAAGACCAAGACCCACAAATGTGATGTGAAATGGTTTTTCTCTCATGTTGTGTTTAAGAGAAAACTGCAAATGGACGTTTTAGGCCAAAATGCATTGAAAGCAATGGAAATAACAAAAGCGCATACTTTGTGTTATCTCCTCTTGTAGCAAACACAGACAGCTCAAAATTTCACCAGATCTGTTGAAGACCAAGACCCACAAATGTGATGTGAAATGGTTTTACTCCCATGTTGCATTTAAGAGAAAACAGCAAATGAACGTTTTAGGCCAAAATGCATTGAAAACAATGGAAACAACAAAAGCACATACTTTGTGTTATCTCCTCTTGTAGCAAACACAGACAGCTCAAAATTTCACTGGATGTGTTGAAGACCAAGACCCACAAATGTGATGTGAAATGGTTTTTCTCTCATGTTGTGTTTAAGAGAAAACTGCAAATGCACGTTTTAGGCCAAAATGCATTGAAAGCAATGGAAATAACAAAAGCGCATACTTTGTGTTATCTCCTCTTGTAGCAAACACAGACAGCTCAAAATTTCACCAGATCTGTTGAAGACCAAGTCCCACAAATGTGATGTGAAATGGTTTTACTCCCATGTTGCGTTTAAGAGAAAACAGTAAATGAACGTTTTAGGCCAAAATGCATTGAAAACAATGGAAACAACAAAAGCGCATACTTTGTGTTATCTCCTCTTGTAGCAAACACAGACAGCTCAAAATTTCAAAAGATCTGTTGAAGACCAAGACCCACAAATGTGATGTGAAATGGTTTTACTCCCATGTTGCGTTTAAGAGAAAACAGCAAATGAACGTTTTAGGCCAAAATGCATTGAAAACAAAGGAAACAACAAAAGTGCATACTTTGTGTTATCTCCTCTTGTAGCAAACACAGACAGCTCAAAATTTCACTGGATGTGTTGAAGACCAAGACCCACAAATGTGATGTGAAATGGTTTTTCTCCCATGTTGTGTTTAAGAGAAAACAGCAAATGAACGTTTTAGGCCAAAATGCATTGAAAACAATGGAAACAACAAAAGCGCATACTTTGTGTTATCTCCTCTTGCAGCAAACACAGACAGCTCAAAATTTCACTGGATGTGTTGAAGACCAAGACCCACAAATGTGATGTGAAATGGTTTTTCTCTCATGTTGTGTTTAAGAGAAAACTGCAAATGGACATTTTAGGCCAAAATGCATTGAAAGCATTGGAAATAACAAAAGCGCATACTTTGTGTTATCTCCTCTTGTAGCAAACACAGACAGCTCAAAATTTCACCAGATCTGTTGAAGACCAAGACCCACAAATGTGATGTGAAATGGTTTTACTCCCATGTTGCGTTTAAGAGAAAACAGCAAATGAACGTTTTAGGCCAAAATGCATTGAAAACAATGGAAACAACAAAAGCGCATACTTTGTGTTATCTCCTCTTGTAGCAAACACAGACAGCTCAAAATTTCCCTGGATGTGTTGAAGACCAAGACCCACAAATGTGATGTGAAATGGTTTTTCTCTCATGTTGTGTTTAAGAGAAAACTGCAAATGCACGTTTTAGGCCAAAATGCATTGAAAGCAATGGAAATAACAAAAGCGCATACTTTGTGTTATCTCCTCTTGTAGCAAACACAGACAGCTCAAAATTTCACCAGATCTGTTGAAGACCAAGACCCACAAATGTGATGTGAAATGGTTTTACTCCCATGTTGCGTTTAAGAGAAAACAGCAAATGAACGTTTTAGGCCAATATGCATTGAAAACAATGGAAACAACAAAAGCGCATACTTTGTGTTATCTCCTCTTGTAGCAAACACAGACAGCTCAAAATTTCACAGGATGTGTTGAAGACCAAGACCCACAAATGTGATGTGAAATGGTTTTTCTCTCATGTTGTGTTTAAGAGAAAACTGCAAATGGACGTTTTAGGCCAAAATGCATTGAAAGCAATGGAAATAACAAAAGCGCATACTTTGTGTTATCTCCTCTTGTAGCAAACACAGACAGCTCAAAATTTCACTGGATGTGTTGAAGACCAAGACCCACAAATGTGATGTGAAATGGTTTTTCTCTCATGTTGTGTTTAAGAGAAAACTGCAAATGCACGTTTTAGGCCAAAATGCATTGAAAGCAATGGAAATAACAAAAGCGCATACTTTGTGTTATCTCCTCTTGTAGCAAACACAGACAGCTCAAAATTTCACCAGATCTGTTGAAGACCAAGACCCACAAATTTGATGTGAAATGGTTTTACTCCCATGTTGCGTTTAAGAGAAAACAGCAAATGAACGTTTTAGGCCAATATGCATTGAAAACAATGGAAACAACAAAAGCGCATACTTTGTGTTATCTCCTCTTGTAGCAAACACAGACAGCTCAAAATTTCACTGGATGTGTTGAAGACCAAGACCCACAAATGTGATGTGAAATGGTTTTTCTCTCATGTTGTGTTTAAGAGAAAACTGCAAATGCACGTTTTAGGCCAAAATGCATTGAAAGCAATGGAAATAATAAAAGCGCATACTTTGTGTTATCTCCTCTTGTAGCAAACACAGACAGCTCAAAATTTCACCAGATCTGTTGAAGACCAAGACCCACAAATGTGATGTGAAATGGTTTTACTCCCATGTTGCGTTTAAGAGAAAACAGCAAATGAACGTTTTAGGCCAAAATGCATTGAAAACAATGGAAACAACAAAAGCGCATAATTATCTCCTCTTGCA
Organism: Taudactylus pleione; assembly: GCA_031769625.1. NCBI lineage: Eukaryota > Metazoa > Chordata > Amphibia > Anura > Myobatrachidae > Taudactylus > Taudactylus pleione. The sequence continues at coordinate 92,524 of JAUIMM010001750.1, read as the reverse complement.
GCAAACACAGACAGCTCAAAATTTCACAGGATGTGTTGAAGACCAAGACCCACAAATGTGATGTGAAATGGTTTTTCTCTCATGTTGTGTTTAAGAGAAAACTGCAAATGGACGTTTTAGGCCAAAATGCATTGAAAGCAATGGAAATAACAAAAGCGCATACTTTGTGTTATCTCCTCTTGTAGCAAACACAGACAGCTCAAAATTTCACTGGTTGTGTTGAAGACCAAGACCCACAAATGTGATGTGAAATGGTTTTTCTCTCATGTTGTGTTTAAGAGAAAACTGCAAATGCACGTTTTAGGCCAAAATGCATTGAAAGCAATGGAAATAACAAAAGCGCATACTTTGTGTTATCTCCTCTTGTAGCAAACACAGACAGCTCAAAATTTCACCAGATCTGTTGAAGACCAAGTCCCACAAATGTGATGTGAAATGGTTTTACTCCCATGTTGCGTTTAAGAGAAAACAGCAAATGAACGTTTTAGGCCAAAATGCATTGAAAACAATGGAAACAACAAAAGCGCATACTTTGTGTTATCTCCTCTTGTAGCAAACACAGACAGCTCAAATTTTCACTGGATGTGTTGAAGACCAAGACCCACAAATGTGATGTGAAATGGTTTTTCTCTCATGTTGTGTTTAAGAGAAAACTGCAAATGCACGTTTTAGGCCAAAATGCATTGAAAGCAATGGAAATAACAAAAGTGCATACTTTGTGTTATCTCCTCTTGTAGCAAACACAGACAGCTCAAAATTTCACCAGATCTGTTGAAGACCAAGACCCACAAATGTGATGTGAAATGGTTTTTCTCCCATATTGCGTTTAAGAGAAAACAGCAAATGCACATTTTAGGCCAAAATGCATTGAAAACAATGGAAACAACAAAAGTGCATACTTTGTGTTATCTCCTCTTGTAGCAAACACAGACAGCTCAAAATTTCACCTGATCTGTTGAAGACCAAGACCCACAAATGTGATGTGAAATGGTTTTTCTCCCATGTTGCGTTTAAGAGAAAACAGCAAATGCATGTTTTAGGCCAAAATGCATTGAAAGCAATGGAACAACAAAAGCACATACATTGTGATATCTCCTCTTGTACCAAACACAGACAGCTCAAAATTTCACTGGATGTGTTGAAGACCAAGACCCACAAATGTGATGTGAAATGGTTTTTCTCTCATGTTGTGTTTAAGAGAAAACAGCAAATGCACGTTTTAGGCCAAAATGCATTGAAAGCAATGGAAATAACAAAAGCGCATACTTTGTGTTATCTCCTCTTGTAGCAAACACAGACAGCTCAAAATTTCACCAGATCTGTTGAAGACCAAGACCCACAAATGTGATGTGAAATGGTTATACTCCCATGTTGCGTTTAAGAGAAAACAGCAAATGAACGTTTTAGGCCAAAATGCATTGAAAACAATGGAAACAACAAAAGCGCATACTTTGTGTTATCTCCTCTTGCAGCAAACACAGACAGCTCAAAATTTCACTGGATGTGTTGAAGACCAAGACCCACAAATGTGATGTGAAATGGTTTTTCTCTCATGTTGTGTTTAAGAGAAAACTGCAAATGGACGTTTTAGGCCAAAATGCATTGAAAGCAATGGAAATAACAAAAGCGCATACTTTGTGTTATCTCCTCTTGTAGCAAACACAGACAGCTCAAAATTTCACCAGATCTGTTGAAGACCAAGACCCACAAATGTGATGTGAAATGGTTTTACTCCCATGTTGCATTTAAGAGAAAACAGCAAATGAAGGTTTTAGGCCAAAATGCATTGAAAACAATGGAAACAACAAAAGTGCATACTTTGTGTTATCTCCTCTTGCAGCAAACACAGACAGCTCAAAATTTCACTGGATGTGTTGAAGACCAAGACCCACAAATGTGATGTGAAATGGTTTTTCTCTCATGTTGTGTTTAAGAGAAAACTGCAAATGGACGTTTTAGGCCAAAATGCATTGAAAGCAATGGAAATAACAAAAGCGCATACTTTGTGTTATCTCCTCTTGTAGCAAACACAGACAGCTCAAAATTTCACCAGATCTGTTGAAGACCAAGACCCACAAATGTGATGTGAAATGGTTTTACTCCCATGTTGCATTTAAGAGAAAACAGCAAATGAACGTTTTAGGCCAAAATGCATTGAAAACAATGGAAACAACAAAAGCACATACTTTGTGTTATCTCCTCTTGTAGCAAACACAGACAGCTCAAAATTTCACTGGATGTGTTGAAGACCAAGACCCACAAATGTGATGTGAAATGGTTTTTCTCTCATGTTGTGTTTAAGAGAAAACTGCAAATGCACGTTTTAGGCCAAAATGCATTGAAAGCAATGGAAATAACAAAAGCGCATGCTTTGTGTTATCTCCTCTTGTAGCAAACACAGACAGCTCAAAATTTCACCAGATCTGTTGAAGACCAAGTCCCACAAATGTGATGTGAAATGGTTTTACTCCCATGTTGCGTTTAAGAGAAAACAGTAAATGAACGTTTTAGGCCAAAATGCATTGAAAACAATGGAAACAACAAAAGCGCATACTTTGTGTTATCTCCTCTTGTAGCAAACACAGACAGCTCAAAATTTCACTGGATGTGTTGAAGACCAAGACCCACAAATGTGATGTGAAATGGTTTTTCTCTCATGTTGTGTTTAAGAGAAAACTGCAAATGCACGTTTTAGGCCAAAATGCATTGAAAGCAATGGAAATAACAAAAGCGCATACTTTGTGTTATCTCCTCTTGTAGCAAACACAGACAGCTCAAAATTTCACCAGATCTGTTGAAGACCAAGACCCACAAATGTGATGTGAAATGGTTTTACTCCCATGTTGCGTTTAAGAGAAAACAGCAAATGAACGTTTTAGGCCAATATGCATTGAAAACAATGGAAACAACAAAAGCGCATACTTTGTGTTATCTCCTCTTGTAGCAAACACAGACAGCTCAAAATTTCACTGGATGTGTTGAAGACCAAGACCCACAAATGTGATGTGAAATGGTTTTTATCTCATGTTGTGTTTAAGAGAAAACTGCAAATGCACGTTTTAGGCCAAAATGCATTGAAAGCAATGGAAATAACAAAAGCGCATACTTTGTGTTATCTCCTCTTGTAGCAAACACAGACAGCTCAAAATTTCACCAGATCTGTTGAAGACCAAGACCCACAAATGTGATGTGAAATGGTTTTACTCCCATGTTGCGTTTAAGAGAAAACAGCAAATGAACGTTTTAGGTCAATATGCATTGAAAACAATGGAAACAACAAAAGCGCATACTTTGTGATATCTCCTCTTGTAGCAAACACAGACAGCTCAAAATTTCACTGGATGTGTTGAAGACCAAGACCCACAAATGTGATGTGAAATGGTTTTTCTCTCATGTTGTGTTTAAGAGAAAACTGCAAAAGGACGTTTTAGGCCAAAATGCATTGAAAGCAATGGAAATAACAAAAGCGCATACTTTGTGTTATCTCCTCTTGTAGCAAACACAGACAGCTCAAAATTTCAAAAGATCTGTTGAAGACCAAGACCCACAAATGTGATGTGAAATGGTTTTACTCCCATGTTGCGTTTAAGAGAAAACAGCAAATGAACGTTTTAGGCCAATATGCATTGAAAACAATGGAAACAACAAAAGCGCATACTTTGTGTTATCTCCTCTTGTAGCAAACACAGACAGCTCAAAATTTCACTGGATGTGTTGAAGACCAAGACCCACAAATGTGATGTGAAATGGTTTTTCTCTCATGTTGTGTTTAAGAGAAAACTGCAAAAGGACGTTTTAGGCCAAAATGCATTGAAAGCAATGGAAATAACAAAAGCGCATACTTTGTGTTATCTCCTCTTGTAGCAAACACAGACAGCTCAAAATTTCAAAAGATCTGTTGAAGACCAAGACCCACAAATGTGATGTGAAATGGTTTTACTCCCATGTTGCGTTTAAGAGAAAACAGCAAATGAACGTTTTAGGCCAAAATGCATTGAAAACAAAGGAAACAACAAAAGAGCATACTTTGTGTTATCTCCTCTTGTAGCAAACACAGACAGCTCAAAATTTCACTGGATGTGTTGAAGACCAAGACCCACAAATGTGATGTGAAATGGTTTTTCTCCCATGTTGCGTTTAAGAGAAAACAGCAAATGGACGTTTTAGGCCAAAATGCATTGAAAGCAATGGAAATAACAAAAGCGCATACATTGTGATATCTCCTCTTGTACCAAACACAGACAGCTCAAAATTTCACTGGATGTGTTGAAGACCAAGACCCACAAATGTGATGTGAAATGGTTTTTCTCTCATGTTGTGTTTAAGAGAAAACTGCAAATGGACGTTTTAGGCCAAAATGCATTGAAAGCAATGGAAATAACAAAAGCGCATACTTTGTGTTATCTCCTCTTGTAGCAAACACAGACAGCTCAAAATTTCACCAGATCTGTTGAAGACCAAGACCCACAAATGTGATGTGAAATGGTTTTACTCCCATGTTGTGTTTAAGAGAAAACAGCAAATGAACGTTTTAGGCCAAAATGCATTGAAAACAATGGAAACAACAAAAGCGCATACTTTGTGTTATCTCCTCTTGTAGCAAACACAGACAGCTCAAAATTTCACTGGATGTGTTGAAGACCAAGACCCACAAATGTGATGTGAAATGGTTTTTCTCTCATGTTGTGTTTAAGAGAAAACTGCAAAAGGACGTTTTAGGCCAAAATGCATTGAAAGCAATGGAAATAACAAAAGCGCATACTTTGTGTTATCTCCTCTTGTAGCAAACACAGACAGCTCAAAATTTCAAAAGATCTGTTGAAGACCAAGACCCACAAATGTGATGTGAAATGGTTTTACTCCCATGTTGCGTTTAAGAGAAAACAGCAAATGAACGTTTTAGGCCAAAATGCATTGAAAACAAAGGAAACAACAAAAGAGCATACTTTGTGTTATCTCCTCTTGTAGCAAACACAGACAGCTCAAAATTTCACTGGATGTGTTGAAGACCAAGACCCACAAATGTGATGTGAAATGGTTTTTCTCCCATGTTGCGTTTAAGAGAAAACAGCAAATGGACGTTTTAGGCCAAAATGCATTGAAAGCAATGGAAATAACAAAAGCGCATACATTGTGATATCTCCTCTTGTACCAAACACAGACAGCTCAAAATTTCACTGGATGTGTTGAAGACCAAGACCCACAAATGTGATGTGAAATGGTTTTTCTCTCATGTTGTGTTTAAGAGAAAACTGCAAATGGACGTTTTAGGCCAAAATGCATTGAAAGCAATGGAAATAACAAAAGCGCATACTTTGTGTTATCTCCTCTTGTAGCAAACACAGACAGCTCAAAATTTCACCAGATCTGTTGAAGACCAAGACCCACAAATGTGATGTGAAATGGTTTTACTCCCATGTTGTGTTTAAGAGAAAACAGCAAATGAACGTTTTAGGCCAAAATGCATTGAAAACAATGGAAACAACAAAAGCGCATACTTTGTGTTATCTCCTCTTGCAGCAAACACAGACAGCTCAAAATTTCACTGGATGTGTTGAAGACCAAGACCCACAAATGTGATGTGAAATGGTTTTTCTCTCATGTTGTGTTTAAGAGAAAACTGCAAAAGGACGTTTTAGGCCAAAATGCATTGAAAGCAATGGAAATAACAAAAGCGCATACTTTGTGTTATCTCCTCTTGTAGCAAACACAGACAGCTCAAAATTTCAAAAGATCTGTTGAAGACCAAGACCCACAAATGTGATGTGAAATGGTTTTACTCCCATGTTGCGTTTAAGAGAAAACAGCAAATGAACGTTTTAGGCCAAAATGCATTGAAAACAAAGGAAACAACAAAAGTGCATACTTTGTGTTATCTCCTCTTGTAGCAAACACAGACAGCTCAAAATTTCACTGGATGTGTTGAAGACCAAGACCCACAAATGTGATGTGAAATGGTTTTTCTCCCATGTTGCGTTTAAGAGAAAACAGCAAATGGACGTTTTAGGCCAAAATGCATTGAAAGCAATGGAAATAACAAAAGCGCATACATTGTGATATCTCCTCTTGTACCAAACACAGACATCTCAAAATTTCACTGGATGTGTTGAAGACCAAGACCCACAAATGTGATGTGAAATGGTTTTTCTCTCATGTTGTGTTTAAGAGAAAACTGCAAATGGACGTTTTAGGCCAAAATGCATTGAAAGCAATGGAAATAACAAAAGCGCATACTTTGTGTTATCTCCTCTTGTAGCAAACACAGACAGCTCAAAATTTCACCAGATCTGTTGAAGACCAAGACCCACAAATGTGATGTGAAATGGTTTTACTCCCATGTTGCGTTTAAGAGAAAACAGCAAATGAATGTTTTAGGTCAATATGCATTGAAAACAATGATAACAACAAAAGCGCATACTTTGTGTTATCTCCTCTTGTAGCAAACACAGACAGCTCAAAATTTCACTGGATGTGTTGAAGACCAAGACCCACAAATGTGATGTGAAATGGTTTTTCTCTCATGTTGTGTTTAAGAGAAAACTGCAAAAGGACGTTTTAGGCCAAAATGCTTTGAAAGCAATGGAAATAACAAAAGCGCATACTTTGTGTTATCTCCTCTTGTAGCAAACACAGACAGCTCAAAATTTCAAAAGATCTGTTGAAGACCAAGACCCACAAATGTGATGTGAAATGGTTTTACTCCCATGTTGCGTTTAAGAGAAAACAGCAAATGAACGTTTTAGGCCAAAATGCATTGAAAACAAAGGAAACAACAAAAGTGCATACTTTGTGTTATCTCCTCTTGTAGCAAACAGAGACAGCTCAAAATTTCACTGGATGTGTTGAAGACCAAGACCCACAAATGTGATGTGAAATGGTTTTTCTCCCATGTTGCGTTTAAGAGAAAACAGCAAATGGACGTTTTAGGCCAAAATGCATTGAAAGCAATGGAAATAACAAAAGCGCATACATTGTGATATCTCCTCTTGTACCTAACACAGACAGCTCAAAATTTCACTGGATGTGTTGAAGACCAAGACCCACAAATGTGATGTGAAATGGTTTTTCTCTCATGTTGCGTTTAAGAGAAAACTGCAAATGGACGTTTTAGGCCAAAATGCATTGAAAGCAATGGAAATAACAAAAGCGCATACTTTGTGTTATCTCCTCTTGTAGCAAACACAGACAGCTCAAAATTTCACCAGATCTGTTGAAGACCAAGACCCACAAATGTGATGTGAAATGGTTTTACTCCCATGTTGCGTTTAAGAGAAAACAGCAAATGAACGTTTTAGGCCAAAATGCATTGAAAACAATGGAAACAACAAAAGCGCATACTTTGTGTTATCTCCTCTTGCAGCAAACACAGACAGCTCAAAATTTCACTGGATGTGTTGAAGACCAAGACCCACAAATGTGATGTGAAATGGTTTTTCTCTCATGTTGTGTTTAAGAGAAAACTGCAAATGGACGTTTTAGGCCAAAATGCATTGAAAGCAATGGAAATAACAAAAGCGCATACTTTGTGTTATCTCCTCTTGTAGCAAACACAGACAGCTCAAAATTTCACCAGATCTGTTGAAGACCAAGACCCACAAATGTGATGTGAAATGGTTTTACTCCCATATTGCGTTTAAGAGAAAACAGCAAATGAACGTTTTAGGACAAAATGCATTGAAAACAATGGAAACAACAAAAGCGCATACTTTGTGTTATCTCCTCTTGTAGCAAACACAGACAGCTCAAAATTTCACTGGATGTGTTGAAGACCAAGACCAACAAACGTGATGTGAAATGGTTTTTCTCTCATGTTGTGTTTAAGAGAAATCTGCAAATGCACGTTTTAGGCCAATATGCATTGAAAACAATGGAAACAACAAAAGTGCATACTTTGTGTTATCTCCTCTTGTAGCAAACACAGACAGCTCAAAATTTCACTGGATGTGTTGAAGACCAAGACCCACAAATGTGATGTGAAATGGTTTTTCTCTCATGTTGTGTTTAAGAGAAAACTGCAAATGGACGTTTTAGGCCAAAATGCATTGAAAGCAATGGAAATAACAAAAGCGCATACTTTGTGTTATCTCCTCTTGTAGCAAACACAGACAGCTCAAAATTTCACCAGATCTGTTGAAGACCAAGACCCACAAATGTGATGTGAAATGGTTTTACTCCCATGTTGCGTTTAAGAGAAAACAGCAAATGAACGTTTTAGGTCAATATGCATTGAAAACAATGGAAACAACAAAAGCGCATACTTTGTGTTATCTCCTCTTGTAGCAAACACAGACAGCTCAAAATTTCACTGGATGTGTTGATGACCAAGACCCACAAATGTGATGTGAAATGGTTTTTCTCTCATGTTGTGTTTAAGAGAAAACTGCAAAAGGACGTTTTAGGCCAAAATGCATTGAAAGCAATGGAAATAACAAAAGCGCATACTTTGTGTTATCTCCTCTTGTAGCAAACACAGACAGCTCAAAATTTCAAAAGATCTGTTGAAGACCAAGACCCACAAATGTGATGTGAAATGGTTTTACTCCCATGTTGCGTTTAAGAGAAAACAGCAAATGAACGTTTTAGGCCAAAATGCATTGAAAACAAAGGAAACAACAAAAGTGCATACTTTGTGTTATCTCCTCTTGTAGCAAACACAGACAGCTCAAAATTTCACTGGATGTGTTGAAGACCAAGACCCACAAATGTGATGTGAAATGGTTTTTCTCCCATGTTGCGTTTAAGAGAAAACAGCAAATGGACGTTTTAGGCCAAAATGCATTGAAAGCAATGGAAATAACAAAAGCGCATACATTGTGATATCTCCTCTTGTACCGAACACAGACAGCTCAAAATTTCACTGGATGTGTTGAAGACCAAGACCCACAAATGTGATGTGAAATGGTTTTTCTCTCATGTTGCGTTTAAGAGAAAACTGCAAATGGACGTTTTAGGCCAAAATGCATTGAAAGCAATGGAAATAACAAAAGCGCATACTTTGTGTTATCTCCTCTTGTAGCAAACACAGACAGCTCAAAATTTCACCAGATCTGTTGAAGACCAAGACCCACAAATGTGATGTGAAATGGTTTTACTCCCATGTTGCGTTTAAGAGAAAACAGCAAATGAACGTTTTAGGCCAAAATGCATTGAAAACAATGGAAACAACAAAAGCGCATACTTTGTGTTATCTCCTCTTGCAGCAAACACAGACAGCTCAAAATTTCACTGGATGTGTTGAAGACCAAGACCCACAAATGTGATGTGAAATGGTTTTTCTCTCATGTTGTGTTTAAGAGAAAACTGCAAATGGACGTTTTAGGCCAAAATGCATTGAAAGCAATGGAAATAACAAAAGCGCATACTTTGTGTTATCTCCTCTTGTAGCAAACACAGACAGCTCAAAATTTCACCAGATCTGTTGAAGACCAAGACCCACAAATGTGATGTGAAATGGTTTTACTCCCATATTGCGTTTAAGAGAAAACAGCAAATGAACGTTTTAGGACAAAATGCATTGAAAACAATGGAAACAACAAAAGCGCATACTTTGTGTTATCTCCTCTTGTAGCAAACACAGACAGCTCAAAATTTCACTGGATGTGTTGAAGACCAAGACCCACAAATGTGATGTGAAATGGTTTTTCTCTCATGTTGTGTTTAAGAGAAAACTGCAAATGCACGTTTTAGGCCAAAATGCATTGAAAGCAATGGAAATAACAAAAGCGCATACTTTGTGTTATCTCCTCTTGTAGCAAACACAGACAGCTCAAAATTTCACCAGATCTGTTGAAGACCAAGTCTCACAAATGTGATGTGAAATGGTTTTACTCCCATGTTGCGTTTAAGAGAAAACAGCAAATGAACGTTTTAGGCCAAAATGCATTGAAAACAATGGAAACAACAAAAGCGCATACTTTGTGTTATCTCCTCTTGTAGCAAACACAGACAGCTCAAAATTTCACTGGATGTGTTGAAGACCAAGACCCACAAACGTGAAGTGAAATTGTTTTTCTCTCATGTTGTGTTTAAGAGAAATCTGCAAATGCACATTTTAGGCCAATATGCATTGAAAACAATGGAAACAACAAAAGCGCATACTTTGTGTTATCTCCTCTTGTAGCAAACACAGACAGCTCAAAATTTCACTGGATGTGTTGAAGACCAAGACCCACAAATGTGATGTGAAATGGTTTTTCTCTCATGTTGTGTTTAAGAGAAAACTGCAAATGGACGTTTTAGGCCAAAATGCATTGAAAGCAATGGTAATAACAAAAGCGCATACTTTGTGTTATCTCCTCTTTTAGCAAACACAGACAGCTCAAAATTTCACCAGATCTGTTGAAGACCAAGACCCACAAATGTGATGTGAAATGGTTTTACTCCCATGTTGCGTTTAAGAGAAAACAGCAAATGAGCGTTTTAGGCCAAAATGCATTGAAAACAATGGAAACAACAAAAGCGCATACTTTGTGTTATCTCCTCTTGTAGCAAACACAGACAGCTCAAAATTTCACTGGATGTGTTGAAGACCAAGACCCACAAATGTGATGTGAAATGGTTTTTCTCTCATGTTGTGTTTAAGAGAAAACTGCAAATGCACGTTTTAGGCAAAAATGCATTGAAAGCAATGGAAATAACAAAAGCGCATACTTTGTGTTATCTCCTCTTGTAGCAAACACAGACAGTTCAAAATTTCACTGGATCTGTTGAAGACCAAGACCCACAAATGTGATGTGAAATGGTTTTTCTCCCATGTTGCGTTTAAGAGAAAACTGCAAATGCTCGTTTTAGGCCAAAATGCATTGAAAGCAATGGAAATAACAAAAGCACATACTTTGTGTTATCTCCTCTTGTAGCAAACACAGACAGCTCAAAATTTCACCAGATCTGTTGAAGACCAAGACCCACAAATGTGATGTGAAATGGTTTTACTCCCATGTTGCGTTTAAGAGAAAACAGCAAATGAACGTTTTAGGCCAAAATGCATTGAAAACAATGGAAACAACAAAAGCGCATACTTTGTGTTATCTCCTCTTGTAGCAAACACAGACAGCTCAAAATTTCACTGGATGTGTTGAAGACCAAGACCCACAAAAGTGATGTAAAATGGTTTTTCTCTCATGTTGTGTTTAAGAGAAAACTGCAAATGCACGTTTTAGGCCAAAATGCATTGAAAGCAATGGAAATAACAAAAGCGCATACTTTGTGTTATCTCCTCTTGTAGCAAACACAGACAGCTCAAAATTTCACCAGATCTGTTGAAGACCAAGACCCACAAATGTGATGTGAAATGGTTTTACTCCCATGTTGCGTTTAAGAGAAAACAGCAAATGAATGTTTTAGGTCAATATGCATTGAAAACAATGGAAACAACAAAAGCGCATACTTTGTGTTATCTCCTCTTGTAGCAAACACAGACAGCTCAAAATTTCACTGGATGTGTTGAAGACCAAGACCCACAAATGTGATGTGAAATGGTTTTTCTCTCATGTTGTGTTTAAGAGAAAACTGCAAAAGGACGTTTTAGGCCAAAATGCATTGAAAGCAATGGAAATAACAAAAGCGCATACTTTGTGTTATCTCCTCTTGTAGCAAACACAGACAGCTCAAAATTTCAAAAGATCTGTTGAAGACCAAGACCCACAAATGTGATGTGAAATGGTTTTACTCCCATGTTGCGTTTAAGAGAAAACAGCAAATGAACGTTTTAGGCCAAAATGCATTGAAAACAAAGGAAACAACAAAAGTGCATACTTTGTGTTATCTCCTCTTGTAGCAAACACAGACAGCTCAAAATTTCACTGGATGTGTTGAAGACCAAGACCCACAAATGTGATGTGAAATGGTTTTTCTCCCATGTTGCGTTTAAGAGAAAACAGCAAATGGACGTTTTAGGCCAAAATGCATTGAAAGCAATGGAAATAACAAAAGCGCATACATTGTGATATCTCCTCTTGTACCAAACACAGACAGCTCAAAATTTCACTGGATGTGTTGAAGACCAAGACCCACAAATGTGATGTGAAATGGTTTTTCTCTCATGTTGCGTTTAAGAGAAAACTGCAAATGGACGTTTTAGGCCAAAATGCATTGAAAGCAATGGAAATAACAAAAGCGCATACTTTGTGTTATCTCCTCTTGTAGCAAACACAGACAGCTCAAAATTTCACCAGATCTGTTGAAGACCAAGACCCACAAATGTGATGTGAAATGGTTTTACTCCCATGTTGCGTTTAAGAGAAAACAGCAAATGAACGTTTTAGGCCAAAATGCATTGAAAACAATGGAAACAACAAAAGCGCATACTTTGTGTTATCTCCTCTTGCAGCAAACACAGACAGCTCAAAATTTCACTGGATGTGTTGAAGACCAAGACCCACAAATGTGATGTGAAATGGTTTTTCTCTCATGTTGTGTTTAAGAGAAAACTGCAAATGGACGTTTTAGGCCAAAATGCATTGAAAGCAATGGAAATAACAAAAGCGCATACTTTGTGTTATCTCCTCTTGTAGCAAACACAGACAGCTCAAAATTTCACCAGATCTGTTGAAGACCAAGACCCACAAATGTGATGTGAAATGGTTTTACTCCCATATTGCGTTTAAGAGAAAACAGCAAATGAACGTTTTAGGACAAAATGCATTGAAAACAATGGAAACAACAAAAGCGCATACTTTGTGTTATCTCCTCTTGTAGCAAACACAGACAGCTCAAAATTTCACTGGATGTGTTGAAGACCAAGACCAACAAACGTGATGTGAAATGGTTTTTCTCTCATGTTGTGTTTAAGAGAAATCTGCAAATGCACGTTTTAGGCCAATATGCATTGAAAACAATGGAAACAACAAAAGTGCATACTTTGTGTTATCTCCTCTTGTAGCAAACACAGACAGCTCAAAATTTCACTGGATGTGTTGAAGACCAAGACCCACAAATGTGATGTGAAATGGTTTTTCTCTCATGTTGTGTTTAAGAGAAAACTGCAAATGGACGTTTTAGGCCAAAATGCATTGAAAGCAATGGAAATAACAAAAGCGCATACTTTGTGTTATCTCCTCTTGTAGCAAACACAGACAGCTCAAAATTTCACCAGATCTGTTGAAGACCAAGACCCACAAATGTGATGTGAAATGGTTTTACTCCCATGTTGCGTTTAAGAGAAAACAGCAAATGAACGTTTTAGGTCAATATGCATTGAAAACAATGGAAACAACAAAAGCGCATACTTTGTGTTATCTCCTCTTGTAGCAAACACAGACAGCTCAAAATTTCACTGGATGTGTTGATGACCAAGACCCACAAATGTGATGTGAAATGGTTTTTCTCTCATGTTGTGTTTAAGAGAAAACTGCAAAAGGACGTTTTAGGCCAAAATGCATTGAAAGCAATGGAAATAACAAAAGCGCATACTTTGTGTTATCTCCTCTTGTAGCAAACACAGACAGCTCAAAATTTCACTGGATGTGTTGAAGACCAAGACGCACAAATGTGATGTGAAATGGTTTTTCTCCCATGTTGCGTTTAAGAGAAAACAGCAAATGGACGTTTTAGGCCAAAATGCATTGAAAGCAATGGAAATAACAAAAGCGCATACATTGTGATATCTCCTCTTGTACCAAACACAGACAGCTCAAAATTTCACTGGATGTGTTGAAGACCAAGACCCACAAATGTGATGTGAAATGGTTTTTCTCTCATGTTGCGTTTAAGAGAAAACTGCAAATGCACGTTTTAGGCCAAAATGCATTGAAAGCAATGGAAATAACAAAAGCGCATACTTTGTGTTATCTCCTCTTGAAGCAAACACAGACAGCTCAAAATTTCACCAGATCTGTTGAAGACCAAGACCCACAAATGTGATGTGAAATGGTTTTACTCCCATGTTGCGTTTAAGAGAAAACAGCAAATGAACGTTTTAGGCCAAAATGCATTGAAAACAATGGAAACAACAAAAGCGCATACTTTGTGTTATCTCCTCTTGCAGCAAACACAGACAGCTCAAAATTTCACAGGATGTGTTGAAGACCAAGACCCACAAATGTGATGTGAAATGGTTTTTCTCTCATGTTGTGTTTAAGAGAAAACTGCAAATGGACGTTTTAGGCCAAAATGCATTGAAAGCAATGGAAATAACAAAAGCGCATACTTTGTGTTATCTCCTCTTGTAGCAAACACAGACAGCTCAAAATTTCACCAGATCTGTTGAAGACCAAGACCCACAAATGTGATGTGAAATGGTTTTACTCCCATATTGCGTTTAAGAGAAAACAGCAAATGAACGTTTTAGGACAAAATGCATTGAAAACAATGGAAACAACAAAAGCGCATACTTTGTGTTATCTCCTCTTGTAGCAAACACAGACAGCTCAAAATTTCACTGGATGTGTTGAAGACCAAGACCCACAAACGTGATGTGAAATGGTTTTTCTCTCATGTTGTGTTTAAGAGAAATCTGCAAATGCACGTTTTAGGCCAATATGCATTGAAAAGAATGGAAACAACAAAAGTGCATACTTTGTGTTATCTCCTCTTGTAGCAAACACAGACAGCTCAAAATTTCACTGGATGTGTTGAAGACCAAGACCCACAAATGTGATGTGAAATGGTTTTTCTCTCATGTTGTGTTTAAGAGAAAACTGCAAATGGACGTTTTAGGCCAAAATGCATTGAAAGCAATGGAAATAACAAAAGCGCATACTTTGTGTTATCTCCTCTTGTAGCAAACACAGACAGCTCAAAATTTCACCAGATCTGTTGAAGACCAAGACCCACAAATGTGATGTGAAATGGTTTTACTCCCATGTTGCGTTTAAGAGAAAACAGCAAATGAACGTTTTAGGTCAATATGCATTGAAAACAATGGAAACAACAAAAGCGCATACTTTGTGTTATCTCCTCTTGTAGCAAACACAGACAGCTCAAAATTTCACTGGATGTGTTGATGACCAAGACCCACAAATGTGATGTGAAATGGTTTTTCTCTCATGTTGTGTTTAAGAGAAAACTGCAAAAGGACGTTTTAGGCCAAAATGCATTGAAAGCAATGGAAATAACAAAAGCGCATACTTTGTGTTATCTCCTCTTGTAGCAAACACAGACAGCTCAAAATTTCAAAAGATCTGTTGAAGACCAAGACCCACAAATGTGATGTGAAATGGTTTTACTCCCATGTTGCGTTTAAGAGAAAACAGCAAATGAACGTTTTAGGCCAAAATGCATTGAAAACAAAGGAAACAACAAAAGTGCATACTTTGTGTTATCTCCTCTTGTAGCAAACACAGACAGCTCAAAATTTCACTGGATGTGTTGAAGACCAAGACCCACAAATGTGATGTGAAATGGTTTTTCTCCCATGTTGCGTTTAAGAGAAAACAGCAAATGGACGTTTTAGGCCAAAATGCATTGAAAGCAATGGAAATAACAAAAGCGCATACATTGTGATATCTCCTCTTGTACCGAACACAGACAGCTCAAAATTTCACTGGATGTGTTGAAGACCAAGACCCACAAATGTGATGTGAAATGGTTTTTCTCTCATGTTGCGTTTAAGAGAAAACTGCAAATGGACGTTTTAGGCCAAAATGCATTGAAAGCAATGGAAATAACAAAAGTGCATACTTTGTGTTATCTCCTCTTGTAGCAAACACAGACAGCTCAAAATTTCACCAGATCTGTTGAAGACCAAGACCCACAAATGTGATGTGAAATGGTTTTACTCCCATGTTGCGTTTAAGAGAAAACAGCAAATGAACGTTTTAGGCCAAAATGCATTGAAAACAATGGAAACAACAAAAGCGCATACTTTGTGTTATCTCCTCTTGTAGCAAACACAGACAGCTCAAAATTTCACTGGATGTGTTGAAGACCAAGACCCACAAATGTGATGTGAAATGGTTTTTCTCTCATGTTGTGTTTAAGAGAAAACTGCAAATGCACGTTTTAGGCAAAAATGCATTGAAAGCAATGGAAATAACAAAAGCGCATACTTTGTGTTATCTCCTCTTGTAGCAAACACAGACAGCTCAAAATTTCACCAGATCTGTTGAAGACCAAGACCCACAAATGTGATGTGAAATGGTTTTACTCCCATGTTGCGTTTAAGAGAAAACAGCAAATGAATGTTTTAGGTCAATATGCATTGAAAACAATGGAAACAACAAAAGCGCATACTTTGTGTTATCTCCTCTTGTAGCAAACACAGACAGCTCAAAATTTCACTGGATGTGTTGAAGACCAAGACCCACAAATGTGATGTGAAATGGTTTTTCTCTCATGTTGTGTTTAAGAGAAAACTGCAAAAGGACGTTTTAGGCCAAAATGCATTGAAAGCAATGGAAATAACAAAAGCGCATACTTTGTGTTATCTCCTCTTGTAGCAAACACAGACAGCTCAAAATTTCAAAAGATCTGTTGAAGACCAAGACCCACAAATGTGATGTGAAATGGTTTTACTCCCATGTTGCGTTTAAGAGAAAACAGCAAATGAACGTTTTAGGTCAAAATGCATTGAAAACAAAGGAAACAACAAAAGTGCATACTTTGTGTTATCTCCTCTTGTAGCAAACACAGACAGCTCAAAATTTCACTGGATGTGTTGAAGACCAAGACCCACAAATGTGATGTGAAATGGTTTTTCTCCCATGTTGCGTTTAAGAGAAAACAGCAAATGGACGTTTTAGGCCAAAATGCATTGAAAGCAATGGAAATAACAAAAGCGCATACATTGTGATATCTCCTCTTGTACCAAACACAGACAGCTCAAAATTTCACTGGATGTGTTGAAGACCAAGACCCACAAATGTGATGTGAAATGGTTTTTCTCTCATGTTGCGTTTAAGAGAAAACTGCAAATGGACGTTTTAGGCCAAAATGCATTGAAAGCAATGGAAATAACAAAAGCGCATACTTTGTGTTATCTCCTCTTGTAGCAAACACAGACAGCTCAAAATTTCACCAGATCTGTTGAAGACCAAGACCCACAAATGTGATGTGAAATGGTTTTACTCCCATGTTGCGTTTAAGAGAAAACAGCAAATGAACGTTTTAGGCCAAAATGCATTGAAAACAATGGAAACAACAAAAGCGCATACTTTGTGTTATCTCCTCTTGCAGCAAACACAGACAGCTCAAAATTTCACTGGATGTGTTGAAGACCAAGACCCACAAATGTGATGTGAAATGGTTTTTCTCTCATGTTGTGTTTAAGAGAAAACTGCAAATGGACGTTTTAGGCCAAAATGCATTGAAAGCAATGGAAATAACAAAAGCGCATACTTTGTGTTATCTCCTCTTGTAGCAAACACAGACAGCTCAAAACTTCACCAGATCTGTTGAAGACCAAGACCCACAAATGTGATGTGAAATGGTTTTACTCCCATATTGCGTTTAAGAGAAAACAGCAAATGAACGTTTTAGGACAAAATGCATTGAAAACAATGGAAACAACAAAAGCGCATACTTTGTGTTATCTCCTCTTGTAGCAAACACAGACAGCTCAAAATTTCACTGGATGTGTTGAAGACCAAGACCAACAAACGTGATGTGAAATGGTTTTTCTCTCATGTTGTGTTTAAGAGAAATCTGCAAATGCACGTTTTAGGCCAATATGCATTGAAAACAATGGAAACAACAAAAGTGCATACTTTGTGTTATCTCCTCTTGTAGCAAACACAGACAGCTCAAAATTTCACTGGATGTGTTGAAGACCAAGACCCACAAATGTGATGTGAAATGGTTTTTCTCTCATGTTGTGTTTAAGAGAAAACTGCAAATGGACGTTTTAGGCCAAAATGCATTGAAAGCAATGGAAACAACAAAAGCGCATACTTTGTGTTATCTCCTCTTGTAGCAAACACAGACAGCTCAAAATTTCACCAGATCTGTTGAAGACCAAGACCCACAAATGTGATGTGAAATGGTTTTACTCCCATGTTGCGTTTAAGAGAAAACAGCAAATGAACGTTTTAGGTCAATATGCATTGAAAACAATGGAAACAACAAAAGCGCATACTTTGTGTTATCTCCTCTTGTAGCAAACACAGACAGCTCAAAATTTCACTGGATGTGTTGATGACCAAGACCCACAAATGTGATGTGAAATGGTTTTTCTCTCATGTTGTGTTTAAGAGAAAACTGCAAAAGGACGTTTTAGGCCAAAATGCATTGAAAGCAATGGAAATAACAAAAGCGCATACTTTGTGTTATCTCCTCTTGTAGCAAACACAGACAGCTCAAAATTTCACTGGATGTGTTGAAGACCAAGACCCACAAATGTGATGTGAAATGGTTTTTCTCCCATGTTGCGTTTAAGAGAAAACAGCAAATGGACGTTTTAGGCCAAAATGCATTGAAAGCAATGGAAATAACAAAAGCGCATACATTGTGATATCTCCTCTTGTACCAAACACAGACAGCTCAAAATTTCACTGGATGTGTTGAAGACCAAGACCCACAAATGTGATGTGAAATGGTTTTTCTCTCATGTTGCGTTTAAGAGAAAACTGCAAATGCACGTTTTAGGCCAAAATGCATTGAAAGCAATGGAAATAACAAAAGCGCATACTTTGTGTTATCTCCTCTTGTAGCAAACACAGACAGCTCAAAATTTCACCAGATCTGTTGAAGACCAAGACCCACAAATGTGATGTGAAATGGTTTTACTCCCATGTTGCGTTTAAGAGAAAACAGCAAATGAACGTTTTAGGCCAAAATGCATTGAAAACAATGGAAACAACAAAAGCGCATACTTTGTGTTATCTCCTCTTGCAGCAAACACAGACAGCTCAAAATTTCACTGGATGTGTTGAAGACCAAGACCCACAAATGTGATGTGAAATGGTTTTTCTCTCATGTTGTGTTTAAGAGAAAACTGCAAATGGACGTTTTAGGCCAAAATGCATTGAAAGCAATGGAAATAACAAAAGCGCATACTTTGTGTTATCTCCTCTTGTAGCAAACACAGACAGCTCAAAATTTCACCAGATCTGTTGAAGACCAAGACCCACAAATGTGATGTGAAATGGTTTTACTCCCATATTGCGTTTAAGAGAAAACAGCAAATGAACGTTTTAGGACAAAATGCATTGAAAACAATGGAAACAACAAAAGCGCATACTTTGTGTTATCTCCTCTTGTAGCAAACACAGACAGCTCAAAATTTCACTGGATGTGTTGAAGACCAAGACCCACAAACGTGATGTGAAATGGTTTTTCTCTCATGTTGTGTTTAAGAGAAATCTGCAAATGCACGTTTTAGGCCAATATGCATTGAAAAGAATGGAAACAACAAAAGTGCATACTTTGTGTTATCTCCTCTTGTAGCAAACACAGACAGCTCAAAATTTCACTGGATGTGTTGAAGACCAAGACCCACAAATGTGATGTGAAATGGTTTTTCTCTCATGTTGTGTTTAAGAGAAAACTGCAAATGGACGTTTTAGGCCAAAATGCATTGAAAGCAATGGAAATAACAAAAGCGCATACTTTGTGTTATCTCCTCTTGTAGCAAACACAGACAGCTCAAAATTTCACCAGATCTGTTGAAGACCAAGACCCACAAATGTGATGTGAAATGGTTTTACTCCCATGTTGCGTTTAAGAGAAAACAGCAAATGAACGTTTTAGGTCAATATGCATTGAAAACAATGGAAACAACAAAAGCGCATACTTTGTGTTATCTCCTCTTGTAGCAAACACAGACAGCTCAAAATTTCACTGGATGTGTTGATGACCAAGACCCACAAATGTGATGTGAAACGGTTTTTCTCTCATGTTGTGTTTAAGAGAAAACTGCAAAAGGACGTTTTAGGCCAAAATGCATTGAAAGCAATGGAAATAACAAAAGCGCATACTTTGTGTTATCTCCTCTTGTAGCAAACACAGACAGCTCAAAATTTCAAAAGATCTGTTGAAGACCAAGACCCACAAATGTGATGTGAAATGGTTTTACTCCCATGTTGCGTTTAAGAGAAAACAGCAAATGAACGTTTTAGGCCAAAATGCATTGAAAACAAAGGAAACAACAAAAGTGCATACTTTGTGTTATCTCCTCTTGTAGCAAACACAGACAGCTCAAAATTTCACTGGATGTGTTGAAGACCAAGACCCACAAATGTGATGTGAAATGGTTTTTCTCCCATGTTGCGTTTAAGAGAAAACAGCAAATGGACGTTTTAGGCCAAAATGCATTGAAAGCAATGGAAATAACAAAAGCGCATACATTGTGATATCTCCTCTTGTACCGAACACAGACAGCTCAAAATTTCACTGGATGTGTTGAAGACCAAGACCCACAAATGTGATGTGAAATGGTTTTTCTCTCATGTTGCGTTTAAGAGAAAACTGCAAATGGACGTTTTAGGCCAAAATGCATTGAAAGCAATGGAAATAACAAAAGCGCATACTTTGTGTTATCTCCTCTTGTAGCAAACACAGACAGCTCAAAATTTCACC
The DNA here is from genome assembly GCA_031769625.1 of Taudactylus pleione. NCBI lineage: Eukaryota > Metazoa > Chordata > Amphibia > Anura > Myobatrachidae > Taudactylus > Taudactylus pleione. The sequence continues at coordinate 72,073 of JAUIMM010001750.1, read as the reverse complement.
AGATCTGTTGAAGACCAAGACCCACAAATGTGATGTGAAATGGTTTTACTCCCATGTTGCGTTTAAGAGAAAACAGCAAATGAACGTTTTAGGCCAAAATGCATTGAAAACAATGGAAACAACAAAAGCGCATACTTTGTGTTATCTCCTCTTGCAGCAAACACAGACAGCTCAAAATTTCACTGGATGTGTTGAAGACCAAGACCCACAAATGTGATGTGAAATGGTTTTTCTCTCATGTTGTGTTTAAGAGAAAACTGCAAATGGACGTTTTAGGCCAAAATGCATTGAAAGCAATGGAAATAACAAAAGCGCATACTTTGTGTTATCTCCTCTTGTAGCAAACACAGACAGCTCAAAATTTCACCAGATCTGTTGAAGACCAAGACCCACAAATGTGATGTGAAATGGTTTTACTCCCATATTGCGTTTAAGAGAAAACAGCAAATGAACGTTTTAGGACAAAATGCATTGAAAACAATGGAAACAACAAAAGCGCATACTTTGTGTTATCTCCTCTTGTAGCAAACACAGACAGCTCAAAATTTCACTGGATGTGTTGAAGACCAAGACCCACAAATGTGATGTGAAATGGTTTTTCTCTCATGTTGTGTTTAAGAGAAAACTGCAAATGCACGTTTTAGGCCAAAATGCATTGAAAGCAATGGAAATAACAAAAGCGCATACTTTGTGTTATCTCCTCTTGTAGCAAACACAGACAGCTCAAAATTTCACCAGATCTGTTGAAGACCAAGTCCCACAAATGTGATGTGAAATGGTTTTACTCCCATGTTGCGTTTAAGAGAAAACAGCAAATGAACGTTTTAGGCCAAAATGCATTGAAAACAATGGAAACAACAAAAGCGCATACTTTGTGTTATCTCCTCTTGTAGCAAACACAGACAGCTCAAAATTTCACTGGATGTGTTGAAGACCAAGACCCACAAACGTGAAGTGAAATTGTTTTTCTCTCATGTTGTGTTTAAGAGAAATCTGCAAATGCACGTTTTAGGCCAATATGCATTGAAAACAATGGAAACAACAAAAGCGCATACTTTGTGTTATCTCCTCTTGTAGCAAACACAGACAGCTCAAAATTTCACTGGATGTGTTGAAGACCAAGACCCACAAATGTGATGTGAAATGGTTTTTCTCTCATGTTGTGTTTAAGAGAAAACTGCAAAAGGACGTTTTAGGCCAAAATGCATTGAAAGCAATGGAAATAACAAAAGCGCATACTTTGTGTTATCTCCTCTTGTAGCAAACACAGACAGCTCAAAATTTCAAAAGATCTGTTGAAGACCAAGACCCACAAATGTGATGTGAAATGGTTTTACTCCCATGTTGCGTTTAAGAGAAAACAGCAAATGAACGTTTTAGGTCAAAATGCATTGAAAACAAAGGAAACAACAAAAGTGCATACTTTGTGTTATCTCCTCTTGTAGCAAACACAGACAGCTCAAAATTTCACTGGATGTGTTGAAGACCAAGACCCACAAATGTGATGTGAAATGGTTTTTCTCCCATGTTGCGTTTAAGAGAAAACAGCAAATGGACGTTTTAGGCCAAAATGCATTGAAAGCAATGGAAATAACAAAAGCGCATACATTGTGATATCTCCTCTTGTACCAAACACAGACAGCTCAAAATTTCACTGGATGTGTTGAAGACCAAGACCCACAAATGTGATGTGAAATGGTTTTTCTCTCATGTTGCGTTTAAGAGAAAACTGCAAATGGACGTTTTAGGCCAAAATGCATTGAAAGCAATGGAAATAACAAAAGCGCATACTTTGTGTTATCTCCTCTTGTAGCAAACACAGACAGCTCAAAATTTCACCAGATCTGTTGAAGACCAAGACCCACAAATGTGATGTGAAATGGTTTTACTCCCATGTTGCGTTTAAGAGAAAACAGCAAATGAACGTTTTAGGCCAAAATGCATTGAAAACAATGGAAACAACAAAAGCGCATACTTTGTGTTATCTCCTCTTGCAGCAAACACAGACAGCTCAAAATTTCACTGGATGTGTTGAAGACCAAGACCCACAAATGTGATGTGAAATGGTTTTTCTCTCATGTTGTGTTTAAGAGAAAACTGCAAATGGACGTTTTAGGCCAAAATGCATTGAAAGCAATGGAAATAACAAAAGCGCATACTTTGTGTTATCTCCTCTTGTAGCAAACACAGACAGCTCAAAACTTCACCAGATCTGTTGAAGACCAAGACCCACAAATGTGATGTGAAATGGTTTTACTCCCATATTGCGTTTAAGAGAAAACAGCAAATGAACGTTTTAGGACAAAATGCATTGAAAACAATGGAAACAACAAAAGCGCATACTTTGTGTTATCTCCTCTTGTAGCAAACACAGACAGCTCAAAATTTCACTGGATGTGTTGAAGACCAAGACCAACAAACGTGATGTGAAATGGTTTTTCTCTCATGTTGTGTTTAAGAGAAATCTGCAAATGCACGTTTTAGGCCAATATGCATTGAAAACAATGGAAACAACAAAAGTGCATACTTTGTGTTATCTCCTCTTGTAGCAAACACAGACAGCTCAAAATTTCACTGGATGTGTTGAAGACCAAGACCCACAAATGTGATGTGAAATGGTTTTTCTCTCATGTTGTGTTTAAGAGAAAACTGCAAATGGACGTTTTAGGCCAAAATGCATTGAAAGCAATGGAAACAACAAAAGCGCATACTTTGTGTTATCTCCTCTTGTAGCAAACACAGACAGCTCAAAATTTCACCAGATCTGTTGAAGACCAAGACCCACAAATGTGATGTGAAATGGTTTTACTCCCATGTTGCGTTTAAGAGAAAACAGCAAATGAACGTTTTAGGTCAATATGCATTGAAAACAATGGAAACAACAAAAGCGCATACTTTGTGTTATCTCCTCTTGTAGCAAACACAGACAGCTCAAAATTTCACTGGATGTGTTGATGACCAAGACCCACAAATGTGATGTGAAATGGTTTTTCTCTCATGTTGTGTTTAAGAGAAAACTGCAAAAGGACGTTTTAGGCCAAAATGCATTGAAAGCAATGGAAATAACAAAAGCGCATACTTTGTGTTATCTCCTCTTGTAGCAAACACAGACAGCTCAAAATTTCACTGGATGTGTTGAAGACCAAGACCCACAAATGTGATGTGAAATGGTTTTTCTCCCATGTTGCGTTTAAGAGAAAACAGCAAATGGACGTTTTAGGCCAAAATGCATTGAAAGCAATGGAAATAACAAAAGCGCATACATTGTGATATCTCCTCTTGTACCAAACACAGACAGCTCAAAATTTCACTGGATGTGTTGAAGACCAAGACCCACAAATGTGATGTGAAATGGTTTTTCTCTCATGTTGCGTTTAAGAGAAAACTGCAAATGCACGTTTTAGGCCAAAATGCATTGAAAGCAATGGAAATAACAAAAGCGCATACTTTGTGTTATCTCCTCTTGTAGCAAACACAGACAGCTCAAAATTTCACCAGATCTGTTGAAGACCAAGACCCACAAATGTGATGTGAAATGGTTTTACTCCCATGTTGCGTTTAAGAGAAAACAGCAAATGAACGTTTTAGGCCAAAATGCATTGAAAACAATGGAAACAACAAAAGCGCATACTTTGTGTTATCTCCTCTTGCAGCAAACACAGACAGCTCAAAATTTCACTGGATGTGTTGAAGACCAAGACCCACAAATGTGATGTGAAATGGTTTTTCTCTCATGTTGTGTTTAAGAGAAAACTGCAAATGGACGTTTTAGGCCAAAATGCATTGAAAGCAATGGAAATAACAAAAGCGCATACTTTGTGTTATCTCCTCTTGTAGCAAACACAGACAGCTCAAAATTTCACCAGATCTGTTGAAGACCAAGACCCACAAATGTGATGTGAAATGGTTTTACTCCCATATTGCGTTTAAGAGAAAACAGCAAATGAACGTTTTAGGACAAAATGCATTGAAAACAATGGAAACAACAAAAGCGCATACTTTGTGTTATCTCCTCTTGTAGCAAACACAGACAGCTCAAAATTTCACTGGATGTGTTGAAGACCAAGACCCACAAACGTGATGTGAAATGGTTTTTCTCTCATGTTGTGTTTAAGAGAAATCTGCAAATGCACGTTTTAGGCCAATATGCATTGAAAAGAATGGAAACAACAAAAGTGCATACTTTGTGTTATCTCCTCTTGTAGCAAACACAGACAGCTCAAAATTTCACTGGATGTGTTGAAGACCAAGACCCACAAATGTGATGTGAAATGGTTTTTCTCTCATGTTGTGTTTAAGAGAAAACTGCAAATGGACGTTTTAGGCCAAAATGCATTGAAAGCAATGGAAATAACAAAAGCGCATACTTTGTGTTATCTCCTCTTGTAGCAAACACAGACAGCTCAAAATTTCACCAGATCTGTTGAAGACCAAGACCCACAAATGTGATGTGAAATGGTTTTACTCCCATGTTGCGTTTAAGAGAAAACAGCAAATGAACGTTTTAGGTCAATATGCATTGAAAACAATGGAAACAACAAAAGCGCATACTTTGTGTTATCTCCTCTTGTAGCAAACACAGACAGCTCAAAATTTCACTGGATGTGTTGATGACCAAGACCCACAAATGTGATGTGAAACGGTTTTTCTCTCATGTTGTGTTTAAGAGAAAACTGCAAAAGGACGTTTTAGGCCAAAATGCATTGAAAGCAATGGAAATAACAAAAGCGCATACTTTGTGTTATCTCCTCTTGTAGCAAACACAGACAGCTCAAAATTTCAAAAGATCTGTTGAAGACCAAGACCCACAAATGTGATGTGAAATGGTTTTACTCCCATGTTGCGTTTAAGAGAAAACAGCAAATGAACGTTTTAGGCCAAAATGCATTGAAAACAAAGGAAACAACAAAAGTGCATACTTTGTGTTATCTCCTCTTGTAGCAAACACAGACAGCTCAAAATTTCACTGGATGTGTTGAAGACCAAGACCCACAAATGTGATGTGAAATGGTTTTTCTCCCATGTTGCGTTTAAGAGAAAACAGCAAATGGACGTTTTAGGCCAAAATGCATTGAAAGCAATGGAAATAACAAAAGCGCATACATTGTGATATCTCCTCTTGTACCGAACACAGACAGCTCAAAATTTCACTGGATGTGTTGAAGACCAAGACCCACAAATGTGATGTGAAATGGTTTTTCTCTCATGTTGCGTTTAAGAGAAAACTGCAAATGGACGTTTTAGGCCAAAATGCATTGAAAGCAATGGAAATAACAAAAGCGCATACTTTGTGTTATCTCCTCTTGTAGCAAACACAGACAGCTCAAAATTTCACCAGATCTGTTGAAGACCAAGACCCACAAATGTGATGTGAAATGGTTTTACTCCCATGTTGCGTTTAAGAGAAAACAGCAAATGAACGTTTTAGGCCAAAATGCATTGAAAACAATGGAAACAACAAAAGCGCATACTTTGTGTTATCTCCTCTTGCAGCAAACACAGACAGCTCAAAATTTCACTGGATGTGTTGAAGACCAAGACCCACAAATGTGATGTGAAATGGTTTTTCTCTCATGTTGTGTTTAAGAGAAAACTGCAAATGGACGTTTTAGGCCAAAATGCATTGAAAGCAATGGAAATAACAAAAGCGCATACTTTGTGTTATCTCCTCTTGTAGCAAACACAGACAGCTCAAAATTTCACCAGATCTGTTGAAGACCAAGACCCACAAATGTGATGTGAAATGGTTTTACTCCCATATTGCGTTTAAGAGAAAACAGCAAATGAACGTTTTAGGACAAAATGCATTGAAAACAATGGAAACAACAAAAGCGCATACTTTGTGTTATCTCCTCTTGTAGCAAACACAGACAGCTCAAAATTTCACTGGATGTGTTGAAGACCAAGACCCACAAATGTGATGTGAAATGGTTTTTCTCTCATGTTGTGTTTAAGAGAAAACTGCAAATGCACGTTTTAGGCCAAAATGCATTGAAAGCAATGGAAATAACAAAAGCGCATACTTTGTGTTATCTCCTCTTGTAGCAAACACAGACAGCTCAAAATTTCACCAGATCTGTTGAAGACCAAGTCCCACAAATGTGATGTGAAATGGTTTTACTCCCATGTTGCGTTTAAGATAAAACAGCAAATGAACGTTTTAGGCCAAAATGCATTGAAAACAATGGAAACAACAAAAGCGCATACTTTGTGTTATCTCCTCTTGTAGCAAACACAGACAGCTCAAAATTTCACTGGATGTGTTGAAGACCAAGACCCACAAACGTGAAGTGAAATTGTTTTTCTCTCATGTTGTGTTTAAGAGAAATCTGCAAATGCACGTTTTAGGCCAATATGCATTGAAAACAATGGAAACAACAAAAGCGCATACTTTGTGTTATCTCCTCTTGTAGCAAACACAGACAGCTCAAAATTTCACTGGATGTGTTGAAGACCAAGACCCACAAATGTGATGTGAAATGGTTTTTCTCTCATGTTGTGTTTAAGAGAAAACTGCAAATGGACGTTTTAGGCCAAAATGCATTGAAAGCAATGGTAATAACAAAAGCGCATACTTTGTGTTATCTCCTCTTTTAGCAAACACAGACAGCTCAAAATTTCACCAGATCTGTTGAAGACCAAGACCCACAAATGTGATGTGAAATGGTTTTACTCCCATGTTGCGTTTAAGAGAAAACAGCAAATGAACGTTTTAGGCCAAAATGCATTGAAAACAATGGAAACAACAAAAGCGCATACTTTGTGTTATCTCCTCTTGTAGCAAACACAGACAGCTCAAAATTTCACTGGATGTGTTGAAGACCAAGACCCACAAATGTGATGTGAAATGGTTTTTCTCTCATGTTGTGTTTAAGAGAAAACTGCAAATGCACGTTTTAGGCAAAAATGCATTGAAAGCAATGGAAATAACAAAAGCGCATACTTTGTGTTATCTCCTCTTGTAGCAAACACAGACAGCTCAAAATTTCACTGGATGTGTTGAAGACCAAGACCCACAAATGTGATGTGAAATGGTTTTTCTCTCATGTTGTGTTTAAGAGAAAACTGCAAATGGACGTTTTAGGCCAAAATGCATTGAAAGCAATGGTAATAACAAAAGCGCATACTTTGTGTTATCTCCTCTTTTAGCAAACACAGACAGCTCAAAATTTCACCAGATCTGTTGAAGACCAAGACCCACAAATGTGATGTGAAATGGTTTTACTCCCATGTTGCGTTTAAGAGAAAACAGCAAATGAACGTTTTAGGCCAAAATGCATTGAAAACAATGGAAACAACAAAAGCGCATACTTTGTGTTATCTCCTCTTGTAGCAAACACAGACAGCTCAAAATTTCACTGGATGTGTTGAAGACCAAGACCCACAAATGTGATGTGAAATGGTTTTTCTCTCATGTTGTGTTTAAGAGAAAACTGCAAATGCACGTTTTAGGCAAAAATGCATTGAAAGCAATGGAAATAACAAAAGCGCATACTTTGTGTTATCTCCTCTTGTAGCAAACACAGACAGCTCAAAATTTCACTGGATCTGTTGAAGACCAAGACCCACAAATGTGATGTGAAATGGTTTTTCTCCCATGTTGCGTTTAAGAGAAAACTGCAAATGCTCGTTTTAGGCCAAAATGCATTGAAAGCAATGGAAATAACAAAAGCACATACTTTGTGTTATCTCCTCTTGTAGCAAACACAGACAGCTCAAAATTTCACCAGATCTGTTGAAGACCAAGACCCACAAATGTGATGTGAAATGGTTTTACTCCCATGTTGTGTTTAAGAGAAAACAGCAAATGAACGTTTTAGGCCAAAATGCATTGAAAACAATGGAAACAACAAAAGCGCATACTTTGTGTTATCTCCTCTTGTAGCAAACACAGACAGCTCAAAATTTCACTGGATGTGTTGAAGACCAAGACCCACAAAAGTGATGTAAAATGGTTTTTCTCTCATGTTGTGTTTAAGAGAAAACTGCAAAAGGACGTTTTAGGCAAAAATGCATTGAAAGCAATGGAAATAACAAAAGCGCATACTTTGTGTTATCTCCTCTTGTAGCAAACACAGACAGCTCAAAATTTCAAAAGATCTGTTGAAGACCAAGACCCACAAATGTGATGTGAAATGGTTTTACTCCCATGTTGCGTTTAAGAGAAAACAGCAAATGAACGTTTTAGGCCAAAATGCATTGAAAACAATGGAAACAACAAAAGTGCATACTTTGTGTTATCTCCTCTTGTAGCAAACACAGACAGCTCAAAATTTCACTGGATGTGTTGAAGACCAAGACCCACAAATGTGATGTGAAATGGTTTTTCTCTCATGTTGTGTTTAAGAGAAAACTGCAAATGCACGTTTTAGGCCAAAATGCATTGAAAGCAATGGAAATAACAAAAGCGCATACTTTGTGTTATCTCCTCTTGTAGCAAACACAGACAGCTCAAAATTTCACTGGATCTGTTGAAGACCAAGACCCACAAATGTGATGTGAAATGGTTTTTCTCCCATGTTGCGTTTAAGAGAAAACTGCAAATGCACGTTTTAGGCCAAAATGCATTGAAAGCAATGGAAATAACAAAAGCACATACTTTGTGTTATCTCCTCTTGTAGCAAACACAGACAGCTCAAAATTTCACCGGATCTGTTGAAGACCAAGACCCACAAATGTGATGTGAAATGGTTTTTCTCCCATGTTGCGTTTAAGAGAAAACAGCAAATGCATGTTTTAGGCCAAAATGCATTGAAAGCAATGGAACAACAAAAGCGCATACTTTGTGTTATCTCCTCTTGTAGCAAACACAGACAGCTCAAAATTTCACCAGATCTGTTGAAGACCAAGACCCACAAATGTGATGTGAAATGGTTTTTCTCCCATATTGCGTTTAAGAGAAAACAGCAAATGCACATTTTAGGCCAAAATGCATTGAAAACAATGGAAACAACAAAAGCGCATACTTTGTGTTATCTCCTCTTGTAGCAAACACAGACAGCTCAAAATTTCACTGGATGTGTTGATGACCAAGACCCACAAATGTGATGTGAAATGGTTTTTCTCTCATGTTGTGTTTAAGAGAAAACTGCAAAAGGACGTTTTAGGCCAAAATGCATTGAAAGCAATGGAAATAACAAAAGCGCATACTTTGTGTTATCTCCTCTTGTAGCAAACACAGACAGCTCAAAATTTCACTGGATGTGTTGAAGACCAAGACCCACAAATGTGATGTGAAATGGTTTTTCTCCCATGTTGCGTTTAAGAGAAAACAGCAAATGGACGTTTTAGGCCAAAATGCATTGAAAGCAATGGAAATAACAAAAGCGCATACATTGTGATATCTCCTCTTGTACCAAACACAGACAGCTCAAAATTTCACTGGATGTGTTGAAGACCAAGACCCACAAATGTGATGTGAAATGGTTTTTCTCTCATGTTGCGTTTAAGAGAAAACTGCAAATGCACGTTTTAGGCCAAAATGCATTGAAAGCAATGGAAATAACAAAAGCGCATACTTTGTGTTATCTCCTCTTGTAGCAAACACAGACAGCTCAAAATTTCACCAGATCTGTTGAAGACCAAGACCCACAAATGTGATGTGAAATGGTTTTACTCCCATGTTGCGTTTAAGAGAAAACAGCAAATGAACGTTTTAGGCCAAAATGCATTGAAAACAATGGAAACAACAAAAGCGCATACTTTGTGTTATCTCCTCTTGCAGCAAACACAGACAGCTCAAAATTTCACTGGATGTGTTGAAGACCAAGACCCACAAATGTGATGTGAAATGGTTTTTCTCTCATGTTGTGTTTAAGAGAAAACTGCAAATGGACGTTTTAGGCCAAAATGCATTGAAAGCAATGGAAATAACAAAAGCGCATACTTTGTGTTATCTCCTCTTGTAGCAAACACAGACAGCTCAAAATTTCACCAGATCTGTTGAAGACCAAGACCCACAAATGTGATGTGAAATGGTTTTACTCCCATATTGCGTTTAAGAGAAAACAGCAAATGAACGTTTTAGGACAAAATGCATTGAAAACAATGGAAACAACAAAAGCGCATACTTTGTGTTATCTCCTCTTGTAGCAAACACAGACAGCTCAAAATTTCACTGGATGTGTTGAAGACCAAGACCCACAAACGTGATGTGAAATGGTTTTTCTCTCATGTTGTGTTTAAGAGAAATCTGCAAATGCACGTTTTAGGCCAATATGCATTGAAAAGAATGGAAACAACAAAAGTGCATACTTTGTGTTATCTCCTCTTGTAGCAAACACAGACAGCTCAAAATTTCACTGGATGTGTTGAAGACCAAGACCCACAAATGTGATGTGAAATGGTTTTTCTCTCATGTTGTGTTTAAGAGAAAACTGCAAATGGACGTTTTAGGCCAAAATGCATTGAAAGCAATGGAAATAACAAAAGCGCATACTTTGTGTTATCTCCTCTTGTAGCAAACACAGACAGCTCAAAATTTCACCAGATCTGTTGAAGACCAAGACCCACAAATGTGATGTGAAATGGTTTTACTCCCATGTTGCGTTTAAGAGAAAACAGCAAATGAACGTTTTAGGTCAATATGCATTGAAAACAATGGAAACAACAAAAGCGCATACTTTGTGTTATCTCCTCTTGTAGCAAACACAGACAGCTCAAAATTTCACTGGATGTGTTGATGACCAAGACCCACAAATGTGATGTGAAACGGTTTTTCTCTCATGTTGTGTTTAAGAGAAAACTGCAAAAGGACGTTTTAGGCCAAAATGCATTGAAAGCAATGGAAATAACAAAAGCGCATACTTTGTGTTATCTCCTCTTGTAGCAAACACAGACAGCTCAAAATTTCAAAAGATCTGTTGAAGACCAAGACCCACAAATGTGATGTGAAATGGTTTTACTCCCATGTTGCGTTTAAGAGAAAACAGCAAATGAACGTTTTAGGCCAAAATGCATTGAAAACAAAGGAAACAACAAAAGTGCATACTTTGTGTTATCTCCTCTTGTAGCAAACACAGACAGCTCAAAATTTCACTGGATGTGTTGAAGACCAAGACCCACAAATGTGATGTGAAATGGTTTTTCTCCCATGTTGCGTTTAAGAGAAAACAGCAAATGGACGTTTTAGGCCAAAATGCATTGAAAGCAATGGAAATAACAAAAGCGCATACATTGTGATATCTCCTCTTGTACCGAACACAGACAGCTCAAAATTTCACTGGATGTGTTGAAGACCAAGACCCACAAATGTGATGTGAAATGGTTTTTCTCTCATGTTGCGTTTAAGAGAAAACTGCAAATGGACGTTTTAGGCCAAAATGCATTGAAAGCAATGGAAATAACAAAAGCGCATACTTTGTGTTATCTCCTCTTGTAGCAAACACAGACAGCTCAAAATTTCACCAGATCTGTTGAAGACCAAGACCCACAAATGTGATGTGAAATGGTTTTACTCCCATGTTGCGTTTAAGAGAAAACAGCAAATGAACGTTTTAGGCCAAAATGCATTGAAAACAATGGAAACAACAAAAGCGCATACTTTGTGTTATCTCCTCTTGCAGCAAACACAGACAGCTCAAAATTTCACTGGATGTGTTGAAGACCAAGACCCACAAATGTGATGTGAAATGGTTTTTCTCTCATGTTGTGTTTAAGAGAAAACTGCAAATGGACGTTTTAGGCCAAAATGCATTGAAAGCAATGGAAATAACAAAAGCGCATACTTTGTGTTATCTCCTCTTGTAGCAAACACAGACAGCTCAAAATTTCACCAGATCTGTTGAAGACCAAGACCCACAAATGTGATGTGAAATGGTTTTACTCCCATATTGCGTTTAAGAGAAAACAGCAAATGAACGTTTTAGGACAAAATGCATTGAAAACAATGGAAACAACAAAAGCGCATACTTTGTGTTATCTCCTCTTGTAGCAAACACAGACAGCTCAAAATTTCACTGGATGTGTTGAAGACCAAGACCCACAAATGTGATGTGAAATGGTTTTTCTCTCATGTTGTGTTTAAGAGAAAACTGCAAATGCACGTTTTAGGCCAAAATGCATTGAAAGCAATGGAAATAACAAAAGCGCATACTTTGTGTTATCTCCTCTTGTAGCAAACACAGACAGCTCAAAATTTCACCAGATCTGTTGAAGACCAAGTCCCACAAATGTGATGTGAAATGGTTTTACTCCCATGTTGCGTTTAAGAGAAAACAGCAAATGAACGTTTTAGGCCAAAATGCATTGAAAACAATGGAAACAACAAAAGCGCATACTTTGTGTTATCTCCTCTTGTAGCAAACACAGACAGCTCAAAATTTCACTGGATGTGTTGAAGACCAAGACCCACAAACGTGAAGTGAAATTGTTTTTCTCTCATGTTGTGTTTAAGAGAAATCTGCAAATGCACGTTTTAGGCCAATATGCATTGAAAACAATGGAAACAACAAAAGCGCATACTTTGTGTTATCTCCTCTTGTAGCAAACACAGACAGCTCAAAATTTCACTGGATGTGTTGAAGACCAAGACCCACAAATGTGATGTGAAATGGTTTTTCTCTCATGTTGTGTTTAAGAGAAAACTGCAAATGGACGTTTTAGGCCAAAATGCATTGAAAGCAATGGTAATAACAAAAGCGCATACTTTGTGTTATCTCCTCTTTTAGCAAACACAGACAGCTCAAAATTTCACCAGATCTGTTGAAGACCAAGACCCACAAATGTGATGTGAAATGGTTTTACTCCCATGTTGCGTTTAAGAGAAAACAGCAAATGAACGTTTTAGGCCAAAATGCATTGAAAACAATGGAAACAACAAAAGCGCATACTTTGTGTTATCTCCTCTTGTAGCAAACACAGACAGCTCAAAATTTCACTGGATGTGTTGAAGACCAAGACCCACAAATGTGATGTGAAATGGTTTTTCTCTCATGTTGTGTTTAAGAGAAAACTGCAAATGCACGTTTTAGGCAAAAATGCATTGAAAGCAATGGAAATAACAAAAGCGCATACTTTGTGTTATCTCCTCTTGTAGCAAACACAGACAGTTCAAAATTTCACTGGATCTGTTGAAGACCAAGACCCACAAATGTGATGTGAAATGGTTTTTCTCCCATGTTGCGTTTAAGAGAAAACTGCAAATGCTCGTTTTAGGCCAAAATGCATTGAAAGCAATGGAAATAACAAAAGCACATACTTTGTGTTATCTCCTCTTGTAGCAAACACAGACAGCTCAAAATTTCACCAGATCTGTTGAAGACCAAGACCCACAAATGTGATGTGAAATGGTTTTACTCCCATGTTGTGTTTAAGAGAAAACAGCAAATGAACGTTTTAGGCCAAAATGCATTGAAAACAATGGAAACAACAAAAGCGCATACTTTGTGTTATCTCCTCTTGTAGCAAACACAGACAGCTCAAAATTTCACTGGATGTGTTGAAGACCAAGACCCACAAAAGTGATGTAAAATGGTTTTTCTCTCATGTTGTGTTTAAGAGAAAACTGCAAAAGGACGTTTTAGGCAAAAATGCATTGAAAGCAATGGAAATAACAAAAGCGCATACTTTGTGTTATCTCCTCTTGTAGCAAACACAGACAGCTCAAAATTTCAAAAGATCTGTTGAAGACCAAGACCCACAAATGTGATGTGAAATGGTTTTACTCCCATGTTGCGTTTAAGAGAAAACAGCAAATGAACGTTTTAGGCCAAAATGCATTGAAAACAATGGAAACAACAAAAGTGCATACTTTGTGTTATCTCCTCTTGTAGCAAACACAGACAGCTCAAAATTTCACTGGATGTGTTGAAGACCAAGACCCACAAATGTGATGTGAAATGGTTTTTCTCTCATGTTGTGTTTAAGAGAAAACTGCAAATGCACGTTTTAGGCCAAAATGCATTGAAAGCAATGGAAATAACAAAAGCGCATACTTTGTGTTATCTCCTCTTGTAGCAAACACAGACAGCTCAAAATTTCACTGGATCTGTTGAAGACCAAGACCCACAAATGTGATGTGAAATGGTTTTTCTCCCATGTTGCGTTTAAGAGAAAACTGCAAATGCACGTTTTAGGCCAAAATGCATTGAAAGCAATGGAAATAACAAAAGCACATACTTTGTGTTATCTCCTCTTGTAGCAAACACAGACAGCTCAAAATTTCACCGGATCTGTTGAAGACCAAGACCCACAAATGTGATGTGAAATGGTTTTTCTCCCATGTTGCGTTTAAGAGAAAACAGCAAATGAATGTTTTAGACCAAAATGCATTGAAAACAATGGAAACACCAAAAGCGCATACTTTGTGTTATCTCCTCTTGTAGCAAACACAGACAGCTCAAAATTTCACTGGATGTGTTGAAGACCAAGACCCACAAATGTGATGTGAAATGGTTTTTCTCTCATGTTGTGTTTAAGAGAAAACAGCAAATGCACGTTTTAGGCCAAAATGCATTGAAAGCAATGGAAATAACAAAAGCGCATACTTTGTGTTATCTCCTCTTGTAGCAAACACAGACAGCTCAAAATTTCACTGGATCTGTTGAAGACCAAGACCCACAAATGTGATGTGAAATGGTTTTTCTCCCATGTTGCATTTAAGAGAAAACAGCAAATGCATGTTTTAGGCCAAAATGCATTGAAAGCAATGGAACAACAAAAGCGCATACTTTGTGTTATCTCCTCTTGTAGCAAACACAGACAGCTCAAAATTTCACCAGATCTGTTGAAGACCAAGACCCACAAATGTGATGTGAAATGGTTTTTCTCCCATATTGCGTTTAAGAGAAAACAGCAAATGCACATTTTAGGCCAAAATGCATTGAAAACAATGGAAACAACAAAAGCGCATACTTTGTGTTATCTCCTCTTGTAGCAAACACAGACAGCTCAAAATTTCACTGGATGTGTTGAAGACCAAGACCCACAAATGTGATGTGAAATGGTTTTTCTCTCATGTTGTGTTTAAGAGAAAACTGCAAATGCACGTTTTAGGCCAAAATGCATTGAAAGCAATGGAAATAACAAAAGCGCATACTTTGTGTTATCTCCTCTTGTAGCAAACACAGACAGCTCAAAATTTCACTGGATCTGTTGAAGACCAAGACCCACAAATGTGATGTGAAATGGTTTTTCTCCCATGTTGCGTTTAAGAGAAAACTGCAAATGCACGTTTTAGGCCAAAATGCATTGAAAGCAATGGAAATAACAAAAGCACATACTTTGTGTTATCTCCTCTTGTAGCAAACACAGACAGCTCAAAATTTCACCAGATCTGTTGAAGACCAAGACCCACAAATGTGATGTGAAATGGTTTTTCTCCTATGTTGCGTTTAAGAGAAAAAAGCAAATGAATGTTTTAGACCAAAATGCATTGAAAACAATGGAAACAACAAAAGCGCATACTTTGTGTTATCTCCTCTTGTAGCAAACACAGACAGCTCAAAATTTCACTGGATGTGTTGAAGACCAAGACCCACAAATGTGATGTGAAATGGTTTTTCTCTCATGTTGTGTTTAAGAGAAAACAGCAAATGCACGTTTTAGGCCAAAATGCATTGAAAGCAATGGAAATAACAAAAGCGCATACTTTGTGTTATCTCCTCTTGTAGCAAACACAGACAGCTCAAAATTTCACTGGATCTGTTGAAGACCAAGACCCACAAATGTGATGTGAAATGGTTTTTCTCCCATGTTGCATTTAAGAGAAAACAGCAAATGCATGTTTTAGGCCAAAATGCATTGAAAGCAATGGAAAAACAAAAGCGCATACATTGTGATATCTCCTCTTGTACCGAACACAGACAGCTCAAAATTTCACTGGATGTGTTGAAGACCAAGACACACAAATGTGATGTGAAATGGTTTTTCTCCCATGTTGCGTTTAAGAGAAAACAGCAATTGCTCGTTTTAGGCCAAAATGCATTGAAAGCAATGGAAATAACAAAAGTGCATACTTTGTGTTATCTCCTCTTGTAGCAAACACAGACAGCTCAAAATTTCACCAGATCTGTTGAAGACCAAGACCCACAAATGTGATGTGAAATGGTTTTTCTCCCATATTGCGTTGAAGAGAAAACAGCAAATGCACTTTTTAGGCCAAAATGCATTGAAAACAATGGAAACAACAAAAGCGCATACTTTGTGTTATCTCCTCTTGTAGCAAACACAGACAGCTCAAAATTTCACTGGATGTGTTGAAGACCAAGACCCACAAATGTGATGTGAAATGGTTTTTCTCTCATGTTGTGTTTAAGAGAAAACTGCAAATGCACGTTTTAGGCCAAAATGCATTGAAAGCAATGGAAATAACAAAAGCGCATACTTTGTGTTATCTCCTCTTGTAGCAAACACAGACAGCTCAAAATTTCACCAGATCTGTTGAAGACCAAGTCCCACAAATGTGATGTGAAATGGTTTTACTCCCATGTTGCGTTTAAGAGAAAACAGCAAATGAACGTTTTAGGACAAAATGCATTGAAAACAATGGAAACAACAAAAGCGCATACTTTGTGTTATCTCCTCTTGTAGCAAACACAGACAGCTCAAAATTTCACTGGATGTGTTGAAGACCAAGACCCACAAATGTGATGTGAAATGGTTTTTCTCTCATGTTGTGTTTAAGAGAAAACTGCAAATGCACGTTTTAGGCCAAAATGCTTTGAAAACAATGGAAACAACAAAAGCGCATACTTTGTGTTATCTCCTCTTGTAGCAAACACAGACAGCTCAAAATTTCACTGGATGTGTTGAAGACCAAGACCCACAAATGTGATGTGAAATGGTTTTTCTCTCATGTTGTGTTTAAGAGAAAACTGCAAATGCATGTTTTAGGCCAAAATGCATTGAAAGCAATGGAAATAACAAAAGCGCATACTTTGTGTTATCTCCTCTTGTAGCAAACACAGACAGCTCAAAATTTCACCAGATCTGTTGAAGACCAAGTCCCACAAATGTGATGTGAAATGGTTTTACTCCCATGTTGCGTTTAAGAGAAAACAGCAAATGAACGTTTTAGGCCAAAATGCATTGAAAACAATGGAAACAACAAAAGCGCATACTTTGTGTTATCTCCTCTTGTAGCAAACACAGACAGCTCAAAATTTTACTGGATGTGTTGAAGACCAAGACCCACAAATGTGATGTGAAATGGTTTTTCTCTCATGTTGTGTTTAAGAGATAACTGCAAATGCACGTTTTAGGCCAAAATGCATTGAAAGCAATGGAAATAACAAAAGCGCATACTTTGTGTTATCTCCTCTTGTAGCAAACACAGACAGCTCAAAATTTCACCAGATCTGTTGAAGACCAAGACCCACAAATGTGATGTGAAATGGTTTTACTCCCATGTTGCGTTTAAGAGAAAACAGCAAATGAACGTTTTAGGCCAATATGCATTGAAAACAATGGAAACAACAAAAGCGCATACTTTGTGTTATCTCCTCTTGTAGCAAACACAGACAGCTCAAAATTTCACTGGATGTGTTGAAGACCAAGACCCACAAATGTGATGTGAAATGGTTTTTCTCTCATGTTGTGTTTAAGAGAAAACTGCAAATGCACGTTTTAGGCCAAAATGCATTGAAAGCAATTGAAATAACAAAAGCGCATACTTTGTGTTATCTCCTCTTGTAGCAAACACAGACAGCTCAAAATTTCACCAGATCTGTTGAAGACCAAGACCCACAAATGTGATGTGAAATGGTTTTTCTCCCATGTTGCGTTTAAGAGAAAACAGCAATTGCTTGTTTTAGGCCAAAATGCATTGAAAGCAATGGAAATAACAAAAGTGCATACTTTGTGTTATCTCCTCTTGTACCAAACACAGACAGCTCAAAATTTCACCAGATCTGTTGAAGACCAAGACCCACAAATGTGATGTGAAATGGTTTTTCTCCCATATTGCGTTTAAGAGAAAACAGCAAATGCACATTTTAGG
Organism: Taudactylus pleione; assembly: GCA_031769625.1. Lineage (NCBI taxonomy): Eukaryota > Metazoa > Chordata > Amphibia > Anura > Myobatrachidae > Taudactylus > Taudactylus pleione. The sequence goes on along the minus strand of JAUIMM010001750.1, from coordinate 54,135 downwards.
CCAAAATGCATTGAAAACAATGGAAACAACAAAAGCGCATACTTTGTGTTATCTCCTCTTGTAGCAAACACAGACAGCTCAAAATTTCACCTGATCTGTTGAAGACCAAGACCCACAAATGTGATGTGAAATGGTTTTTCTCCCATGTTGCGTTTAAGAGAAAACAGCAAATGCATGTTTTAGGCCAAAATGCATTGAAAGCAATGGAACAACAAAAGCGCATACATTGTGATATCTCCTCTTGTACCAAACACAGACAGCTCAAAATTTCACTGGATGTGTTGAAGACCAAGACCCACAAATGTGATGTGAAATGGTTTTTCTCTGATGTTGTGTTTAAGAGAAAACAGCAAATGCACGTTTTAGGCCAAAATGCATTGAAAGCAATGGAATTAACAAAAGCGCATACTTTGTGTAATCTCCTCTTGTAGCAAACACAGACAGCTCAAAATTTCACCAGATCTGTTGAAGACCAAGACCCACAAATGTGATGTGAAATGGTTTTACTCCCATGTTGCGTTTAAGAGAAAACAGCAAATGAACGTTTTAGGCCAAAATGCATTGAAAACAATGGAAACAACAAAAGCGCATACTTTGTGTTATCTCCTCTTGCAGCAAACACAGACAGCTCAAAATTTCACTGGATGTGTTGAAGACCAAGACCCACAAATGTGATGTGAAATGGTTTTTCTCTCATGTTGTGTTTAAGAGAAAACTGCAAATGCACGTTTTAGGCCAAAATGCATTGAAAGCAATGGAAATAACAAAAGTGCATACTTTGTGTTATCTCCTCTTGTAGCAAACACAGACAGCTCAAAATTTCACCAGATCTGTTGAAGACCAAGACCCACAAATGTGATGTGAAATGGTTTTACTCCCATGTTGCGTTTAAGAGAAAACAGCAAATGAACGTTTTAGGCCAAAATGCTTTGAAAACAATGGAAACAACAAAAGCGCATACTTTGTGTTATCTCCTCTTGTAGCAAACACAGACAGCTCAAAATTTCACTGGATGTGTTGAAGACCAAGACCCACAAATGTGATGTGAAATGGTTTTTCTCTCATGTTGTGTTTAAGAGAAAACTGCAAATGCACGTTTTAGGCCAAAATGCATTGAAAGCAATGGAAATAACAAAAGCGCATACTTTGTGTTATCTCCTCTTGTAGCAAACACAGACAGCTCAAAATTTCACCAGATCTGTTGAAGACCAAGTCCCACAAATGTGATGTGAAATGGTTTTACTCCCATGTTGCGTTTAAGAGAAAACAGCAAATGAACGTTTTAGGCCAAAATGCATTGAAAACAATGGAAACAACAAAAGCGCATACTTTGTGTTATCTCCTCTTGTAGCAAACACAGACAGCTCAAAATTTTACTGGATGTGTTGAAGACCAAGACCCACAAATGTGATGTGAAATGGTTTTTCTCTCATGTTGTGTTTAAGAGATAACTGCAAATGCACGTTTTAGGCCAAAATGCATTGAAAGCAATGGAAATAACAAAAGCGCATACTTTGTGTTATCTCCTCTTGTAGCAAACACAGACAGCTCAAAATTTCACCAGATCTGTTGAAGACCAAGTCCCACAAATGTGATGTGAAATGGTTTTACTCCCATGTTGCGTTTAAGAGAAAACAGCAAATGAACGTTTTAGGCCAAAATGCATTGAAAACAATGGAAACAACAAAAGCGCATACTTTGTGTTATCTCCTCTTGTAGCAAACACAGACAGCTCAAAATTTCACTGGATGTGTTGAAGACCAAGACCCACAAACGTGAAGTGAAATTGTTTTTCTCTCATGTTGTGTTTAAGAGAAATCTGCAAATGCATGTTTTAGGCCAATATGCATTGAAAACAATGGAAACAACAAAAGCGCATACTTTGTGTTATCTCCTCTTGTAGCAAACACAGACAGCTCAAAATTTCACTGGATGTGTTGAAGACCAAGACCCACAAATGTGATGTGAAATGGTTTTTCTCTCATGTTGTGTTTAAGAGAAAACTGCAAATGGACGTTTTAGGCCAAAATGCATTGAAAGCAATGGTAATAACAAAAGCGCATACTTTGTGTTATCTCCTCTTTTAGCAAACACAGACAGCTCAAAATTTCACCAGATCTGTTGAAGACCAAGACCCACAAATGTGATGTGAAATGGTTTTACTCCCATGTTGCGTTTAAGAGAAAACAGCAAATGAACGTTTTAGGCCAAAATGCATTGAAAACAATGGAAACAACAAAAGCGCATACTTTGTGTTATCTCCTCTTGTAGCAAACACAGACAGCTCAAAATTTCACTGGATGTGTTGAAGACCAAGACCCACAAATGTGATGTGAAATGGTTTTTCTCTCATGTTGTGTTTAAGAGAAAACTGCAAATGCACGTTTTAGGCAAAAATGCATTGAAAGCAATGGAAATAACAAAAGCGCATACTTTGTGTTATCTCCTCTTGTAGCAAACACAGACAGTTCAAAATTTCACTGGATCTGTTGAAGACCAAGACCCACAAATGTGATGTGAAATGTTTTTTCTCCCATGTTGCGTTTAAGAGAAAACTGCAAATGCTCGTTTTAGGCCAAAATGCATTGAAAGCAATGGAAATAACAAAAGCACATACTTTGTGTTATCTCCTCTTGTAGCAAACACAGACAGCTCAAAATTTCACCAGATCTGTTGAAGACCAAGACCCACAAATGTGATGTGAAATGGTTTTACTCCCATGTTGCGTTTAAGAGAAAACAGCAAATGAACGTTTTAGGCCAAAATGCATTGAAAACAATGGAAACAACAAAAGCGCATACTTTGTGTTATCTCCTCTTGTAGCAAACACAGACAGCTCAAAATTTCACTGGATGTGTTGAAGACCAAGACCCACAAAAGTGATGTAAAATGGTTTTTCTCTCATGTTGTGTTTAAGAGAAAACTGCAAATGCACGTTTTAGGCCAAAATGCATTGAAAGCAATGGAAATAACAAAAGCGCATACTTTGTGTTATCTCCTCTTGTAGCAAACACAGACAGCTCAAAATTTCACCAGATCTGTTGAAGACCAAGACCCACAAATGTGATGTGAAATGGTTTTACTCCCATGTTGCGTTTAAGAGAAAACAGCAAATGAACGTTTTAGGCCAAAATGCATTGAAAACAATGGAAACAACAAAAGCGCATACTTTGTGTTATCTCCTCTTGTAGCAAACACAGACAGCTCAAAATTTCACTGGATGTGTTGAAGACCAAGACCCACAAACGTGATGTGAAATGGTTTTTCTCTCATGTTGTGTTTAAGAGAAAACTGCAAAAGGACTTTTTAGGCAAAAATGCATTGAAAGCAATGGAAATAACAAAGCACATACTTTGTGTTATCTCCTCTTGTAGCAAACACAGACAGCTCAAAATTTCAAAAGATCTGTTGAAGACCAAGACCCACAAATGTGATGTGAAATGGTTTTACTCCCATGTTGCGTTTAAGAGAAAACAGCAAATGAACGTTTTAGGCCAAAATGCATTGAAAACAATGGAAACAACAAAAGTGCATACTTTGTGTTATCTCCTCTTGTAGCAATCACAGACAGCTCAAAATTTCACTGGATGTGTTGAAGACCAAGACCCACAAATGTGATGTGAAATGGTTTTTCTCTCATGTTGTGTTTAAGAGAAAACTGCAAATGCACGTTTTAGGCCAAAATGCATTGAAAGCAATGGAAATAACAAAAGCGCATACTTTGTGTTATCTCCTCTTGTAGCAAACACAGACAGCTCAAAATTTCACCGGATCTGTTGAAGACCAAGACCCACAAATGTGATGTGAAATGGTTTTTCTCCCATGTTGCGTTTAAGAGAAAACAGCAAATGAATGTTTTAGACCAAAATGCATTGAAAACAATGGAAACAACAAAAGCGCATACTTTGTGTTATCTCCTCTTGTAGCAAACACAGACAGCTCAAAATTTCACTGGATGTGTTGAAGACCAAGACCCACAAATGTGATGTGAAATGGTTTTTCTCTCATGTTGTGTTTAAGAGAAAACAGCAAATGCACGTTTTAGGCCAAAATGCATTGAAAGCAATGGAAATAACAAAAGCGCATACTTTGTGTTATCTCCTCTTGTAGCAAACACAGACAGCTCAAAATTTCACTGGATCTGTTGAAGACCAAGACCCACAAATGTGATGTGAAATGGTTTTTCTCCCATGTTGCATTTAAGAGAAAACAGCAAATGCATGTTTTAGGCCAAAATGCATTGAAAGCAATGGAACAACAAAAGCGCATACTTTGTGTTATCTCAACTTGTAGCAAACACAGACAGCTCAAAATTTCACCAGATCTGTTGAAGACCAAGACCCACAAATGTGATGTGAAATGGTTTTTCTCCCATATTGCGTTTAAGAGAAAACAGCAAATGCACATTTTAGGCCAAAATGCATTGAAAACAATGGAAACAACAAAAGCGCATACTTTGTGTTATCTCCTCTTGTAGCAAACACAGACAGCTCAAAATTTCACTGGATGTGTTGAAGACCAAGACCCACAAATGTGATGTGAAATGGTTTTTCTCTCATGTTGTGTTTAAGAGAAAACTGCAAATGCACGTTTTAGGCCAAAAAGCATTGAAAGCAATGGAAATAACAAAAGCGCATACTTTGTGTTATCTCCTCTTGTAGCAAACACAGACAGCTCAAAATTTCACTGGATCTGTTGAAGACCAAGACCCACAAATGTGATGTGAAATGGTTTTTCTCCCATGTTGCGTTTAAGAGAAAACTGCAAATGCACGTTTTAGGCCAAAATGCATTGAAAGCAATGGAAATAACAAAAGCACATACTTTGTGTTATCTCCTCTTGTAGCAAACACAGACAGCTCAAAATTTCACCGGATCTGTTGAAGACCAAGACCCACAAATGTGATGTGAAATGGTTTTTCTCCCATGTTGCGTTTAAGAGAAAACAGCAAATGAATGTTTTAGACCAAAATGCATTGAAAACAATGGAAACAACAAAAGCGCATACTTTGTGTTATCTCCTCTTGTAGCAAACACAGACAGCTCAAAATTTCACTGGATGTGTTGAAGACCAAGACCCACAAATGTGATGTGAAATGGTTTTTCTCTCATGTTGTGTTTAAGAGAAAACAGCAAATGCACGTTTTAGGCCAAAATGCATTGAAAGCAATGGAAATAACAAAAGCGCATACTTTGTGTTATCTCCTCTTGTAGCAAACACAGACAGCTCAAAATTTCACTGGATCTGTTGAAGACCAAGACCCACAAATGTGATGTGAAATGGTTTTTCTCCCATGTTGCATTTAAGAGAAAACAGCAAATGCATGTTTTAGGCCAAAATGCATTGAAAGCAATGGAAAAACAAAAGCGCATACATTGTGATATCTCCTCTTGTACCGAACACAGACAGCTCAAAATTTCACTGGATGTGTTGAAGACCAAGACACACAAATGTGATGTGAAATGGTTTTTCTCCCATGTTGCGTTTAAGAGAAAACAGCAATTGCTCGTTTTAGGCCAAAATGCATTGAAAGCAATGGAAATAACAAAAGCGCATACTTTGTGTTATCTCCTCTTGTAGCAAACACAGACAGCTCAAAATTTCACCAGATCTGTTGAAGACCAAGTCCCACAAATGTGATGTGAAATGGTTTTACTCCCATGTTGCGTTTAAGAGAAAACAGCAAATGAACATTTTAGGCCAAAATGCATTGAAAACAATGGAAACAACAAAAGCGCATACTTTGTGTTATCTCCTCTTGTAGCAAACACAGACAGCTCAAAATTTCACTGGATGTGTTGAAGACCAAGACCCACAAACGTGAAGTGAAATTGTTTTTCTCTCATGTTGTGTTTAAGAGAAATCTGCAAATGCACGTTTTAGGCCAATATGCATTGAAAACAATGGAAACAACAAAAGCGCATACTTTGTGTTATCTCCTCTTGTAGCAAACACAGACAGCTCAAAATTTCACTGGATTTGTTGAAGACCAAGACCCACAAATGTGATGTGAAATGGTTTTTCTCTCATGTTGTGTTTAAGAGAAAACTGCAAATGGACGTTTTAGGCCAAAATGCATTGAAAGCAATGGTAATAACAAAAGCGCATACTTTGTGTTATCTCCTCTTTTAGCAAACACAGACAGCTCAAAATTTCACCAGATCTGTTGAAGACCAAGACCCACAAATGTGATGTGAAATGGTTTTACTCCCATGTTGCGTTTAAGAGAAAACAGCAAATGAACGTTTTAGGCCAAAATGCATTGAAAACAATGGAAACAACAAAAGCGCATACTTTGTGTTATCTCCTCTTGTAGCAAACACAGACAGCTCAAAATTTCACTGGATGTGTTGAAGACCAAGACCCACAAATGTGATGTGAAATGGTTTTTCTCTCATGTTGTGTTTAAGAGAAAACTGCAAATGCACGTTTTAGGCAAAAATGCATTGAAAGCAATGGAAATAACAAAAGCGCATACTTTGTGTTATCTCCTCTTGTAGCAAACACAGACAGTTCAAAATTTCACTGGATCTGTTGAAGACCAAGACCCACAAATGTGATGTGAAATGGTTTTTCTCCCATGTTGCGTTTAAGAGAAAACTGCAAATGCTCGTTTTAGGCCAAAATGCATTGAAAGCAATGGAAATAACAAAAGCACATACTTTGTGTTATCTCCTCTTGTAGCAAACACAGACAGCTCAAAATTTCACCAGATCTGTTGAAGACCAAGACCCACAAATGTGATGTGAAATGGTTTTACTCCCATGTTGCGTTTAAGAGAAAACAGCAAATGAACGTTTTAGGCCAAAATGCATTGAAAACAATGGAAACAACAAAAGCGCATACTTTCTGTTATCTCCTCTTGTAGCAAACACAGACAGCTCAAAATTTCACCAGATCTGTTGAAGACCAAGTCCCACAAATGTGATGTGAAATGGTTTTACTCCCATGTTGCGTTTAAGAGAAAACAGCAAATGAACGTTTTAGGCCAAAATGCATTGAAAACAATGGAAACAACAAAAGCGCATACTTTGTGTTATCTCCTCTTGTAGCAAACACAGACAGCTCAAAATTTCACTGGATGTGTTGAAGACCAAGACCCACAAACGTGAAGTGAAATTGTTTTTCTCTCATGTTGTGTTTAAGAGAAATCTGCAAATGCACGTTTTAGGCCAATATGCATTGAAAACAATGGAAACAACAAAAGCGCATACTTTGTGTTATCTCCTCTTGTAGCAAACACAGACAGCTCAAAATTTCACTGGATTTGTTGAAGACCAAGACCCACAAATGTGATGTGAAATGGTTTTTCTCTCATGTTGTGTTTAAGAGAAAACTGCAAATGGACGTTTTAGGCCAAAATGCATTGAAAGCAATGGTAATAACAAAAGCGCATACTTTGTGTTATCTCCTCTTTTAGCAAACACAGACAGCTCAAAATTTCACCAGATCTGTTGAAGACCAAGACCCACAAATGTGATGTGAAATGGTTTTACTCCCATGTTGCGTTTAAGAGAAAACAGCAAATGAACGTTTTAGGCCAAAATGCATTGAAAACAATGGAAACAACAAAAGCGCATACTTTGTGTTATCTCCTCTTGTAGCAAACACAGACAGCTCAAAATTTCACTGGATGTGTTGAAGACCAAGACCCACAAATGTGATGTGAAATGGTTTTTCTCTCATGTTGTGTTTAAGAGAAAACTGCAAATGCACGTTTTAGGCAAAAATGCATTGAAAGCAATGGAAATAACAAAAGCGCATACTTTGTGTTATCTCCTCTTGTAGCAAACACAGACAGTTCAAAATTTCACTGGATCTGTTGAAGACCAAGACCCACAAATGTGATGTGAAATGGTTTTTCTCCCATGTTGCGTTTAAGAGAAAACTGCAAATGCTCGTTTTAGGCCAAAATGCATTGAAAGCAATGGAAATAACAAAAGCACATACTTTGTGTTATCTCCTCTTGTAGCAAACACAGACAGCTCAAAATTTCACCAGATCTGTTGAAGACCAAGACCCACAAATGTGATGTGAAATGGTTTTACTCCCATGTTGCGTTTAAGAGAAAACAGCAAATGAACGTTTTAGGCCAAAATGCATTGAAAACAATGGAAACAACAAAAGCGCATACTTTCTGTTATCTCCTCTTGTAGCAAACACAGACAGCTCAAAATTTCATTTGATGTGTTGAAGACCAAGACCCACAAAAGTGATGTAAAATGGTTTTTCTCTCATGTTGTGTTTAAGAGAAAACTGCAAATGAACGTTTTAGGCCAAAATGCATTGAAAGCAATGGAAATAACAAAAGCGCATACTTTGTGTTATCTCCTCTTGTAGCAAACACAGACAGCTCAAAATTTCACCGGATCTGTTGAAGACCAAGACCCACAAATGTGATGTGAAATGGTTTTTCTCCCATGTTGCGTTTAAGACAAAACAGCAAATGAATGTTTTAGACCAAAATGCATTGAAAACAATGGAAACAACAAAAGCGCATACTTTGTGTTATCTCCTCTTGTAGCAAACACAGACAGCTCAAAATTTCACTGGATGTGTTGAAGACCAAGACCCACAAATGTGATGTGAAATGGTTTTTCTCTCATGTTGTGTTTAAGAGAAAACAGCAAATGCACGTTTTAGGCCAAAATGCATTGAAAGCAATGGAAATAACAAAAGCGCATACTTTGTGTTATCTCCTCTTGTAGCAAACACAGACAGCTCAAAATTTCACTGGATCTGTTGAAGACCAAGACCCACAAATGTGATGTGAAATGGTTTTTCTCCCATGTTGCATTTAAGAGAAAACAGCAAATGCATGTTTTAGGCCAAAATGCATTGAAAGCAATGTAACAACAAAAGCGCATACTTTGTGTTATCTCCTCTTGTAGCAAACACAGACAGCTCAAAATTTCACCAGATCTGTTGAAGACCAAGACCCACAAATGTGATGTGAAATGGTTTTTCTCCCATATTGCGTTTAAGAGAAAACAGCAAATGCACATTTTAGGCCAAAATGCATTGAAAACAATGGAAACAACAAAAGCGCATACTTTGTGTTATCTCCTCTTGTAGCAAACACAGACAGCTCAAAATTTCACTGGATGTGTTGAAGACCAAGACCCACAAATGTGATGTGAAATGGTTTTTCTCTCATGTTGTGTTTAAGAGAAAACTGCAAATGCACGTTTTAGGCCAAAATGCATTGAAAGCAATGGAAATAACAAAAGCACATACTTTGTGTTATCTCCTCTTGTAGCAAACACAGACAGCTCAAAATTTCACCGGATCTGTTGAAGACCAAGACCCACAAATGTGATGTGAAATGGTTTTTCTCCCATGTTGCGTTTAAGAGAAAACAGCAAATGAATGTTTTAGACCAAAATGCATTGAAAACAATGGAAACAACAAAAGCGCATACTTTGTGTTATCTCCTCTTGTAGCAAACACAGACAGCTCAAAATTTCACTGGATGTGTTGAAGACCAAGACCCACAAATGTGATGTGAAATGGTTTTTCTCTCATGTTGTGTTTAAGAGAAAACAGCAAATGCACGTTTTAGGCCAAAATGCATTGAAAGCAATGGAAATAACAAAAGCGCATACTTTGTGTTATCTCCTCTTGTAGCAAACACAGACAGCTCAAAATTTCACTGGATCTGTTGAAGACCAAGACCCACAAATGTGATGTGAAATGGTTTTTCTCCCATGTTGCATTTAAGAGAAAACAGCAAATGCATGTTTTAGGCCAAAATGCATTGAAAGCAATGGAAAAACAAAAGCGCATACATTGTGATATCTCCTCTTGTACCGAACACAGACAGCTCAAAATTTCACTGGATGTGTTGAAGACCAAGACACACAAATGTGATGTGAAATGGTTTTTCTCCCATGTTGCGTTTAAGAGAAAACAGCAATTGCTCGTTTTAGGCCAAAATGCATTGAAAGCAATGGAAATAACAAAAGTGCATACTTTGTGTTATCTCCTCTTGTAGCAAACACAGACAGCTCAAAATTTCACCAGATCTGTTGAAGACCAAGACCCACAAATGTGATGTGAAATGGTTTTTCTCTCATATTGCGTTTAAGAGAAAACAGCAAATGCACATTTTAGGCCAAAATGCATTGAAAACAATGGAAACAACAAAAGCGCATACTTTGTGTTATCTCCTCTTGTAGCAAACACAGACAGCTCAAAATTTCACTGGATGTGTTGAAGACCAAGACCCACAAATGTGATGTGAAATGGTTTTTCTCTCATGTTGTGTTTAAGAGAAAACTGCAAATGCACGTTTTAGGCCAAAATGCATTGAAAGCAATGGAAATAACAAAAGCGCATACTTTGTGTTATCTCCTCTTGTAGCAAACACAGACAGCTCAAAATTTCACCAGATCTGTTGAAGACCAAGTCCCACAAATGTGATGTGAAATGGTTTTACTCCCATGTTGCGTTTAAGAGAAAACAGCAAATGAACGTTTTAGGACAAAATGCATTGAAAACAATGGAAACAACAAAAGCGCATACTTTGTGTTATCTCCTCTTGTAGCAAACACAGACAGCTCAAAATTTCACTGGATGTGTTGAAGACCAAGACCCACAAATGTGATGTGAAATGGTTTTTCTCTCATGTTGTGTTTAAGAGAAAACTGCAAATGCACGTTTTAGGCCAAAATGCATTGAAAGCAATGGAAATAACAAAAGTGCATACTTTGTGTTATCTCCTCTTGTAGCAAACACAGACAGCTCAAAATTTCACCAGATCTGTTGAAGACCAAGACCCACAAATGTGATGTGAAATGGTTTTACTCCCATGTTGCGTTTAAGAGAAAACAGCAAATGAACGTTTTAGGCCAAAATGCTTTGAAAACAATGGAAACAACAAAAGCGCATACTTTGTGTTATCTCCTCTTGTAGCAAACACAGACAGCTCAAAATTTCACTGGATGTGTTGAAGACCAAGACCCACAAATGTGATGTGAAATGGTTTTCTCTCATGTTGTGTTTAAGAGAAAACTGCAAATGCACGTTTTAGGCCAAAATGCATTGAAAGCAATGGAAATAACAAAAGCGCATACTTTGTGTTATCTCCTCTTGTAGCAAACACAGACAGCTCAAAATTTCACCAGATCTGTTGAAGACCAAGTCCCACAAATGTGATGTGAAATGGTTTTACTCCCATGTTGCGTTTAAGAGAAAACAGCAAATGAATGTTTTAGGCCAAAATGCATTGAAAACAATGGAAACAACAAAAGCGCATACTTTGTGTTATCTCCTCTTGTAGCAAACACAGACAGCTCAAAATTTTACTGGATGTGTTGAAGACCAAGACCCACAAATGTGATGTGAAATGGTTTTTCTCTCATGTTGTGTTTAAGAGATAACTGCAAATGCACGTTTTAGGCCAAAATGCATTGAAAGCAATGGAAATAACAAAAGCGCATACTTTGTGTTATCTCCTCTTGTAGCAAACACAGACAGCTCAAAATTTCACCAGATCTGTTGAAGACCAAGACCCACAAATGTGATGTGAAATGGTTTTACTCCCATGTTGCGTTTAAGAGAAAACAGCAAATGAACGTTTTAGGCCAATATGCATTGAAAACAATGGAAACAACAAAAGCGCATACTTTGTGTTATCTCCTCTTGTAGCAAACACAGACAGCTCAAAATTTCACTGGATGTGTTGAAGACCAAGACCCACAAATGTGATGTGAAATGGTTTTTCTCTCATGTTGTGTTTAAGAGAAAACTGCAAATGCACGTTTTAGGCCAAAATGCATTGAAAGCAATTGAAATAACAAAAGCGCATACTTTGTGTTATCTCCTCTTGTAGCAAACACAGACAGCTCAAAATTTCACCAGATCTGTTGAAGACCAAGACCCACAAATGTGATGTGAAATGGTTTTTCTCCCATGTTGCGTTTAAGAGAAAACAGCAATTGCTCGTTTTAGGCCAAAATGCATTGAAAGCAATGGAAATAACAAAAGTGCATACTTTGTGTTATCTCCTCTTGTATCAAACACAGACAGCTCAAAATTTCACCAGATCTGTTGAAGACCAAGACCCACAAATGTGATGTGAAATGGTTTTTCTCCCATATTGCGTTTAAGAGAAAACAGCAAATGCACATTTTAGGCCAAAATGCATTGAAAACAATGGAAACAACAAAAGCGCATACTTTGTGTTATCTCCTCTTGTAGCAAACACAGACAGCTCAAAATTTCACCTGATCTGTTGAAGACCAAGACCCACAAATGTGATGTGAAATGGTTTTCCTCCCATGTTGCGTTTAAGAGAAAACAGCAAATGCATGTTTTAGGCCAAAATGCATTGAAAGCAATGGAACAACAAAAGCGCATACATTGTGATATCTCCTCTTGTACCAAACACAGACAGCTCAAAATTTCACTGGATGTGTTGAAGACCAAGACCCACAAATGTGATGTGAAATGGTTTTTCTCTGATGTTGTGTTTAAGAGAAAACAGCAAATGCACGTTTTAGGCCAAAATGCATTGAAAGCAATGGAATTAACAAAAGCGCATACTTTGTGTAATCTCCTCTTGTAGCAAACACAGACAGCTCAAAATTTCACCAGATCTGTTGAAGACCAAGACCCACAAATGTGATGTGAAATGGTTTTACTCCCATGTTGCGTTTAAGAGAAAACAGCAAATGAACGTTTTAGGCCAAAATGCATTGAAAACAATGGAAACAACAAAAGCGCATACTTTGTGTTATCTCCTCTTGCAGCAAACACAGACAGCTCAAAATTTCAATGGATGTGTTGAAGACCAAGACCCACAAATGTGATGTGAAATGGTTTTTCTCTCATGTTGTGTTTCAGAGAAAACTGCAAATGCACGTTTTAGGCCAAAATGCATTGAAAGCAATGGAAATAACAAAAGTGCATACTTTGTGTTATCTCCTCTTGTAGCAAACACAGACAGCTCAAAATTTCACCAGATCTGTTGAAGACCAAGACCCACAAATGTGATGTGAAATGGTTTTACTCCCATGTTGCGTTTAAGAGAAAACAGCAAATGAACGTTTTAGGCCAAAATGCTTTGAAAACAATGGAAACAACAAAAGCGCATACTTTGTGTTATCTCCTCTTGTAGCAAACACAGACAGCTCAAAATTTCACTGGATGTGTTGAAGACCAAGACCCACAAATGTGATGTGAAATGGTTTTTCTCTCATGTTGTGTTTAAGAGAAAACTGCAAATGCACGTTTTAGGCCAAAATGCATTGAAAGCAATGGAAATAACAAAAGCGCATACTTTGTGTTATCTCCTCTTGTAGCAAACACAGACAGCTCAAAATTTCACCAGATCTGTTGAAGACCAAGTCCCACAAATGTGATGTGAAATGGTTTTACTCCCATGTTGCGTTTAAGAGAAAACACCAAATGAACGTTTTAGGCCAAAATGCATTGAAAACAATGGAAACAACAAAAGCGCATACTTTGTGTTATCTCCTCTTGTAGCAAACACAGACAGCTCAAAATTTTACTGGATGTGTTGAAGACCAAGACCCACAAATGTGATGTGAAATGGTTTTTCTCTCATGTTGTGTTTAAGAGATAACTGCAAATGCACGTTTTAGGCCAAAATGCATTGAAAGCAATGGAAATAACAAAAGCGCATACTTTGTGTTATCTCCTCTTGTAGCAAACACAGACAGCTCAAAATTTCACCAGATCTGTTGAAGACCAAGACCCACAAATGTGATGTGAAATGGTTTTACTCCCATGTTGCGTTTAAGAGAAAACAGCAAATGAACGTTTTAGGCCAATATGCATTGAAAACAATGGAAACAACAAAAGCGCATACTTTGTGTTATCTCCTCTTGTAGCAAACACAGACAGCTCAAAATTTCACTGGATGTGTTGAAGACCAAGACCCACAAATGTGATGTGAAATGGTTTTCTCTCATGTTGTGTTTAAGAGAAAACTGCAAATGCACGTTTTAGGCCAAAATGCATTGAAAGCAATGGAAATAACAAAAGCGCATACTTTGTGTTATCTCCTCTTGTAGCAAACACAGACAGCTCAAAATTTCACCAGATCTGTTGAAGACCAAGTCCCACAAATGTGATGTGAAATGGTTTTACTCCCATGTTGCGTTTAAGAGAAAACAGCAAATGAATGTTTTAGGCCAAAATGCATTGAAAACAATGGAAACAACAAAAGCGCATACTTTGTGTTATCTCCTCTTGTAGCAAACACAGACAGCTCAAAATTTTACTGGATGTGTTGAAGACCAAGACCCACAAATGTGATGTGAAATGGTTTTTCTCTCATGTTGTGTTTAAGAGATAACTGCAAATGCACGTTTTAGGCCAAAATGCATTGAAAGCAATGGAAATAACAAAAGCGCATACTTTGTGTTATCTCCTCTTGTAGCAAACACAGACAGCTCAAAATTTCACCAGATCTGTTGAAGACCAAGACCCACAAATGTGATGTGAAATGGTTTTACTCCCATGTTGCGTTTAAGAGAAAACAGCAAATGAACGTTTTAGGCCAATATGCATTGAAAACAATGGAAACAACAAAAGCGCATACTTTGTGTTATCTCCTCTTGTAGCAAACACAGACAGCTCAAAATTTCACTGGATGTGTTGAAGACCAAGACCCACAAATGTGATGTGAAATGGTTTTTCTCTCATGTTGTGTTTAAGAGAAAACTGCAAATGCACGTTTTAGGCCAAAATGCATTGAAAGCAATTGAAATAACAAAAGCGCATACTTTGTGTTATCTCCTCTTGTAGCAAACACAGACAGCTCAAAATTTCACCAGATCTGTTGAAGACCAAGACCCACAAATGTGATGTGAAATGGTTTTTCTCCCATGTTGCGTTTAAGAGAAAACAGCAATTGCTCGTTTTAGGCCAAAATGCATTGAAAGCAATGGAAATAACAAAAGTGCATACTTTGTGTTATCTCCTCTTGTATCAAACACAGACAGCTCAAAATTTCACCAGATCTGTTGAAGACCAAGACCCACAAATGTGATGTGAAATGGTTTTTCTCCCATATTGCGTTTAAGAGAAAACAGCAAATGCACATTTTAGGCCAAAATGCATTGAAAACAATGGAAACAACAAAAGCGCATACTTTGTGTTATCTCCTCTTGTAGCAAACACAGACAGCTCAAAATTTCACCTGATCTGTTGAAGACCAAGACCCACAAATGTGATGTGAAATGGTTTTCCTCCCATGTTGCGTTTAAGAGAAAACAGCAAATGCATGTTTTAGGCCAAAATGCATTGAAAGCAATGGAACAACAAAAGCGCATACATTGTGATATCTCCTCTTGTACCAAACACAGACAGCTCAAAATTTCACTGGATGTGTTGAAGACCAAGACCCACAAATGTGATGTGAAATGGTTTTTCTCTGATGTTGTGTTTAAGAGAAAACAGCAAATGCACGTTTTAGGCCAAAATGCATTGAAAGCAATGGAATTAACAAAAGCGCATACTTTGTGTAATCTCCTCTTGTAGCAAACACAGACAGCTCAAAATTTCACCAGATCTGTTGAAGACCAAGACCCACAAATGTGATGTGAAATGGTTTTACTCCCATGTTGCGTTTAAGAGAAAACAGCAAATGAACGTTTTAGGCCAAAATGCATTGAAAACAATGGAAACAACAAAAGCGCATACTTTGTGTTATCTCCTCTTGCAGCAAACACAGACAGCTCAAAATTTCAATGGATGTGTTGAAGACCAAGACCCACAAATGTGATGTGAAATGGTTTTTCTCTCATGTTGTGTTTCAGAGAAAACTGCAAATGCACGTTTTAGGCCAAAATGCATTGAAAGCAATGGAAATAACAAAAGTGCATACTTTGTGTTATCTCCTCTTGTAGCAAACACAGACAGCTCAAAATTTCACCAGATCTGTTGAAGACCAAGACCCACAAATGTGATGTGAAATGGTTTTACTCCCATGTTGCGTTTAAGAGAAAACAGCAAATGAACGTTTTAGGCCAAAATGCTTTGAAAACAATGGAAACAACAAAAGCGCATACTTTGTGTTATCTCCTCTTGTAGCAAACACAGACAGCTCAAAATTTCACTGGATGTGTTGAAGACCAAGACCCACAAATGTGATGTGAAATGGTTTTTCTCTCATGTTGTGTTTAAGAGAAAACTGCAAATGCACGTTTTAGGCCAAAATGCATTGAAAGCAATGGAAATAACAAAAGCGCATACTTTGTGTTATCTCCTCTTGTAGCAAACACAGACAGCTCAAAATTTCACCAGATCTGTTGAAGACCAAGTCCCACAAATGTGATGTGAAATGGTTTTACTCCCATGTTGCGTTTAAGAGAAAACACCAAATGAACGTTTTAGGCCAAAATGCATTGAAAACAATGGAAACAACAAAAGCGCATACTTTGTGTTATCTCCTCTTGTAGCAAACACAGACAGCTCAAAATTTTACTGGATGTGTTGAAGACCAAGACCCACAAATGTGATGTGAAATGGTTTTTCTCTCATGTTGTGTTTAAGAGATAACTGCAAATGCACGTTTTAGGCCAAAATGCATTGAAAGCAATGGAAATAACAAAAGCGCATACTTTGTGTTATCTCCTCTTGTAGCAAACACAGACAGCTCAAAATTTCACCAGATCTGTTGAAGACCAAGACCCACAAATGTGATGTGAAATGGTTTTACTCCCATGTTGCGTTTAAGAGAAAACAGCAAATGAACGTTTTAGGCCAATATGCATTGAAAACAATGGAAACAACAAAAGCGCATACTTTGTGTTATCTCCTCTTGTAGCAAACACAGACAGCTCAAAATTTCACTGGATGTGTTGAAGACCAAGACCCACAAATGTGATGTGAAATGGTTTTTCTCTCATGTTGTGTTTAAGAGAAAACTGCAAATGCACGTTTTAGGCCAAAATGCATTGAAAGCAATTGAAATAACAAAAGCGCATACTTTGTGTTATCTCCTCTTGTAGCAAACACAGACAGCTCAAAATTTCACCAGATCTGTTGAAGACCAAGACCCACAAATGTGATGTGAAATGGTTTTTCTCCCATGTTGCGTTTAAGAGAAAACAGCAATTGCTCGTTTTAGGCCAAAATGCATTGAAAGCAATGGAAATAACAAAAGTGCATACTTTGTGTTATCTCCTCTTGTATCAAACACAGACAGCTCAAAATTTCACCAGATCTGTTGAAGACCAAGACCCACAAATGTGATGTGAAATGGTTTTTCTCCCATATTGCGTTTAAGAGAAAACAGCAAATGCACATTTTAGGCCAAAATGCATTGAAAACAATGGAAACAACAAAAGCGCATACTTTGTGTTATCTCCTCTTGTAGCAAACACAGACAGCTCAAAATTTCACCTGATCTGTTGAAGACCAAGACCCACAAATGTGATGTGAAATGGTTTTCCTCCCATGTTGCGTTTAAGAGAAAACAGCAAATGCATGTTTTAGGCCAAAATGCATTGAAAGCAATGGAACAACAAAAGCGCATACATTGTGATATCTCCTCTTGTACCAAACACAGACAGCTCAAAATTTCACTGGATGTGTTGAAGACCAAGACCCACAAATGTGATGTGAAATGGTTTTTCTCTGATGTTGTGTTTAAGAGAAAACAGCAAATGCACGTTTTAGGCCAAAATGCATTGAAAGCAATGGAATTAACAAAAGCGCATACTTTGTGTAATCTCCTCTTGTAGCAAACACAGACAGCTCAAAATTTCACCAGATCTGTTGAAGACCAAGACCCACAAATGTGATGTGAAATGGTTTTACTCCCATGTTGCGTTTAAGAGAAAACAGCAAATGAACGTTTTAGGCCAAAATGCATTGAAAACAATGGAAACAACAAAAGCGCATACTTTGTGTTATCTCCTCTTGCAGCAAACACAGACAGCTCAAAATTTCAATGGATGTGTTGAAGACCAAGACCCACAAATGTGATGTGAAATGGTTTTTCTCTCATGTTGTGTTTAAGAGAAAACTGCAAATGCACGTTTTAGGCCAAAATGCATTGAAAGCAATGGAAATAACAAAAGTGCATACTTTGTGTTATCTCCTCTTGTAGCAAACACAGACAGCTCAAAATTTCACCAGATCTGTTGAAGACCAAGACCCACAAATGTGATGTGAAATGGTTTTACTCCCATGTTGCGTTTAAGAGAAAACAGCAAATGAACGTTTTAGGCCAAAATGCTTTGAAAACAATGGAAACAACAAAAGCGCATACTTTGTGTTATCTCCTCTTGTAGCAAACACAGACAGCTCAAAATTTCACTGGATGTGTTGAAGACCAAGACCCACAAATGTGATGTGAAATGGTTTTTCTCTCATGTTGTGTTTAAGAGAAAACTGCAAATGCACGTTTTAGGCCAAAATGCATTGAAAGCAATGGAAATAACAAAAGCGCATACTTTGTGTTAGCTCCTCTTGTAGCAAACACAGACAGCTCAAAATTTCACCAGATCTGTTGAAGACCAAGTCCCACAAATGTGATGTGAAATGGTTTTACTCCCATGTTGCGTTTAAGAGAAAACACCAAATGAACGTTTTAGGCCAAAATGCATTGAAAACAATGGAAACAACAAAAGCGCATACTTTGTGTTATCTCCTCTTGTAGCAAACACAGACAGCTCAAAATTTTACTGGATGTGTTGAAGACCAAGACCCACAAATGTGATGTGAAATGGTTTTTCTCTCATGTTGTGTTTAAGAGATAACTGCAAATGCACGTTTTAGGCCAAAATGCATTGAAAGCAATGGAAATAACAAAAGCGCATACTTTGTGTTATCTCCTCTTGTAGCAAACACAGACAGCTCAAAATTTCACCAGATCTGTTGAAGACCAAGACCCACAAATGTGATGTGAAATGGTTTTACTCCCATGTTGCGTTTAAGAGAAAACAGCAAATGAACGTTTTAGGCCAATATGCATTGAAAACAATGGAAACAACAAAAGCGCATACTTTGTGTTATCTCCTCTTGTAGCAAACACAGACAGCTCAAAATTTCACTGGATGTGTTGAAGACCAAGACCCACAAATGTGATGTGAAATGGTTTTTCTCTCATGTTGTGTTTAAGAGAAAACTGCAAATGCACGTTTTAGGCCAAAATGCATTGAAAGCAATTGAAATAACAAAAGCGCATACTTTGTGTTATCTCCTCTTGTAGCAAACACAGACAGCTCAAAATTTCACCAGATCTGTTGAAGACCAAGACCCACAAATGTGATGTGAAATGGTTTTTCTCCCATATTGCGTTTAAGAGAAAACAGCAAATGCACATTTTAGGCCAAAATGCATTGAAAACAATGGAAACAACAAAAGCGCATACTTTGTGTTATCTCCTCTTGTAGCAAACACAGACAGCTCAAAATTTCACCTGATCTGTTGAAGACCAAGACCCACAAATGTGATGTGAAATGGTTTTTCTCCCATGTTGCGTTTAAGAGAAAACAGCAAATGCATGTTTTAGGCCAAAATGCATTGAAAGCAATGGAACAACAAAAGCGCATACATTGTGATATCTCCTCTTGTACCAAACACAGACAGCTCAAAATTTCACTGGATGTGTTGAAGACCAAGACCCACAAATGTGATGTGAAATGGTTTTTCTCTGATGTTGTGTTTAAGAGAAAACAGCAAATGCACGTTTTAGGCCAAAATGCATTGAAAGCAATGGAATTAACAAAAGCGCATACTTTGTGTAATCTCCTCTTGTAGCAAACACAGACAGCTCAAAATTTCACCAGATCTGTTGAAGACCAAGACCCACAAATGTGATGTGAAATGGTTTTACTCCCATGTTGCGTTTAAGAGAAAACAGCAAATGAACGTTTTAGGCCAAAATGCATTGAAAACAATGGAAACAACAAAAGCGCATACTTTGTGTTATCTCCTCTTGTAGCAAACACAGACAGCTCAAAATTTCACTGGATGTGTTGAAGACCAAGACCCACAAATGTGATGTGAAATGGTTTTTCTCTCATGTTGTGTTTAAGAGAAAACTGCAAATGCACGTTTTAGGCCAAAATGCATTGAAAGCAATTGAAATAACAAAAGCGCAAACTTTGTGTTATCTCCTCTTGTAGCAAACACAGACAGCTCAAAATTTCACCAGATCTGTTGAAGACCAAGACCCACAAATGTGATGTGAAATGGTTTTTCTCCCATGTTGCGTTTAAGAGAAAACAGCAATTGCTCGTTTTAGGCCAAAATGCATTGAAAGCAATGGAAATAACAAAAGTGCATACTTTGTGTTATCTCCTCTTGTACCAAACACAGACAGCTCAAAATTTCACCAGATCTGTTGAAGACCAAGACCCACAAATGTGATGTGAAATGGTTTTTCTCCCATATTGCGTTTAAGAGAAAACAGCAAATGCACATTTTAGGCCAAAATGCATTGAAAACAATGGAAACAACAAAAGCGCATACTTTGTGTTATCTCCTCTTGTAGCAAATACAGACAGCTCAAAATTTCACCTGATCTGTTGAAGACCAAGACCCACAAATGTGATGTGAAATGGTTTTTCTCCCATGTTGCGTTTAAGAGAAAACAGCAAATGCATGTTTTAGGCCAAAATGCATTGAAAGCAATGGAACAACAAAAGCGCATACATTGTGATATCTCCTCTTGTACCAAACACAGACAGCTCAAAATTTCACTGGATGTGTTGAAGACCAAGACCCACAAATGTGATGTGAAATGGTTTTTCTCTGATGTTGTGTTTAAGAGAAAACAGCAAATGCACGTTTTAGGCCAAAATGCATTGAAAGCAATGGAATTAACAAAAGCGCATACTTTGTGTAATCTCCTCTTGTAGCAAACACAGACAGCTCAAAATTTCACCAGATCTGTTGAAGACCAAGACCCACAAATGTGATGTGAAATGGTTTTACTCCCATGTTGCGTTTAAGAGAAAACAGCAAATGAACGTTTTAGGCCAAAATGCATTGAAAACAATGGAAACAACAAAAGCGCATACTTTGTGTTATCTCCTCTTGCAGCAAACACAGACAGCTCAAAATTTCACTGGATGTGTTGAAGACCAAGACCCACAAATGTGATGTGAAATGGTTTTTCTCTCATGTTGTGTTTAAGAGAAAACTGCAAATGCACGTTTTAGGCCAAAATGCATTGAAAGCAATGGAAATAACAAAAGCGCATACTTTGTGTTATCTCCTCTTGTAGCAAACACAGACAGCTCAAAATTTCACCAGATCTGTTGAAGACCAAGTCCCACAAATGTGATGTGAAATGGTTTTACTCCCATGTTGCGTTTAAGAGAAAACAGCAAATGAACGTTTTAGGCCAAAATGCATAGAAAACAATGGAAACAACAAAAGCGCATACTTTGTGTTATCTCCTCTTGTAGCAAACACAGACAGCTCAAAATTTCACTGGATGTGTTGAAGACCAAGACCCACAAACGTGATGTGAAATGTTTTTTCTCTCATGTTGTGTTTAAGAGAAAACTGCAAATGCACGTTTTAGGCAAAAATGCATTGAAAGCAATGGAAATAACAAAAGCGCATACTTTGTGTTATCTCCTCTTGTAGCAAACACAGACAGTTCAAAATTTCACTGGATCTGTTGAAGACCAAGACCCACAAATGTGATGTGAAATGGTTTTTCTCCCATGTTGTGTTTATGAGAAAACTGCAAATGCTCGTTTTAGGCCAAAATGCATTGAAAGCAATGGAAATAACAAAAGCACATACTTTGTGTTATCTCCTCTTGTAGCAAACACAGACAGCTCAAAATTTCACCAGATCTGTTGAAGACCAAGACCCACAAACGTGATGTGAAATGTTTTTTCTCTCATGTTGTGTTTAAGAGAAAACTGCAAATGCACGTTTTAGGCAAAAATGCATTGAAAGCAATGGAAATAACAAAAGCGCATACTTTGTGTTATCTCCTCTTGTAGCAAACACAGACAGCTCAAAATTTCACTGGATGTGTTGAAGACCAAGACCCACAAAAGTGATGTAAAATGGTTTTTCTCTCATGTTGTGTTTAAGAGAAAACTGCAAATGCACGTTTTAGGCCAAAATGCATTGAAAGCAATGGAAATAACAAAAGCGCATACTTTGTGTTATCTCCTCTTGTAGCAAACACAGACAGCTCAAAATTTCACCAGATCTGTTGAAGACCAAGACCCACAAATGTGATGTGAAATGGTTTTACTCCCATGTTGCGTTTAAGAGAAAACAGCAAATGAACGTTTTAGGCCAATATGCATTGAAAACAATGGAAACAACAAAAGCGCATACTTTGTGTTATCTCCTCTTGTAGCAAACACAGACAGCTCAAAATTTCACTGGATGTGTTGAAGACCAAGACCCACAAATGTGATGTGAAATGGTTTTTCTCTCATGTTGTGTTTAAGAGAAAACTGCAAAAGGACGTTTTAGGCCAAAATGCATTGAAAGCAATGGAAATAACAAAAGCGCATACTTTGTGTTATCTCCTCTTGTAGCAAACACAGACAGCTCAAAATTTCAAAAGATCTGTTGAAGAACAAGACCCACAAATGTGATGTGAAATGGTTTTACTCCCATGTTGCGTTTAAGAGAAAACTGCAAATGGACGTTTTAGGCCAAAATGCATTGAAAACAATGGAAACAACAAAAGTGCATACTTTGTGTTATCTCCTCTTGTAGCAAACACAGACAGCTCAAAATTTCACTGGATGTGTTGAAGACCAAGACCCACAAATGTGATGTGAAATGGTTTTTCTCTCATGTTGTGTTTAAGAGAAAACTGCAAATGCACGTTTTAGGCCAAAATGCATTGAAAGCAATGGAAATAACAAAAGCGCATACTTTGTGTTATCTCCTCTTGTAGCAAACACAGACAGCTCAAAATTTCACTGGATCTGTTGAAGACGAAGACCCACAAATGTGATGTGAAATGGTTTTTCTCCCATGTTGCGTTTAAGAGAAAACTGCAAATGCACGTTTTAGGCCAAAATGCATTGAAAGCAATGGAAATAACAAAAGCACATACTTTGTGTTATCTCCTCTTGTAGCAAACACAGACAGCTCAAAATTTCACCGGATCTGTTGAAGACCAAGTCCCACAAATGTGATGTGAAATGGTTTTACTCCCATGTTGCGTTTAAGAGAAAACAGCAAATGAACGTTTTAGGCCAAAATGCATTGAAAACAATGGAAACAACAAAAGCGCATACTTTGTGTTATCTCCTCTTGTAGCAAACACAGACAGCTCAAAATTTCACTGGATGTGTTGAAGACCAAGACCCACAAATGTGATGTGAAATGGTTTTTCTCTCATGTTGTGTTTAAGAGAAAACTGCAAATGCACGTTTTAGGCAAAAATGCATTGAAAGCAATGGAAATAACAAAAGCGCATACTTTGTGTTATCTCCTCTTGTAGCAAACACAGACAGTTCAAAATTTCACTGGATCTGTTGAAGACCAAGACCCACAAATGTGATGTGAAATGGTTTTCTCCCATGTTGCGCTTAAGAGAAAACTGCAAATGCTCGTTTTAGGCCAAAATGCATTGAAAGCAATGGAAATAACAAAAGCACATACTTTGTGTTATCTCCTCTTGTAGCAAACACAGACAGCTCAAAATTTCACCTGATCTGTTGAAGACCAAGACCCACAAATGTGATGTGAAATGGTTTTTCTCCCATGTTGCGTTTAAGAGAAAACAGCAAATGCATGTTTTAGGCCAAAATGCATTGAAAGCAATGGAACAACAAAAGCGCATACATTGTGATATCTCCTCTTGTACCAAACACAGACAGCTCAAAATTTCACTGGATGTGTTGAAGACCAAGACCCACAAATGTGATGTGAAATGGTTTTTCTCTGATGTTGTGTTTAAGAGAAAACAGCAAATGCACGTTTTAGGCCAAAATGCATTGAAAGCAATGGAATTAACAAAAGCGCATACTTTGTGTAATCTCCTCTTGTAGCAAACACAGACAGCTCAAAATTTCACCAGATCTGTCGAAGACCAAGACCCACAAATGTGATGTGAAATGGTTTTACTCCCATGTTGCGTTTAAGAGAAAACAGCAAATGAACGTTTTAGGCCAAAATGCATTGAAAACAATGGAAACAACTAAAGCGCATACTTTGTGTTATCTCCTCTTGTAGCAAACACAGACAGCTCAAAATTTCACTGGATGTGTTGAAGACCAAGACCCACAAATGTGATGTGAAATGGTTTTTCTCTCATGTTGTGTTTAAGAGAAAACTGCAAATGCACGTTTTAGGCCAAAATGCATTGAAAGCAATGGAAATAACAAAAGTGCATACTTTGTGTTATCTCCTCTTGTAGCAAACACAGACAGCTCAAAATTTCACCAAATCTGTTGAAGACCAAGACCCACAAATGTGATGTGAAATGGTTTTACTCCCATGTTGCGTTTAAGAGAAAACAGCAAATGAACGTTTTAGGCCAAAATGCTTTGAAAACAATGGAAACAACAAAAGCGCATACTTTGTGTTATCTCCTCTTGTAGCAAACACAGACAGCTCAAAATTTCACTGGATGTGTTGAAGACCAAGACCCACAAATGTGATGTGAAATGGTTTTTCTCTCATGTTGTGTTTAAGAGAAAACTGCAAATGCACGTTTTAGGCCAAAATGCATTGAAAGCAATGGAAATAACAAAAGCGCATACTTTGTGTTATCTCCTCTTGTAGCAAACACAGACAGCTCAAAATTTCACCAGATCTGTTGAAGACCAAGTCCCACAAATGTGATGTGAAATGGTTTTACTCCCATGTTGCGTTTAAGAGAAAACACCAAATGAACGTTTTAGGCCAAAATGCATTGAAAACAATGGAAACAACAAAAGCGCATACTTTGTGTTATCTCCTCTTGTAGCAAACACAGACAGCTCAAAATTTTACTGGATGTGTTGAAGACCAAGACCCACAAATGTGATGTGAAATGGTTTTTCTCTCATGTTGTGTTTAAGAGATAACTGCAAATGCACGTTTTAGGCCAAAATGCATTGAAAGCAATGGAAATAACAAAAGCGCATACTTTGTGTTATCTCCTCTTGTAGCAAACACAGACAGCTCAAAATTTCACCAGATCTGTTGAAGACCAAGACCCACAAATGTGATGTGAAATGGTTTTACTCCCATGTTGCGTTTAAGAGAAAACAGCAAATGAACGTTTTAGGCCAATATGCATTGAAAACAATGGAAACAACAAAAGCGCATACTTTGTGTTATCTCCTCTTGTAGCAAACACAGACAGCTCAAAATTTCACTGGATGTGTTGAAGATCAAGACCCACAAATGTGATGTGAAATGGTTTTTCTCTCATGTTGTGTTTAAGAGAAAACTGCAAATGCACGTTTTAGGCCAAAATGCATTGAAAGCAATTGAAATAACAAAAGCGCATACTTTGTGTTATCTCCTCTTGTAGCAAACACAGACAGCTCAAAATTTCACCAGATCTGTTGAAGACCAAGACCCACAAATGTGATGTGAAATGGTTTTTCTCCCATGTTGCGTTTAAGAGAAAACAGCAATTGCTCGTTTTAGGCCAAAATGCATTGAAAGCAATGGAAATAACAAAAGTGCATACTTTGTGTTATCTCCTCTTGTACCAAACACAGACAGCTCAAAATTTCACCAGATCTGTTGAAGACCAAGACCCACAAATGTGATGTGAAATGGTTTTTCTCCCATATTGCGTTTAAGAGAAAACAGCAAATGCACATTTTAGGCCAAAATGCATTGAAAACAATGGAAACAACAAAAGCGCATACTTTGTGTTATCTCCTCTTGTAGCAAACACAGACAGCTCAAAATTTCACCTGATCTGTTGAAGACCAAGACCCACAAATGTGATGTGAAATGGTTTTCCTCCCATGTTGCGTTTAAGAGAAAACTGCAAATGCATGTTTTAGGCCAAAATGCATTGAAAGCAATGGAACAGCAAAAGCGCATACATTGTGATATCTCCTCTTGTACCAAACACAGACAGCTCAAAATTTCACTGGATGTGTTGAAGACCAAGACCCACAAATGTGATGTGAAATGGTTTTTCTCTGATGTTGTGTTTAAGAGAAAACAGCAAATGCACGTTTTAGGCCAAAATGCATTGAAAGCAATGGAATTAACAAAAGCGCATACTTTGTGTAATCTCCTCTTGTAGCAAACACAGACAGCTCAAAATTTCACCAGATCTGTTGAAGACCAAGACCCACAAATGTGATGTGAAATGGTTTTACTCCCATGTTGCGTTTAAGAGAAAACAGCAAATGAACGTTTTAGGCCAAAATGCATTGAAAACAATGGAAACAACAAAAGCGCATACTTTGTGTTATCTCCTCTTGCAGCAAACACAGACAGCTCAAAATTTCACTGGATGTGTTGAAGACCAAGACCCACAAATGTGATGTGAAATGGTTTTTCTCTCATGTTGTGTTTAAGAGAAAACTGCAAATGCACGTTTTAGGCCAAAATGCATTGAAAGCAATGGAAATAACAAAAGTGCATACTTTGTGTTATCTCCTCTTGTAGCAAACACAGACAGCTCAAAATTTCACCAGATCTGTTGAAGACCAAGACCCACAAATGTGATGTGAAATGGTTTTACTCCCATGTTGCGTTTAAGAGAAAACAGCAAATGAACGTTTTAGGCCAAAATGCTTTGAAAACAATGGAAACAACAAAAGCGCATACTTTGTGTTATCTCCTCTTGTAGCAAACACAGACAGCTCAAAATTTCACTGGATGTGTTGAAGACCAAGACCCACAAATGTGATGTGAAATGGTTTTTCTCTCATGTTGTGTTTAAGAGAAAACTGCAAATGCACGTTTTAGGCCAAAATGCATTGAAAGCAATGGAAATAACAAAAGCGCATACTTTGTGTTATCTCCTCTTGTAGCAAACACAGACAGCTCAAAATTTCACCAGATCTGTTGAAGACCAAGTCCCACAAATGTGATGTGAAATGGTTTTACTCCCATGTTGCATTTAAGAGAAAACAGCAAATGAACGTTTTAGGCCAAAATGCATTGAAAACAATGGAAACAACAAAAGCGCATACTTTGTGTTATCTCCTCTTGTAGCAAACACAGACAGCTCAAAATTTTACTGGATGTGTTGAAGACCAAGACCCACAAATGTGATGTGAAATGGTTTTTCTCTCATGTTGTGTTTAAGAGATAACTGCAAATGCACGTTTTAGGCCAAAATGCATTGAAAGCAATGGAAATAACAAAAGCGCATACTTTGTGTTATCTCCTCTTGTAGCAAACACAGACAGCTCAAAATTTCACCAGATCTGTTGAAGACCAAGACCCACAAATGTGATGTGAAATGGTTTTACTCCCATGTTGCGTTTAAGAGAAAACAGCAAATGAACGTTTTAGGCCAATATGCATTGAAAACAATGGAAACAACAAAAGCGCATACTTTGTGTTATCTCCTCTTGTAGCAAACACAGACAGCTCAAAATTTCACTGGATGTGTTGAAGACCAAGACCCACAAATGTGATGTGAAATGGTTTTTCTCTCATGTTGTGTTTAAGAGAAAACTGCAAATGCACGTTTTAGGCCAAAATGCATTGAAAGCAATTGAAATAACAAAAGCGCATACTTTGTGTTATCTCCTCTTGTAGCAAACACAGACAGCTCAAAATTTCACCAGATCTGTTGAAGACCAAGACCCACAAATGTGATGTGAAATGGTTTTTCTCCCATGTTGCGTTTAAGAGAAAACAGCAATTGCTCGTTTTAGGCCAAAATGCATTGAAAGCAATGGAAATAACAAAAGTGCATACTTTGTGTTATCTCCTCTTGTAGCAAACACAGACAGCTCAAAATTTCACCAGATCTGTTGAAGACCAAGACCCACAAACGTGATGTGAAATGTTTTTTCTCTCATGTTGTGTTTAAGAGAAAACTGCAAATGCACGTTTTAGGCAAAAATGCATTGAAAGCAATGGAAATAACAAAAGCGCATACTTTGTGTTATCTCCTCTTGTAGCAAACACAGACAGCTCAAAATTTCACTGGATGTGTTGAAGACCAAGACCCACAAAAGTGATGTAAAATGGTTTTTCTCTCATGTTGTGTTTAAGAGAAAACTGCAAATGCACGTTTTAGGCCAAAATGCATTGAAAGCAATGGAAATAACAAAAGCGCATACTTTGTGTTATCTCCTCTTGTAGCAAACACAGACAGCTCAAAATTTCACCAGATCTGTTGAAGACCAAGACCCACAAATGTGATGTGAAATGGTTTTACTCCCATGTTGCGTTTAAGAGAAAACAGCAAATGAACGTTTTAGGCCAATATGCATTGAAAACAATGGAAACAACAAAAGCGCATACTTTGTGTTATCTCCTCTTGTAGCAAACACAGACAGCTCAAAATTTCACTGGATGTGTTGAAGACCAAGACCCACAAATGTGATGTGAAATGGTTTTTCTCTCATGTTGTGTTTAAGAGAAAACTGCAAAAGGACGTTTTAGGCCAAAATGCATTGAAAGCAATGGAAATAACAAAAGCGCATACTTTGTGTTATCTCCTCTTGTAGCAAACACAGACAGCTCAAAATTTCAAAAGATCTGTTGAAGAACAAGACCCACAAATGTGATGTGAAATGGTTTTACTCCCATGTTGCGTTTAAAGAAAACTGCAAATGCACGTTTTAGGCCAAAATGCATTGAAAGCAATGGAAATAACAAAAGCGCATACTTTGCGCATACTTTGTGTTATCTCCTCTTGTAGCAAACACAGACAGCTCAAAATTTCACTGGATCTGTTGAAGACGAAGACCCACAAATGTGATGTGAAATGGTTTTTCTCCCATGTTGCGTTTAAGAGAAAACTGCAAATGCACGTTTTAGGCCAAAATGCATTGAAAGCAATGGAAATAACAAAAGCACATACTTTGTGTTATCTCCTCTTGTAGCAAACACAGACAGCTCAAAATTTCACCAGATCTGTTGAAGACCAAGACCCACAAATGTGATGTGAAATGGTTTTACTCCCATGTTGCGTTTAAGAGAAAACAGCAAATGAACGTTTTTAGGCCAAAATGCATTGAAAACAATGGAAACAACAAAAGCGCATACTTTCTGTTATCTCCTCTTGTAGCAAACACAGACAGCTCAAAATTTCACCAGATCTGTTGAAGACCAAGTCCCACAAATGTGATGTGAAATGGTTTTACTCCCATGTTGCGTTTAAGAGAAAACAGCAAATGAACGTTTTAGGCCAAAATGCATTGAAAACAATGGAAACAACAAAAGCGCATACTTTGTGTTATCTCCTCTTGTAGCAAACACAGACAGCTCAAAATTTCACTGGATGTGTTGAAGACCAAGACCCACAAACGTGAAGTGAAATTGTTTTTCTCTCATGTTGTGTTTAAGAGAAATCTGCAAATGCACGTTTTAGGCCAATATGCATTGAAAACAATGGAAACAACAAAAGCGCATACTTTGTGTTATCTCCTCTTGTAGCAAACACAGACAGCTCAAAATTTCACTGGATTTGTTGAAGACCAAGACCCACAAATGTGATGTGAAATGGTTTTTCTCTCATGTTGTGTTTAAGAGAAAACTGCAAATGGACGTTTTAGGCCAAAATGCATTGAAAGCAATGGTAATAACAAAAGCGCATACTTTGTGTTATCTCCTCTTTTAGCAAACACAGACAGCTCAAAATTTCACCAGATCTGTTGAAGACCAAGACCCACAAATGTGATGTGAAATGGTTTTACTCCCATGTTGCGTTTAAGAGAAAACAGCAAATGAACGTTTTAGGCCAAAATGCATTGAAAACAATGGAAACAACAAAAGCGCATACTTTGTGTTATCTCCTCTTGTAGCAAACACAGACAGCTCAAAATTTCACTGGATGTGTTGAAGACCAAGACCCACAAATGTGATGTGAAATGGTTTTTCTCTCATGTTGTGTTTAAGAGAAAACTGCAAATGCACGTTTTAGGCAAAAATGCATTGAAAGCAATGGAAATAACAAAAGCGCATACTTTGTGTTATCTCCTCTTGTAGCAAACACAGACAGTTCAAAATTTCACTGGATCTGTTGAAGACCAAGACCCACAAATGTGATGTGAAATGGTTTTTCTCCCATGTTGCGTTTAAGAGAAAACTGCAAATGCTCGTTTTAGGCCAAAATGCATTGAAAGCAATGGAAATAACAAAAGCACATACTTTGTGTTATCTCCTCTTGTAGCAAACACAGACAGCTCAAAATTTCACCAGATCTGTTGAAGACCAAGACCCACAAATGTGATGTGAAATGGTTTTACTCCCATGTTGCGTTTAAGAGAAAACAGCAAATGAACGTTTTAGGCCAAAATGCATTGAAAACAATGGAAACAACAAAAGCGCATACTTTCTGTTATCTCCTCTTGTAGCAAACACAGACAGCTCAAAATTTCATTTGATGTGTTGAAGACCAAGACCCACAAAAGTGATGTAAAATGGTTTTTCTCTCATGTTGTGTTTAAGAGAAAACTGCAAATGAACGTTTTAGGCCAAAATGCATTGAAAGCAATGGAAATAACAAAAGCGCATACTTTGTGTTATCTCCTCTTGTAGCAAACACAGACAGCTCAAAATTTCACCGGATCTGTTGAAGACCAAGACCCACAAATGTGATGTGAAATGGTTTTTCTCCCATGTTGCGTTTAAGACAAAACAGCAAATGAATGTTTTAGACCAAAATGCATTGAAAACAATGGAAACAACAAAAGCGCATACTTTGTGTTATCTCCTCTTGTAGCAAACACAGACAGCTCAAAATTTCACTGGATGTGTTGAAGACCAAGACCCACAAATGTGATGTGAAATGGTTTTTCTCTCATGTTGTGTTTAAGAGAAAACAGCAAATGCACGTTTTAGGCCAAAATGCATTGAAAGCAATGGAAATAACAAAAGCGCATACTTTGTGTTATCTCCTCTTGTAGCAAACACAGACAGCTCAAAATTTCACTGGATCTGTTGAAGACCAAGACCCACAAATGTGATGTGAAATGGTTTTTCTCCCATGTTGCATTTAAGAGAAAACAGCAAATGCATGTTTTAGGCCAAAATGCATTGAAAGCAATGTAACAACAAAAGCGCATACTTTGTGTTATCTCCTCTTGTAGCAAACACAGACAGCTCAAAATTTCACCAGATCTGTTGAAGACCAAGACCCACAAATGTGATGTGAAATGGTTTTTCTCCCATATTGCGTTTAAGAGAAAACAGCAAATGCACATTTTAGGCCAAAATGCATTGAAAACAATGGAAACAACAAAAGCGCATACTTTGTGTTATCTCCTCTTGTAGCAAACACAGACAGCTCAAAATTTCACTGGATGTGTTGAAGACCAAGACCCACAAATGTGATGTGAAATGGTTTTTCTCTCATGTTGTGTTTAAGAGAAAACTGCAAATGCACGTTTTAGGCCAAAATGCATTGAAAGCAATGGAAATAACAAAAGCACATACTTTGTGTTATCTCCTCTTGTAGCAAACACAGACAGCTCAAAATTTCACCGGATCTGTTGAAGACCAAGACCCACAAATGTGATGTGAAATGGTTTTTCTCCCATGTTGCGTTTAAGAGAAAACAGCAAATGAATGTTTTAGACCAAAATGCATTGAAAACAATGGAAACAACAAAAGCGCATACTTTGTGTTATCTCCTCTTGTAGCAAACACAGACAGCTCAAAATTTCACTGGATGTGTTGAAGACCAAGACCCACAAATGTGATGTGAAATGGTTTTTCTCTCATGTTGTGTTTAAGAGAAAACAGCAAATGCACGTTTTAGGCCAAAATGCATTGAAAGCAATGGAAATAACAAAAGCGCATACTTTGTGTTATCTCCTCTTGTAGCAAACACAGACAGCTCAAAATTTCACTGGATCTGTTGAAGACCAAGACCCACAAATGTGATGTGAAATGGTTTTTCTCCCATGTTGCATTTAAGAGAAAACAGCAAATGCATGTTTTAGGCCAAAATGCATTGAAAGCAATGGAAAAACAAAAGCGCATACATTGTGATATCTCCTCTTGTACCGAATACAGACAGCTCAAAATTTCACTGGATGTGTTGAAGACCAAGACACACAAATGTGATGTGAAATGGTTTTTCTCCCATGTTGCGTTTAAGAGAAAACAGCAATTGCTCGTTTTAGGCCAAAATGCATTGAAAGCAATGGAAATAACAAAAGTGCATACTTTGTGTTATCT
The DNA here is from genome assembly GCA_031769625.1 of Taudactylus pleione. Classification (NCBI taxonomy): domain Eukaryota; kingdom Metazoa; phylum Chordata; class Amphibia; order Anura; family Myobatrachidae; genus Taudactylus; species Taudactylus pleione. The sequence goes on along the minus strand of JAUIMM010001750.1, from coordinate 21,888 downwards.
CCTCTTGTAGCAAACACAGACAGCTCAAAATTTCACCAGATCTGTTGAAGACCAAGACCCACAAATGTGATGTGAAATGGGTTTTTCTCTCATATTGCGTTTAAGAGAAAACAGCAAATGCACATTTTAGGCCAAAATGCATTGAAAACAATGGAAACAACAAAAGCGCATACTTTGTGTTATCTCCTCTTGTAGCAAACACAGACAGCTCAAAATTTCACTGGATGTGTTGAAGACCAAGACCCACAAATGTGATGTGAAATGGTTTTTCTCTCATGTTGTGTTTAAGAGAAAACTGCAAATGCACGTTTTAGGCCAAAATGCATTGAAAGCAATGGAAATAACAAAAGCGCATACTTTGTGTTATCTCCTCTTGTAGCAAACACAGACAGCTCAAAATTTCACCAGATCTGTTGAAGACCAAGTCCCACAAATGTGATGTGAAATGGTTTTACTCCCATGTTGCGTTTAAGAGAAAACAGCAAATGAACGTTTTAGGACAAAATGCATTGAAAACAATGGAAACAACAAAAGCGCATACTTTGTGTTATCTCCTCTTGTAGCAAACACAGACAGCTCAAAATTTCACTGGATGTGTTGAAGACCAAGACCCACAAATGTGATGTGAAATGGTTTTTCTCTCATGTTGTGTTTAAGAGAAAACTGCAAATGCACGTTTTAGGCCAAAATGCATTGAAAGCAATGGAAATAACAAAAGTGCATACTTTGTGTTATCTCCTCTTGTAGCAAACACAGACAGCTCAAAATTTCACCAGATCTGTTGAAGACCAAGACCCACAAATGTGATGTGAAATGGTTTTACTCCCATGTTGCGTTTAAGAGAAAACAGCAAATGAACGTTTTAGGCCAAAATGCTTTGAAAACAATGGAAACAACAAAAGCGCATACTTTGTGTTATCTCCTCTTGTAGCAAACACAGACAGCTCAAAATTTCACTGGATGTGTTGAAGACCAAGACCCACAAATGTGATGTGAAATGGTTTTCTCTCATGTTGTGTTTAAGAGAAAACTGCAAATGCACGTTTTAGGCCAAAATGCATTGAAAGCAATGGAAATAACAAAAGCGCATACTTTGTGTTATCTCCTCTTGTAGCAAACACAGACAGCTCAAAATTTCACCAGATCTGTTGAAGACCAAGTCCCACAAATGTGATGTGAAATGGTTTTACTCCCATGTTGCGTTTAAGAGAAAACAGCAAATGAATGTTTTAGGCCAAAATGCATTGAAAACAATGGAAACAACAAAAGCGCATACTTTGTGTTATCTCCTCTTGTAGCAAACACAGACAGCTCAAAATTTTACTGGATGTGTTGAAGACCAAGACCCACAAATGTGATGTGAAATGGTTTTTCTCTCATGTTGTGTTTAAGAGATAACTGCAAATGCACGTTTTAGGCCAAAATGCATTGAAAGCAATGGAAATAACAAAAGCGCATACTTTGTGTTATCTCCTCTTGTAGCAAACACAGACAGCTCAAAATTTCACCAGATCTGTTGAAGACCAAGACCCACAAATGTGATGTGAAATGGTTTTACTCCCATGTTGCGTTTAAGAGAAAACAGCAAATGAACGTTTCAGGCCAATATGCATTGAAAACAATGGAAACAACAAAAGCGCATACTTTGTGTTATCTCCTCTTGTAGCAAACACAGACAGCTCAAAATTTCACTGGATGTGTTGAAGACCAAGACCCACAAATGTGATGTGAAATGGTTTTTCTCTCATGTTGTGTTTAAGAGAAAACTGCAAATGCACGTTTTAGGCCAAAATGCATTGAAAGCAATTGAAATAACAAAAGCGCATACTTTGTGTTATCTCCTCTTGTAGCAAACACAGACAGCTCAAAATTTCACCAGATCTGTTGAAGACCAAGACCCACAAATGTGATGTGAAATGGTTTTTCTCCCATGTTGCGTTTAAGAGAAAACAGCAATTGCTCGTTTTAGGCCAAAATGCATTGAAAGCAATGGAAATAACAAAAGTGCATACTTTGTGTTATCTCCTCTTGTATCAAACACAGACAGCTCAAAATTTCACCAGATCTGTTGAAGACCAAGACCCACAAATGTGATGTGAAATGGTTTTTCTCCCATATTGCGTTTAAGAGAAAACAGCAAATGCACATTTTAGGCCAAAATGCATTGAAAACAATGGAAACAACAAAAGCGCATACTTTGTGTTATCTCCTCTTGTAGCAAACACAGACAGCTCAAAATTTCACCTGATCTGTTGAAGACCAAGACCCACAAATGTGATGTGAAATGGTTTTCCTCCCATGTTGCGTTTAAGAGAAAACAGCAAATGCATGTTTTAGGCCAAAATGCATTGAAAGCAATGGAACAACAAAAGCGCATACATTGTGATATCTCCTCTTGTACCAAACACAGACAGCTCAAAATTTCACTGGATGTGTTGAAGACCAAGACCCACAAATGTGATGTGAAATGGTTTTTCTCTGATGTTGTGTTTAAGAGAAAACAGCAAATGCACGTTTTAGGCCAAAATGCATTGAAAGCAATGGAATTAACAAAAGCGCATACTTTGTGTAATCTCCTCTTGTAGCAAACACAGACAGCTCAAAATTTCACCAGATCTGTTGAAGACCAAGACCCACAAATGTGATGTGAAATGGTTTTACTCCCATGTTGCGTTTAAGAGAAAACAGCAAATGAACGTTTTAGGCCAAAATGCATTGAAAACAATGGAAACAACAAAAGCGCATACTTTGTGTTATCTCCTCTTGCAGCAAACACAGACAGCTCAAAATTTCAATGGATGTGTTGAAGACCAAGACCCACAAATGTGATGTGAAATGGTTTTTCTCTCATGTTGTGTTTCAGAGAAAACTGCAAATGCACGTTTTAGGCCAAAATGCATTGAAAGCAATGGAAATAACAAAAGTGCATACTTTGTGTTATCTCCTCTTGTAGCAAACACAGACAGCTCAAAATTTCACCAGATCTGTTGAAGACCAAGACCCACAAATGTGATGTGAAATGGTTTTACTCCCATGTTGCGTTTAAGAGAAAACAGCAAATGAACGTTTTAGGCCAAAATGCTTTGAAAACAATGGAAACAACAAAAGCGCATACTTTGTGTTATCTCCTCTTGTAGCAAACACAGACAGCTCAAAATTTCACTGGATGTGTTGAAGACCAAGACCCACAAATGTGATGTGAAATGGTTTTTCTCTCATGTTGTGTTTAAGAGAAAACTGCAAATGCACGTTTTAGGCCAAAATGCATTGAAAGCAATGGAAATAACAAAAGCGCATACTTTGTGTTATCTCCTCTTGTAGCAAACACAGACAGCTCAAAATTTCACCAGATCTGTTGAAGACCAAGTCCCACAAATGTGATGTGAAATGGTTTTACTCCCATGTTGCGTTTAAGAGAAAACACCAAATGAACGTTTTAGGCCAAAATGCATTGAAAACAATGGAAACAACAAAAGCGCATACTTTGTGTTATCTCCTCTTGTAGCAAACACAGACAGCTCAAAATTTTACTGGATGTGTTGAAGACCAAGACCCACAAATGTGATGTGAAATGGTTTTTCTCTCATGTTGTGTTTAAGAGATAACTGCAAATGCACGTTTTAGGCCAAAATGCATTGAAAGCAATGGAAATAACAAAAGCGCATACTTTGTGTTATCTCCTCTTGTAGCAAACACAGACAGCTCAAAATTTCACCAGATCTGTTGAAGACCAAGACCCACAAATGTGATGTGAAATGGTTTTACTCCCATGTTGCGTTTAAGAGAAAACAGCAAATGAACGTTTTAGGCCAATATGCATTGAAAACAATGGAAACAACAAAAGCGCATACTTTGTGTTATCTCCTCTTGTAGCAAACACAGACAGCTCAAAATTTCACTGGATGTGTTGAAGACCAAGACCCACAAATGTGATGTGAAATGGTTTTTCTCTCATGTTGTGTTTAAGAGAAAACTGCAAATGCACGTTTTAGGCCAAAATGCATTGAAAGCAATTGAAATAACAAAAGCGCATACTTTGTGTTATCTCCTCTTGTAGCAAACACAGACAGCTCAAAATTTCACCAGATCTGTTGAAGACCAAGACCCACAAATGTGATGTGAAATGGTTTTTCTCCCATGTTGCGTTTAAGAGAAAACAGCAATTGCTCGTTTTAGGCCAAAATGCATTGAAAGCAATGGAAATAACAAAAGTGCATACTTTGTGTTATCTCCTCTTGTATCAAACACAGACAGCTCAAAATTTCACCAGATCTGTTGAAGACCAAGACCCACAAATGTGATGTGAAATGGTTTTTCTCCCATATTGCGTTTAAGAGAAAACAGCAAATGCACATTTTAGGCCAAAATGCATTGAAAACAATGGAAACAACAAAAGCGCATACTTTGTGTTATCTCCTCTTGTAGCAAACACAGACAGCTCAAAATTTCACCTGATCTGTTGAAGACCAAGACCCACAAATGTGATGTGAAATGGTTTTCCTCCCATGTTGCGTTTAAGAGAAAACAGCAAATGCATGTTTTAGGCCAAAATGCATTGAAAGCAATGGAACAACAAAAGCGCATACATTGTGATATCTCCTCTTGTACCAAACACAGACAGCTCAAAATTTCACTGGATGTGTTGAAGACCAAGACCCACAAATGTGATGTGAAATGGTTTTTCTCTGATGTTGTGTTTAAGAGAAAACAGCAAATGCACGTTTTAGGCCAAAATGCATTGAAAGCAATGGAATTAACAAAAGCGCATACTTTGTGTAATCTCCTCTTGTAGCAAACACAGACAGCTCAAAATTTCACCAGATCTGTTGAAGACCAAGACCCACAAATGTGATGTGAAATGGTTTTACTCCCATGTTGCGTTTAAGAGAAAACAGCAAATGAACGTTTTAGGCCAAAATGCATTGAAAACAATGGAAACAACAAAAGCGCATACTTTGTGTTATCTCCTCTTGCAGCAAACACAGACAGCTCAAAATTTCAATGGATGTGTTGAAGACCAAGACCCACAAATGTGATGTGAAATGGTTTTTCTCTCATGTTGTGTTTAAGAGAAAACTGCAAATGCACGTTTTAGGCCAAAATGCATTGAAAGCAATGGAAATAACAAAAGTGCATACTTTGTGTTATCTCCTCTTGTAGCAAACACAGACAGCTCAAAATTTCACCAGATCTGTTGAAGACCAAGACCCACAAATGTGATGTGAAATGGTTTTACTCCCATGTTGCGTTTAAGAGAAAACAGCAAATGAACGTTTTAGGCCAAAATGCTTTGAAAACAATGGAAACAACAAAAGCGCATACTTTGTGTTATCTCCTCTTGTAGCAAACACAGACAGCTCAAAATTTCACTGGATGTGTTGAAGACCAAGACCCACAAATGTGATGTGAAATGGTTTTTCTCTCATGTTGTGTTTAAGAGAAAACTGCAAATGCACGTTTTAGGCCAAAATGCATTGAAAGCAATGGAAATAACAAAAGCGCATACTTTGTGTTAGCTCCTCTTGTAGCAAACACAGACAGCTCAAAATTTCACCAGATCTGTTGAAGACCAAGTCCCACAAATGTGATGTGAAATGGTTTTACTCCCATGTTGCGTTTAAGAGAAAACACCAAATGAACGTTTTAGGCCAAAATGCATTGAAAACAATGGAAACAACAAAAGCGCATACTTTGTGTTATCTCCTCTTGTAGCAAACACAGACAGCTCAAAATTTTACTGGATGTGTTGAAGACCAAGACCCACAAATGTGATGTGAAATGGTTTTTCTCTCATGTTGTGTTTAAGAGATAACTGCAAATGCACGTTTTAGGCCAAAATGCATTGAAAGCAATGGAAATAACAAAAGCGCATACTTTGTGTTATCTCCTCTTGTAGCAAACACAGACAGCTCAAAATTTCACCAGATCTGTTGAAGACCAAGACCCACAAATGTGATGTGAAATGGTTTTACTCCCATGTTGCGTTTAAGAGAAAACAGCAAATGAACGTTTTAGGCCAATATGCATTGAAAACAATGGAAACAACAAAAGCGCATACTTTGTGTTATCTCCTCTTGTAGCAAACACAGACAGCTCAAAATTTCACTGGATGTGTTGAAGACCAAGACCCACAAATGTGATGTGAAATGGTTTTTCTCTCATGTTGTGTTTAAGAGAAAACTGCAAATGCACGTTTTAGGCCAAAATGCATTGAAAGCAATTGAAATAACAAAAGCGCATACTTTGTGTTATCTCCTCTTGTAGCAAACACAGACAGCTCAAAATTTCACCAGATCTGTTGAAGACCAAGACCCACAAATGTGATGTGAAATGGTTTTTCTCCCATATTGCGTTTAAGAGAAAACAGCAAATGCACATTTTAGGCCAAAATGCATTGAAAACAATGGAAACAACAAAAGCGCATACTTTGTGTTATCTCCTCTTGTAGCAAACACAGACAGCTCAAAATTTCACCTGATCTGTTGAAGACCAAGACCCACAAATGTGATGTGAAATGGTTTTTCTCCCATGTTGCGTTTAAGAGAAAACAGCAAATGCATGTTTTAGGCCAAAATGCATTGAAAGCAATGGAACAACAAAAGCGCATACATTGTGATATCTCCTCTTGTACCAAACACAGACAGCTCAAAATTTCACTGGATGTGTTGAAGACCAAGACCCACAAATGTGATGTGAAATGGTTTTTCTCTGATGTTGTGTTTAAGAGAAAACAGCAAATGCACGTTTTAGGCCAAAATGCATTGAAAGCAATGGAATTAACAAAAGCGCATACTTTGTGTAATCTCCTCTTGTAGCAAACACAGACAGCTCAAAATTTCACCAGATCTGTTGAAGACCAAGACCCACAAATGTGATGTGAAATGGTTTTACTCCCATGTTGCGTTTAAGAGAAAACAGCAAATGAACGTTTTAGGCCAAAATGCATTGAAAACAATGGAAACAACAAAAGCGCATACTTTGTGTTATCTCCTCTTGTAGCAAACACAGACAGCTCAAAATTTCACTGGATGTGTTGAAGACCAAGACCCACAAATGTGATGTGAAATGGTTTTTCTCTCATGTTGTGTTTAAGAGAAAACTGCAAATGCACGTTTTAGGCCAAAATGCATTGAAAGCAATTGAAATAACAAAAGCGCAAACTTTGTGTTATCTCCTCTTGTAGCAAACACAGACAGCTCAAAATTTCACCAGATCTGTTGAAGACCAAGACCCACAAATGTGATGTGAAATGGTTTTTCTCCCATGTTGCGTTTAAGAGAAAACAGCAATTGCTCGTTTTAGGCCAAAATGCATTGAAAGCAATGGAAATAACAAAAGTGCATACTTTGTGTTATCTCCTCTTGTACCAAACACAGACAGCTCAAAATTTCACCAGATCTGTTGAAGACCAAGACCCACAAATGTGATGTGAAATGGTTTTTCTCCCATATTGCGTTTAAGAGAAAACAGCAAATGCACATTTTAGGCCAAAATGCATTGAAAACAATGGAAACAACAAAAGCGCATACTTTGTGTTATCTCCTCTTGTAGCAAATACAGACAGCTCAAAATTTCACCTGATCTGTTGAAGACCAAGACCCACAAATGTGATGTGAAATGGTTTTTCTCCCATGTTGCGTTTAAGAGAAAACAGCAAATGCATGTTTTAGGCCAAAATGCATTGAAAGCAATGGAACAACAAAAGCGCATACATTGTGATATCTCCTCTTGTACCAAACACAGACAGCTCAAAATTTCACTGGATGTGTTGAAGACCAAGACCCACAAATGTGATGTGAAATGGTTTTTCTCTGATGTTGTGTTTAAGAGAAAACAGCAAATGCACGTTTTAGGCCAAAATGCATTGAAAGCAATGGAATTAACAAAAGCGCATACTTTGTGTAATCTCCTCTTGTAGCAAACACAGACAGCTCAAAATTTCACCAGATCTGTTGAAGACCAAGACCCACAAATGTGATGTGAAATGGTTTTACTCCCATGTTGCGTTTAAGAGAAAACAGCAAATGAACGTTTTAGGCCAAAATGCATTGAAAACAATGGAAACAACAAAAGCGCATACTTTGTGTTATCTCCTCTTGCAGCAAACACAGACAGCTCAAAATTTCACTGGATGTGTTGAAGACCAAGACCCACAAATGTGATGTGAAATGGTTTTTCTCTCATGTTGTGTTTAAGAGAAAACTGCAAATGCACGTTTTAGGCCAAAATGCATTGAAAGCAATGGAAATAACAAAAGCGCATACTTTGTGTTATCTCCTCTTGTAGCAAACACAGACAGCTCAAAATTTCACCAGATCTGTTGAAGACCAAGTCCCACAAATGTGATGTGAAATGGTTTTACTCCCATGTTGCGTTTAAGAGAAAACAGCAAATGAACGTTTTAGGCCAAAATGCATAGAAAACAATGGAAACAACAAAAGCGCATACTTTGTGTTATCTCCTCTTGTAGCAAACACAGACAGCTCAAAATTTCACTGGATGTGTTGAAGACCAAGACCCACAAACGTGATGTGAAATGTTTTTTCTCTCATGTTGTGTTTAAGAGAAAACTGCAAATGCACGTTTTAGGCAAAAATGCATTGAAAGCAATGGAAATAACAAAAGCGCATACTTTGTGTTATCTCCTCTTGTAGCAAACACAGACAGTTCAAAATTTCACTGGATCTGTTGAAGACCAAGACCCACAAATGTGATGTGAAATGGTTTTTCTCCCATGTTGTGTTTATGAGAAAACTGCAAATGCTCGTTTTAGGCCAAAATGCATTGAAAGCAATGGAAATAACAAAAGCACATACTTTGTGTTATCTCCTCTTGTAGCAAACACAGACAGCTCAAAATTTCACCAGATCTGTTGAAGACCAAGACCCACAAACGTGATGTGAAATGTTTTTTCTCTCATGTTGTGTTTAAGAGAAAACTGCAAATGCACGTTTTAGGCAAAAATGCATTGAAAGCAATGGAAATAACAAAAGCGCATACTTTGTGTTATCTCCTCTTGTAGCAAACACAGACAGCTCAAAATTTCACTGGATGTGTTGAAGACCAAGACCCACAAAAGTGATGTAAAATGGTTTTTCTCTCATGTTGTGTTTAAGAGAAAACTGCAAATGCACGTTTTAGGCCAAAATGCATTGAAAGCAATGGAAATAACAAAAGCGCATACTTTGTGTTATCTCCTCTTGTAGCAAACACAGACAGCTCAAAATTTCACCAGATCTGTTGAAGACCAAGACCCACAAATGTGATGTGAAATGGTTTTACTCCCATGTTGCGTTTAAGAGAAAACAGCAAATGAACGTTTTAGGCCAATATGCATTGAAAACAATGGAAACAACAAAAGCGCATACTTTGTGTTATCTCCTCTTGTAGCAAACACAGACAGCTCAAAATTTCACTGGATGTGTTGAAGACCAAGACCCACAAATGTGATGTGAAATGGTTTTTCTCTCATGTTGTGTTTAAGAGAAAACTGCAAAAGGACGTTTTAGGCCAAAATGCATTGAAAGCAATGGAAATAACAAAAGCGCATACTTTGTGTTATCTCCTCTTGTAGCAAACACAGACAGCTCAAAATTTCAAAAGATCTGTTGAAGAACAAGACCCACAAATGTGATGTGAAATGGTTTTACTCCCATGTTGCGTTTAAGAGAAAACTGCAAATGGACGTTTTAGGCCAAAATGCATTGAAAACAATGGAAACAACAAAAGTGCATACTTTGTGTTATCTCCTCTTGTAGCAAACACAGACAGCTCAAAATTTCACTGGATGTGTTGAAGACCAAGACCCACAAATGTGATGTGAAATGGTTTTTCTCTCATGTTGTGTTTAAGAGAAAACTGCAAATGCACGTTTTAGGCCAAAATGCATTGAAAGCAATGGAAATAACAAAAGCGCATACTTTGTGTTATCTCCTCTTGTAGCAAACACAGACAGCTCAAAATTTCACTGGATCTGTTGAAGACGAAGACCCACAAATGTGATGTGAAATGGTTTTTCTCCCATGTTGCGTTTAAGAGAAAACTGCAAATGCACGTTTTAGGCCAAAATGCATTGAAAGCAATGGAAATAACAAAAGCACATACTTTGTGTTATCTCCTCTTGTAGCAAACACAGACAGCTCAAAATTTCACCGGATCTGTTGAAGACCAAGTCCCACAAATGTGATGTGAAATGGTTTTACTCCCATGTTGCGTTTAAGAGAAAACAGCAAATGAACGTTTTAGGCCAAAATGCATTGAAAACAATGGAAACAACAAAAGCGCATACTTTGTGTTATCTCCTCTTGTAGCAAACACAGACAGCTCAAAATTTCACTGGATGTGTTGAAGACCAAGACCCACAAATGTGATGTGAAATGGTTTTTCTCTCATGTTGTGTTTAAGAGAAAACTGCAAATGCACGTTTTAGGCAAAAATGCATTGAAAGCAATGGAAATAACAAAAGCGCATACTTTGTGTTATCTCCTCTTGTAGCAAACACAGACAGTTCAAAATTTCACTGGATCTGTTGAAGACCAAGACCCACAAATGTGATGTGAAATGGTTTTCTCCCATGTTGCGCTTAAGAGAAAACTGCAAATGCTCGTTTTAGGCCAAAATGCATTGAAAGCAATGGAAATAACAAAAGCACATACTTTGTGTTATCTCCTCTTGTAGCAAACACAGACAGCTCAAAATTTCACCTGATCTGTTGAAGACCAAGACCCACAAATGTGATGTGAAATGGTTTTTCTCCCATGTTGCGTTTAAGAGAAAACAGCAAATGCATGTTTTAGGCCAAAATGCATTGAAAGCAATGGAACAACAAAAGCGCATACATTGTGATATCTCCTCTTGTACCAAACACAGACAGCTCAAAATTTCACTGGATGTGTTGAAGACCAAGACCCACAAATGTGATGTGAAATGGTTTTTCTCTGATGTTGTGTTTAAGAGAAAACAGCAAATGCACGTTTTAGGCCAAAATGCATTGAAAGCAATGGAATTAACAAAAGCGCATACTTTGTGTAATCTCCTCTTGTAGCAAACACAGACAGCTCAAAATTTCACCAGATCTGTCGAAGACCAAGACCCACAAATGTGATGTGAAATGGTTTTACTCCCATGTTGCGTTTAAGAGAAAACAGCAAATGAACGTTTTAGGCCAAAATGCATTGAAAACAATGGAAACAACTAAAGCGCATACTTTGTGTTATCTCCTCTTGTAGCAAACACAGACAGCTCAAAATTTCACTGGATGTGTTGAAGACCAAGACCCACAAATGTGATGTGAAATGGTTTTTCTCTCATGTTGTGTTTAAGAGAAAACTGCAAATGCACGTTTTAGGCCAAAATGCATTGAAAGCAATGGAAATAACAAAAGTGCATACTTTGTGTTATCTCCTCTTGTAGCAAACACAGACAGCTCAAAATTTCACCAAATCTGTTGAAGACCAAGACCCACAAATGTGATGTGAAATGGTTTTACTCCCATGTTGCGTTTAAGAGAAAACAGCAAATGAACGTTTTAGGCCAAAATGCTTTGAAAACAATGGAAACAACAAAAGCGCATACTTTGTGTTATCTCCTCTTGTAGCAAACACAGACAGCTCAAAATTTCACTGGATGTGTTGAAGACCAAGACCCACAAATGTGATGTGAAATGGTTTTTCTCTCATGTTGTGTTTAAGAGAAAACTGCAAATGCACGTTTTAGGCCAAAATGCATTGAAAGCAATGGAAATAACAAAAGCGCATACTTTGTGTTATCTCCTCTTGTAGCAAACACAGACAGCTCAAAATTTCACCAGATCTGTTGAAGACCAAGTCCCACAAATGTGATGTGAAATGGTTTTACTCCCATGTTGCGTTTAAGAGAAAACACCAAATGAACGTTTTAGGCCAAAATGCATTGAAAACAATGGAAACAACAAAAGCGCATACTTTGTGTTATCTCCTCTTGTAGCAAACACAGACAGCTCAAAATTTTACTGGATGTGTTGAAGACCAAGACCCACAAATGTGATGTGAAATGGTTTTTCTCTCATGTTGTGTTTAAGAGATAACTGCAAATGCACGTTTTAGGCCAAAATGCATTGAAAGCAATGGAAATAACAAAAGCGCATACTTTGTGTTATCTCCTCTTGTAGCAAACACAGACAGCTCAAAATTTCACCAGATCTGTTGAAGACCAAGACCCACAAATGTGATGTGAAATGGTTTTACTCCCATGTTGCGTTTAAGAGAAAACAGCAAATGAACGTTTTAGGCCAATATGCATTGAAAACAATGGAAACAACAAAAGCGCATACTTTGTGTTATCTCCTCTTGTAGCAAACACAGACAGCTCAAAATTTCACTGGATGTGTTGAAGATCAAGACCCACAAATGTGATGTGAAATGGTTTTTCTCTCATGTTGTGTTTAAGAGAAAACTGCAAATGCACGTTTTAGGCCAAAATGCATTGAAAGCAATTGAAATAACAAAAGCGCATACTTTGTGTTATCTCCTCTTGTAGCAAACACAGACAGCTCAAAATTTCACCAGATCTGTTGAAGACCAAGACCCACAAATGTGATGTGAAATGGTTTTTCTCCCATGTTGCGTTTAAGAGAAAACAGCAATTGCTCGTTTTAGGCCAAAATGCATTGAAAGCAATGGAAATAACAAAAGTGCATACTTTGTGTTATCTCCTCTTGTACCAAACACAGACAGCTCAAAATTTCACCAGATCTGTTGAAGACCAAGACCCACAAATGTGATGTGAAATGGTTTTTCTCCCATATTGCGTTTAAGAGAAAACAGCAAATGCACATTTTAGGCCAAAATGCATTGAAAACAATGGAAACAACAAAAGCGCATACTTTGTGTTATCTCCTCTTGTAGCAAACACAGACAGCTCAAAATTTCACCTGATCTGTTGAAGACCAAGACCCACAAATGTGATGTGAAATGGTTTTCCTCCCATGTTGCGTTTAAGAGAAAACTGCAAATGCATGTTTTAGGCCAAAATGCATTGAAAGCAATGGAACAGCAAAAGCGCATACATTGTGATATCTCCTCTTGTACCAAACACAGACAGCTCAAAATTTCACTGGATGTGTTGAAGACCAAGACCCACAAATGTGATGTGAAATGGTTTTTCTCTGATGTTGTGTTTAAGAGAAAACAGCAAATGCACGTTTTAGGCCAAAATGCATTGAAAGCAATGGAATTAACAAAAGCGCATACTTTGTGTAATCTCCTCTTGTAGCAAACACAGACAGCTCAAAATTTCACCAGATCTGTTGAAGACCAAGACCCACAAATGTGATGTGAAATGGTTTTACTCCCATGTTGCGTTTAAGAGAAAACAGCAAATGAACGTTTTAGGCCAAAATGCATTGAAAACAATGGAAACAACAAAAGCGCATACTTTGTGTTATCTCCTCTTGCAGCAAACACAGACAGCTCAAAATTTCACTGGATGTGTTGAAGACCAAGACCCACAAATGTGATGTGAAATGGTTTTTCTCTCATGTTGTGTTTAAGAGAAAACTGCAAATGCACGTTTTAGGCCAAAATGCATTGAAAGCAATGGAAATAACAAAAGTGCATACTTTGTGTTATCTCCTCTTGTAGCAAACACAGACAGCTCAAAATTTCACCAGATCTGTTGAAGACCAAGACCCACAAATGTGATGTGAAATGGTTTTACTCCCATGTTGCGTTTAAGAGAAAACAGCAAATGAACGTTTTAGGCCAAAATGCTTTGAAAACAATGGAAACAACAAAAGCGCATACTTTGTGTTATCTCCTCTTGTAGCAAACACAGACAGCTCAAAATTTCACTGGATGTGTTGAAGACCAAGACCCACAAATGTGATGTGAAATGGTTTTTCTCTCATGTTGTGTTTAAGAGAAAACTGCAAATGCACGTTTTAGGCCAAAATGCATTGAAAGCAATGGAAATAACAAAAGCGCATACTTTGTGTTATCTCCTCTTGTAGCAAACACAGACAGCTCAAAATTTCACCAGATCTGTTGAAGACCAAGTCCCACAAATGTGATGTGAAATGGTTTTACTCCCATGTTGCATTTAAGAGAAAACAGCAAATGAACGTTTTAGGCCAAAATGCATTGAAAACAATGGAAACAACAAAAGCGCATACTTTGTGTTATCTCCTCTTGTAGCAAACACAGACAGCTCAAAATTTTACTGGATGTGTTGAAGACCAAGACCCACAAATGTGATGTGAAATGGTTTTTCTCTCATGTTGTGTTTAAGAGATAACTGCAAATGCACGTTTTAGGCCAAAATGCATTGAAAGCAATGGAAATAACAAAAGCGCATACTTTGTGTTATCTCCTCTTGTAGCAAACACAGACAGCTCAAAATTTCACCAGATCTGTTGAAGACCAAGACCCACAAATGTGATGTGAAATGGTTTTACTCCCATGTTGCGTTTAAGAGAAAACAGCAAATGAACGTTTTAGGCCAATATGCATTGAAAACAATGGAAACAACAAAAGCGCATACTTTGTGTTATCTCCTCTTGTAGCAAACACAGACAGCTCAAAATTTCACTGGATGTGTTGAAGACCAAGACCCACAAATGTGATGTGAAATGGTTTTTCTCTCATGTTGTGTTTAAGAGAAAACTGCAAATGCACGTTTTAGGCCAAAATGCATTGAAAGCAATTGAAATAACAAAAGCGCATACTTTGTGTTATCTCCTCTTGTAGCAAACACAGACAGCTCAAAATTTCACCAGATCTGTTGAAGACCAAGACCCACAAATGTGATGTGAAATGGTTTTTCTCCCATGTTGCGTTTAAGAGAAAACAGCAATTGCTCGTTTTAGGCCAAAATGCATTGAAAGCAATGGAAATAACAAAAGTGCATACTTTGTGTTATCTCCTCTTGTAGCAAACACAGACAGCTCAAAATTTCACCAGATCTGTTGAAGACCAAGACCCACAAACGTGATGTGAAATGTTTTTTCTCTCATGTTGTGTTTAAGAGAAAACTGCAAATGCACGTTTTAGGCAAAAATGCATTGAAAGCAATGGAAATAACAAAAGCGCATACTTTGTGTTATCTCCTCTTGTAGCAAACACAGACAGCTCAAAATTTCACTGGATGTGTTGAAGACCAAGACCCACAAAAGTGATGTAAAATGGTTTTTCTCTCATGTTGTGTTTAAGAGAAAACTGCAAATGCACGTTTTAGGCCAAAATGCATTGAAAGCAATGGAAATAACAAAAGCGCATACTTTGTGTTATCTCCTCTTGTAGCAAACACAGACAGCTCAAAATTTCAAAAGATCTGTTGAAGAACAAGACCCACAAATGTGATGTGAAATGGTTTTACTCCCATGTTGCGTTTAAGAGAAAACTGCAAATGCACGTTTTAGGCCAAAATGCATTGAAAGCAATGGAAATAACAAAAGCGCATACTTTGTGTTATCTCCTCTTGTAGCAAACACAGACAGCTCAAAATTTCACTGGATCTGTTGAAGACGAAGACCCACAAATGTGATGTGAAATGGTTTTTCTCCCATGTTGCGTTTAAGAGAAAACTGCAAATGCACGTTTTAGGCCAAAATGCATTGAAAGCAATGGAAATAACAAAAGCACATACTTTGTGTTATCTCCTCTTGTAGCAAACACAGACAGCTCAAAATTTCACCGGATCTGTTGAAGACCAAGTCCCACAAATGTGATGTGAAATGGTTTTACTCCCATGTTGCGTTTAAGAGAAAACAGCAAATGAACGTTTTAGGCCAAAATGCATTGAAAACAATGGAAACAACAAAAGCGCATACTTTGTGTTATCTCCTCTTGTAGCAAACACAGACAGCTCAAAATTTCACTGGATGTGTTGAAGACCAAGACCCACAAACGTGATGTGAAATGGTTTTTCTCTCATGTTGTGTTTAAGAGAAAACTGCAAATGCACGTTTTAGGCAAAAATGCATTGAAAGCAATGGAAATAACAAAAGCGCATACTTTGTGTTATCTCCTCTTGTAGCAAACACAGACAGCTCAAAATTTCACCAGATCTGTTGAAGACCAAGACCCACAAATGTGATGTGAAATGGTTTTACTCCCATGTTGCGTTTAAGAGAAAACAGCAAATGAACGTTTTAGGCCAAAATGCATTGAAAACAATGGAAACAAGAAAAGCGCATACTTTGTGTTATCTCCTCTTGTAGCAAACACAGACAGCTCAAAATTTCACTGGATGTGTTGAAGACCAAGACCCACAAATCTGATGTGAAATGGTTTTTCTCCCATATTGCGTTTAAGAGAAAACAGCAAATGCACATTTTAGGCCAAAATGCATTGAAAACAATGGAAACAACAAAAGCGCATACTTTGTGTTATCTCCTCTTGTAGCAAACACAGACAGCTCAAAATTTCACCTGATCTGTTGAAGACCAAGACCCACAAATGTGATGTGAAATGGTTTTTCTCCCATGTTGCGTTTAAGAGAAAACAGCAAATGCATGTTTTAGGCCAAAATGCATTGAAAGCAATGGAACAACAAAAGCGCATACATTGTGATATCTCCTCTTGTACCAAACACAGACAGCTCAAAATTTCACTGGATGTGTTGAAGACCAAGACCCACAAATGTGATGTGAAATGGTTTTTCTCTGATGTTGTGTTTAAGAGAAAACAGCAAATGCACGTTTTAGGCCAAAATGCATTGAAAGCAATGGAATTAACAAAAGCGCATACTTTGTGTAATCTCCTCTTGTAGCAAACACAGACAGCACAAAATTTCACCAGATCTGTCGAAGACCAAGACCCACAAATGTGATGTGAAATGGTTTTACTCCCATGTTGCGTTTAAGAGAAAACAGCAAATGAACGTTTTAGGCCAAAATGCATTGAAAACAATGGAAACAACTAAAGCGCATACTTTGTGTTATCTCCTCTTGTAGCAAACACAGACAGCTCAAAATTTCACTGGATGTGTTGAAGACCAAGACCCACAAATGTGATGTGAAATGGTTTTTCTCTCATGTTGTGTTTAAGAGAAAACTGCAAATGCACGTTTTAGGCCAAAATGCATTGAAAGCAATGGAAATAACAAAAGTGCATACTTTGTGTTATCTCCTCTTGTAGCAAACACAGACAGCTCAAAATTTCACCAGATCTGTTGAAGACCAAGACCCACAAATGTGATGTGAAATGGTTTTACTCCCATGTTGCGTTTAAGAGAAAACAGCAAATGAACGTTTTAGGCCAAAATGCTTTGAAAACAATGGAAACAACAAAAGCGCATACTTTGTGTTATCTCCTCTTGTAGCAAACACAGACAGCTCAAAATTTCACTGGATGTGTTGAAGACCAAGACCCACAAATGTGATGTGAAATGGTTTTTCTCTCATGTTGTGTTTAAGAGAAAACTGCAAATGCACGTTTTAGGCCAAAATGCATTGAAAGCAATGGAAATAACAAAAGCGCATACTTTGTGTTATCTCCTCTTGTAGCAAACACAGACAGCTCAAAATTTCACCAGATCTGTTGAAGACCAAGTCCCACAAATGTGATGTGAAATGGTTTTACTCCCATGTTGCGTTTAAGAGAAAACAGCAAATGAACGTTTTAGGCCAAAATGCATTGAAAACAATGGAAACAACAAAAGCGCATACTTTGTGTTATCTCCTCTTGTAGCAAACACAGACAGCTCAAAATTTTACTGGATGTGTTGAAGACCAAGACCCACAAATGTGATGTGAAATGGTTTTTCTCTCATGTTGTGTTTAAGAGATAACTGCAAATGCACGTTTTAGGCCAAAATGCATTGAAAGCAATGGAAATAACAAAAGCGCATACTTTGTGTTATCTCCTCTTGTAGCAAACACAGACAGCTCAAAATTTCACCAGATCTGTTGAAGACCAAGACCCACAAATGTGATGTGAAATGGTTTTACTCCCATGTTGCGTTTAAGAGAAAACAGCAAATGAACGTTTTAGGCCAATATGCATTGAAAACAATGGAAACAACAAAAGCGCATACTTTGTGTTATCTCCTCTTGTAGCAAACACAGACAGCTCAAAATTTCACTGGATGTGTTGAAGACCAAGACCCACAAATGTGATGTGAAATGGTTTTTCTCTCATGTTGTGTTTAAGAGAAAACTGCAAATGCACGTTTTAGGCCAAAATGCATTGAAAGCAATTGAAATAACAAAAGCGCATACTTTGTGTTATCTCCTCTTGTAGCAAACACAGACAGCTCAAAATTTCACCAGATCTGTTGAAGACCAAGACCCACAAATGTGATGTGAAATGGTTTTTCTCCCATGTTGCGTTTAAGAGAAAACAGCAATTGCTCGTTTTAGGCCAAAATGCATTGAAAGCAATGGAAATAACAAAAGTGCATACTTTGTGTTATCTCCTCTTGTACCAAACACAGACAGCTCAAAATTTCACCAGATCTGTTGAAGACCAAGACCCACAAATGTGATGTGAAATGGTTTTTCTCCCATATTGCGTTTAAGAGAAAACAGCAAATGCACATTTTAGGCCAAAATGCATTGAAAACAATGGAAACAACAAAAGCGCATACTTTGTGTTATCTCCTCTTGTAGCAAACACAGACAGCTCAAAATTTCACCTGATCTGTTGAAGACCAAGACCCACAAATGTGATGTGAAATGGTTTTCCTCCCATGTTGCGTTTAAGAGAAAACTGCAAATGCATGTTTTAGGCCAAAATGCATTGAAAGCAATGGAACAACAAAAGCGCATACATTGTGATATCTCCTCTTGTACCAAACACAGACAGCTCAAAATTTCACTGGATGTGTTGAAGACCAAGACCCACAAATGTGATGTGAAATGGTTTTTCTCTGATGTTGTGTTTAAGAGAAAACAGCAAATGCACGTTTTAGGCCAAAATGCATTGAAAGCAATGGAATTAACAAAAGCGCATACTTTGTGTAATCTCCTCTTGTAGCAAACACAGACAGCTCAAAATTTCACCAGATCTGTTGAAGACCAAGACCCACAAATGTGATGTGAAATGGTTTTACTCCCATGTTGCGTTTAAGAGAAAACAGCAAATGAACGTTTTAGGCCAAAATGCATTGAAAACAATGGAAACAACAAAAGCGCATACTTTGTGTTATCTCCTCTTGCAGCAAACACAGACAGCTCAAAATTTCACTGGATGTGTTGAAGACCAAGACCCACAAATGTGATGTGAAATGGTTTTTCTCTCATGTTGTGTTTAAAAGAAAACTGCAAATGCACGTTTTAGGCCAAAATGCATTGAAAGCAATGGAAATAACAAAAGTGCATACTTTGTGTTATCTCCTCTTGTAGCAAACACAGACAGCTCAAAATTTCACCAGATCTGTTGAAGACCAAGACCCACAAATGTGATGTGAAATGGTTTTACTCCCATGTTGCGTTTAAGAGAAAACAGCAAATGAACGTTTTAGGCCAAAATGCTTTGAAAACAATGGAAACAAGAAAAGCGCATACTTTGTGTTATCTCCTCTTGTAGCAAACACAGACAGCTCAAAATTTCACTGGATGTGTTGAAGACCAAGACCCACAAATGTGATGTGAAATGGTTTTTCTCTCATGTTGTGTTTAAGAGAAAACTCCGAATGCACGTTTTAGGCCAAAATGCATTGAAAGCAATGGAAATAACAAAAGCGCATACTTTGTGTTATCTCCTCTTGTAGCAAACACAGACAGCTCAAAATTTCAAAAGATCTGTTGAAGAACAAGACCCACAAATGTGATGTGAAATGGTTTTACTCCCATGTTGCGTTTAAGAGAAAACTGCAAATGGACGTTTTAGGCCAAAATGCATTGAAAACAATGGAAACAACAAAAGTGCATACTTTGTGTTATCTCCTCTTGTAGCAAACACAGACAGCTCAAAATTTCACTGGATGTGTTGAAGACCAAGACCCACAAATGTGATGTGAAATGGTTTTTCTCTCATGTTGTGTTTAAGAGAAAACTGCAAATGCACGTTTTAGGCCAAAATGCATTGAAAGCAATGGAAATAACAAAAGTGCATACTTTGTGTTATCTCCTCTTGTACCAAACACAGACAGCTCAAAATTTCACCAGATCTGTTGAAGACCAAGACCCACAAATGTGATGTGAAATGGTTTTTCTCCCATATTGCGTTTAAGAGAAAACAGCAAATGCACATTTTAGGCCAAAATGCATTGAAAACAATGGAAACAACAAAAGCGCATACTTTGTGTTATCTCCTCTTGTAGCAAACACAGACAGCTCAAAATTTCACCTGATCTGTTGAAGACCAAGACCCACAAATGTGATGTGAAATGGTTTTCCTCCCATGTTGCGTTTAAGAGAAAACTGCAAATGCATGTTTTAGGCCAAAATGCATTGAAAGCAATGGAACAACAAAAGCGCATACATTGTGATATCTCCTCTTGTACCAAACACAGACAGCTCAAAATTTCACTGGATGTGTTGAAGACCAAGACCCACAAATGTGATGTGAAATGGTTTTTCTCTGATGTTGTGTTTAAGAGAAAACAGCAAATGCACGTTTTAGGCCAAAATGCATTGAAAGCAATGGAATTAACAAAAGCGCATACTTTGTGTAATCTCCTCTTGTAGCAAACACAGACAGCTCAAAATTTCACCAGATCTGTTGAAGACCAAGACCCACAAATGTGATGTGAAATGGTTTTACTCCCATGTTGCGTTTAAGAGAAAACAGCAAATGAACGTTTTAGGCCAAAATGCATTGAAAACAATGGAAACAACAAAAGCGCATACTTTGTGTTATCTCCTCTTGCAGCAAACACAGACAGCTCAAAATTTCACTGGATGTGTTGAAGACCAAGACCCACAAATGTGATGTGAAATGGTTTTTCTCTCATGTTGTGTTTAAAAGAAAACTGCAAATGCACGTTTTAGGCCAAAATGCATTGAAAGCAATGGAAATAACAAAAGTGCATACTTTGTGTTATCTCCTCTTGTAGCAAACACAGACAGCTCAAAATTTCACCAGATCTGTTGAAGACCAAGACCCACAAATGTGATGTGAAATGGTTTTACTCCCATGTTGCGTTTAAGAGAAAACAGCAAATGAACGTTTTAGGCCAAAATGCTTTGAAAACAATGGAAACAAGAAAAGCGCATACTTTGTGTTATCTCCTCTTGTAGCAAACACAGACAGCTCAAAATTTCACTGGATGTGTTGAAGACCAAGACCCACAAATGTGATGTGAAATGGTTTTTCTCTCATGTTGTGTTTAAGAGAAAACTCCGAATGCACGTTTTAGGCCAAAATGCATTGAAAGCAATGGAAATAACAAAAGCGCATACTTTGTGTTATCTCCTCTTGTAGCAAACACAGACAGCTCAAAATTTCAAAAGATCTGTTGAAGAACAAGACCCACAAATGTGATGTGAAATGGTTTTACTCCCATGTTGCGTTTAAGAGAAAACTGCAAATGGACGTTTTAGGCCAAAATGCATTGAAAACAATGGAAACAACAAAAGTGCATACTTTGTGTTATCTCCTCTTGTAGCAAACACAGACAGCTCAAAATTTCACTGGATGTGTTGAAGACCAAGACCCACAAATGTGATGTGAAATGGTTTTTCTCTCATGTTGTGTTTAAGAGAAAACTGCAAATGCACGTTTTAGGCCAAAATGCATTGAAAGCAATGGAAATAACAAAAGCACATACTTTGTGTTATCTCCTCTTGTAGCAAACACAGACAGCTCAAAATTTCACCGGATCTGTTGAAGACCAAGTCCCACAAATGTGATGTGAAATGGTTTTACTCCCATGTTGCGTTTAAGAGAAAACAGCAAATGAACGTTTTAGGCCAAAATGCATTGAAAACAATGGAAACAACAAAAGCGCATACTTTGTGTTATCTCC
>JAUIMM010001749.1:0-309954 GCA_031769625.1 Taudactylus pleione | reverse complement strand
GGGCACAGGGGAATATGAGAGTATAAGGGGATTACCACACTGAGGACAGACGTAGACTGATGTATGCACTGTAGGGATCAGAGCCCTGGGCACAGGGGAATATGAGGGTATATGGGGATATCCACACTGAGGACAGACGTAGACTGATGTATGCACTGTAGGGATCAGAGCACTGGGCACAGGGGAATATGAGAGTTTAAGGGGATTACCACACTGAGGACAGACGTAGACTGATGTATGCACTGTAGGGATCAGAGCACTGGGCACAGGGGAATATGAGGGTATATGGGGATAGCCACACTGAGGACAGACGTAGACTGATATATGCACTGTAGGGATCAGAGCACTGGGTACAGGGGTAAGATGAGGGTATATGGGGATAGCCACACTGAGGACAGACGTAGATGTATGCACTGTAGGGATCAGAGCACTGGGCACAGGGGGAATATGAGGGTATATAGGGATAGCCACACTGAGGACAGACGTAGACTGATATATGCACTGTAGGGATCAGAGCACTGGGCACAGGGGAATATGAGGGTATATAGGGATAGCCACACTGAGGACAGATGTAGATGTATGCACTGTAGGGATCAGAGCACTGGGCACAGGGGAATATGAGGGTATATAGGGATAGCCACACTGAGGACAGACGTAGATGTATGCACTGTAGGGATCAGAGCACTGGGCACAGGGGAATATGAGGGTATATGGGGATAGCCACACTGAGGACAGACGTAGACTGATGTATGCACTGTAGGGATCAGAGCACTGGGTACAGGGGTAATATGAGGGTATATGGGGATATCCACACTGAGGACAGACGTAGATGTATGCACTGTAGGGATCAGAGCACTGGGCACAGGGGAATATGAGGGTATATAGGGATAGCCACACTGAGGACAGACGTAGACTGATATATGCACTGTAGGGATCAGAGCACTGGGCACAGGGGAATATGAGGGTATATAGGGATAGCCACACTGAGGACAGACGTAGATGTATGCACTGTAGGGATCAGAGCACTGGGTACAGGGGAATATGAGGGTATATGGGGATAGCCACACTGAGGACAGACGTAGATGTATGCACTGTAGGGATCAGAACACAGGGGAATATGAGGGTATATGGGGATAGCCACACTGAGGACAGACGTAGACTGATGTATGTACTGT
This sequence comes from Taudactylus pleione, assembly GCA_031769625.1. Lineage (NCBI taxonomy): Eukaryota > Metazoa > Chordata > Amphibia > Anura > Myobatrachidae > Taudactylus > Taudactylus pleione. The sequence goes on along the minus strand of JAUIMM010001749.1, from coordinate 308,779 downwards.
AGGGATCAGAGCACTGGGCACAGGGGAATATGAGGGTATATGGGAATAGCCACACTGAGGACAGACGTAGATGTATGCACTGTAGGGATCAGAGCACTGGGCACAGGGGAATATGAGGGTATATGGGGGATAGCCACACTGAGGACAGACATAGACTGATGTATGCACTGTAGGGATCAGAGCACTGGGCACAGGTGAATATGAGGGTATATGGGGATAACTACAGTGAGGACAGACGTAGACTGATGTATGCACTGTAGGGATCAGAGCACTGGGCACAGGGGAATATGAGGGTATATGGGGGATAGCCACACTGAGGACAGACGTAGACTGATGTATGTACTGTAGGGATCAGAGCACTGGGCACAGGTGAATATGAGGGTATATGGGGATAGCCACACTGAGGACAGACGTAGATGTATGCACTGTAGGGATCAGAGCACTGGGCACAGGGGAATATGAGGGTATATGGGGATAGCCACACTGAGGACAGACATAGACTGATGTATGCACTGTAGGGATCAGAGCACTGGGCACAGGTGAATATGAGGGTATATGGGGATAACTACAGTGAGGACAGACGTAGACTCATGTATGCACTGTAGGGATCAGAGCACTGGGCACAGGGGAATATGAGGGTATATGGGGGATAGCCACACTGAGGACAGACGTAGACTGATGTATGCACTGTAGGGATCAGAGCACTGGGCACAGGTGAATATGAGGGTATATGGGGATAGCCACACTGAGGACAGACGTAGATGAATGCACTGTAGGGATCAGAGCACTGGGCACAGGGGAATATGAGGGTATATGGGGATAGCCACACTGAGGACAGACATAGACTGATGTATGCACTGTAGGGATCAGAGCACTTTGGCACAGGGGAATATGAGGGTATATGGGGATAGCCACACTGAGGACAGACATAGACTGATGTATGCACTGTAGGGATCAGAGCACTGGGTACAGGGGTAATATGAGGTTATATAGGGATAGCCACACTGAGGACAGACGTAGACTGATGTATGCATTGTAGGGATCAGAGCATTGGGTACAGGGGAATATGAGGGTATATGGGGATAGCCACACTGAGGACAGACGTAGACTGATGTATGCACTGTAGGGATCAGAGCACTGGGCACAGGGGAATATGAGGGTATATGGGGATAGCCACACTGAGGACAGATGTAGACTGATGTATGCACTGTAGGGATCAGAGCATTGGGTACAGGGGAATATGAGGGTATATGGGGATAGCCACACTGAGGACAGACGTAGACTGATGTATGCACTGTAGGGATCAGAGCACTGGGCACAGGGGAATATGAGGGTATATGGGGATAGCCACACTGAGGACAGACGTAGACTGATGTATGCACTGTAGGGATCAGAGCATTGGGTACAGGGGAATATGAGGGTATATGGGGATAGCCACACTGAGGACAGACATAGACTGATGTATGCACTGTAGGGATCAGAGCACTGGGTACAGGGGAATATGAGGGTATATGGGGATAGCCACACTGACGACAGACGTAGACTGATGTATGCACTGTAGGGATCAGAGCATTGGGTACAGGGGAATATGAGGGTATATGGGGATAGCCACACTGAGGACAGACGTAGACTGATGTATGCACTGTAGGGATCAGAGCATTGGGTACAGGGGAATATGAGGGTATATGGGGATAGCCACACTGAGGACAGACGTAGACTGATGTATGCACTGTAGGGATCAGAGCACTGGGCACAGGGGAATATGAGGGTATATGGGGATAGCCACACTGAAGACAGACGTAGATGTATGCACTGTAGGGATCAGAGCACCGATGATGGTAGTGTTGGTGGTGGTGATGATGATGATGTAGTAATTCTAACACTCCCGATCTAGAACTGGAGGAATCCTATGGCTTTGTCATTGTGTCTCTCACGGGTCAGAGCTGGCACTTTGAGGCATCTCTGTATGAGGATCGGGAGCTTTGGGTTCAGGCCATTGAGAGCCAGATCCTGGCGAGTCTGCAGGGCTGCGAGAGTATAAAGAATAAGGTACAGTTCCCCTAATTCACTGTCCGGCTGACCATGGAATGTGCATTTCCTCTGAGTCCCTACCATTGATCCCTTTCCTCTCGTTGCAGACACGCCTTGGCAGCCAGAGTGATGCCCTCGCCATTCAGTCTATCCGGAGTGTGAGGGGAAACAGCTTGTGTGTAGACTGTGACACCCCCAGTGAGTACTCGTCTTCCCAGCCTCCCATCACATCCCCTGTCCTCCCAGCCTCCCATCACATCCCCTGTCTTCCCAGCCTCCCATCACATCCCCTGTCCTCCCAGCCTCCCATCACATCCCCTGTCCTCCCAGCCTCCCATCACATCCCCTGTCCTCCCAGCCTCCCATCACATCCCCTGTCCTCCCAGCCTCCCATCACATCCCCTGTCCTCCCAGCCTCCCATCACATCCCCTGTCCTCCCAGCCTCCCATCACATCCCCTGTCCTCCCAGCCTCCCATCACATCCCCTGTCCTCCCAGCCTCCCATCACATCCCCTGTCCTCCCAGCCTCCCATCACATCCCCTGTCCTCCCAGCCTCCCATCACATCCCCTGTCCTCCCAGCCTCCCATCACATCCCCTGTCCTCCCAGCCTCCCATCACATCCCCTGTCCTCCCAGCCTCCCATCACATCCCCTGTCCTCCCAGCCTCCCATCACATCCCCTGTCCTCCCAGCCTCCCATCACATCCCCTGTCCTCCCAGCCTCCCATCACATCCCCTGTCCTCCCAGCCTCCCATCACATCCCCTGTCTTCCCAGCCTCCCATCACATCCCCTGTCCTCCCAGCCTCCCATCACATCCCCTGTCCTCCCAGCCTCCCATCACATCCCCTGTCTTCCCAGCCTCCCATCACATCCCCTGTCCTCCCAGCCTCCCATCACATCCCCTGTCCTCCCAGCCTCCCATCACATCCCCTGTCTTCCCAGCCTCCCATCACATCCCCTGTCCTCCCAGCCTCCCATCACATCCCCTGTCTTCCCAGCCTCCCATCACATCCCCTGTCTTCCCAGCCTCCCATCACATCCCCTGTCCTCCCAGCCTCCCATCACATCCCCTGTCCTCCCAGCCTCCCATCACATCCCCTGTCTTCCCAGCCTCCCATCACATCCCCTGTCTTCCCAGCCTCCCATCACATCCCCTGTCCTCCCAGCCTCCCATCACATCCCCTGTCCTCCCAGCCTCCCATCACATCCCCTGTCCTCCCAGCCTCCCATCACATCCCCTGTCCTCCCAGCCTCCCATCACATCCCCTGTCCTCCCAGCCTCCCATCACATCCCCTGTCTTCCCAGCCTCCCATCACATCCCCTGTCCTCCCAGCCTCCCATCACATCCCCTGTCCTCCCAGCCTCCCATCACATCCCCTGTCCTCCCAGCCTCCCATCACATCCCCTGTCCTCCCAGCCTCCCATCACATCCCCTGTCCTCCCAGCCTCCCATCACATCCCCTGTCCTCCCAGCCTCCCATCACATCCCCTGTCCTCCCAGCCTCCCATCACATCCCCTGTCCTCCCAGCCTCCCATCACATCCCCTGTCCTCCCAGCCTCCCATCACATCCCCTGTCCTCCCAGCCTCCCATCACATCCCCTGTCTTCCCAGCCTCCCATCACATCCCCTGTCCTCCCAGCCTCCCATCACATCCCCTGTCCTCCCAGCCTCCCATCACATCCCCTGTCTTCCCAGCCTCCCATCACATCCCCTGTCCTCCCAGCCTCCCATCACATCCCCTGTCCTCCCAGCCTCCCATCACATCCCCTGTCCTCCCAGCCTCCCATCACATCCCCTGTCTTCCCAGCCTCCCATCACATCCCCTGTCCTCCCAGCCTCCCATCACATCCCCTGTCCTCCCAGCCTCCCATCACATCCCCTGTCCTCCCAGCCTCCCATCACATCCCCTGTCCTCCCAGCCTCCCATCACATCCCCTGTCCTCCCAGCCTCCCATCACATCCCCTGTCCTCCCAGCCTCCCATCACATCCCCTGTCCTCCCAGCCTCCCATCACATCCCCTGTCCTCCCAGCCTCCCATCACATCCCTTAGTATTTGCTTTTATTTCAGTACTGTAACGTGAAGTTATTACCATTTCAAATATGATATTTCTACTTCAGGGTCCATTGGGGGTCCACAGGGTTGACCTTGGGGTATAGGTTGGGAACCAAATCCGGGCACCACGCAGTTAAAGCTTTTAGCTCCCAGGATGCACTGGGTCCACTCTCCCTATAACCCCACCCCCAAGCCAGAGGCACCTCAGTTTAAGTTGGTGCCCGGCCGGAGTCGGGTCACCGTTAGCGCAGGGGGAGCTGATTAGCAGCCCCTAAGCTTATTTTATTTTTTTAGGGACAAAGTTTTTTCCATGGACTTTGGACTCTTCAGAGCGGCAGCGTCGGACTGTCCATAGGACGTCTAAGCTGCCGCTCCGTCACCCCGCTGGCGCTGAGACGCCAGTACAGATCTGGGGATCTCAGCGGGACCCCAGAGTCTGTACTAGCCGGACTCTGCGGGCGCCCAGGACTGCTGCCGGATCCACGGGGAGCAGGTAAGGTCGCGGATCACCGCTTGCGGTGATCCGCGCATTTCAAATGCAGTCCTGTGCCTCCGGTCTCAGGGGACAGACCGGAGGCGCCGGCAGTGGCGGCGGGCCCCCCATACCCCGTGTGTCCACTAGACCACCAGGGACTTAACGATCGGTGCAGGGAGCCGGCGTCCCGGGGGTTAATAGCCGGCCAGGGGAGGCAGCCTTCCCTGTTACAGCGGCTCCTCCCCTCAGCTCAGCGCGCCTTTCAGTATCCATAGTCTGGCGTCGCTGAGCTGCTTCCTCCGCGGGCCACGCTTCTTCTGAGGTCTCCAGCGGCCATTTTATCTCTGTGGTGCAGCAGAGATCTCTCAGGATGGCAGTGAGTCCAGTCCCCCCTGCGTACATCACCATCAGGTCAGTGTACACAGCGCTGTAGCCTTCCCAGACACTGAATCTGGGCAGTTGAATGCAGTGTAATAGTGCAGTATATTATGTGACATGTTTATGTATATATGTATATATCTGCATTGTATGTGACTTATGCTAGTGCTGACTGTACTTTATTCTCTCACCTGTCAGTGTATATCTATCCCTTTTCTTTATCTGCCCTAATACAGCTGTACTTGGGGTGGTTCTGAGACCTCACATTTATATACTTGTTAATATTTGTGTGGTTTGTCACATACTGTTGCGTGCTGCACGTTGCCATATTTTAGATGGACCTGTGTGTTGCATACGCTGAAAATGGGTCCCTGCAGCTAATTTTTGGCATCAGTCAGGACCAGTATAGCGCTGCTTAATATTTCCGCCAAGATTGGTCAGATATGTCTGACCAGGAGATAGAGCGTTATACTGCACCCATTTTTGCTATCCTGCAAGTCATGTGCTGCCGGTGTTAGTGCGGAGGATTTGACTCATAAAGGGTTCTGTATGTGGCGTCATCTGGTGCCGGCCTCTTTCACGACCCCCTTGGGCGGTTTGTTTTCTCGGGATCCTCTCAATTGTGGATCGCCGGGCGGGCCCCATTGTTGTACCTCACTTGGGGTTACTTCACCATACTGCCCTTTTCATCTCAGGGTATCTCGCAGCTTCTTGCACTCTTCCCCTGTGACACAGACTACCGCTCCCTGCAGGGGTTTTTCGCAGTATATGAATTCCCCCTGGTGCCACAATAGTCTGTCATTCCCCTTGCAGGGATTACCACAACAGCCACCCTGGGTGGATGTCGTTTTCTACGAAACGCTAATTGGCGTGGTTGACGCCCTGTGGTTACTTCCCAGTTGGCTCTGCCGTGTACTGGATACTGTTCGGGGCTCTTTCCCTCTTACACGGGGGGAAGCCTATTTCAGGTATTATTATCCCTGCTTTAGGGCTGGTAGCAGGTCCATTCTGGTTAGAGTGAATGTTGACCTGCACCTGTATCATACACCCTCAGTATTGCGTGCCTTCGGGTTACCTGTTGCTGACTAGCGGGTGGATCGCATAGCGGGACTCTGGCTGTTGCCAGATAGGAGGTGTTACAACAGTGTTTGGCCTCCTGTCCCAAATTCCCTGAGGGTCATCACGAGCCCCTCCTGGGGGGGATGGGCGTGTTACTCGTCTGATTACAGACGTTACTACGCCTCCCATTCCTGCGTGGTCGGATTCTTCGGATCCGTAGGTGGTAACTCTGCCTGAAATCAGTATACTTGCTTTCAGGAGTTGTTACCCATCCTACCATGGCTATAGCATGGTTGGTTAATACTATTGCATATTGGGTTGATGCATTTGTAACGTTTTTTCCCCTCCAACACGTCGGGGGTTCAAATGTATTTGGTCGCTCACGTAATATATGCTGTTGTCATAGGTGGAAATGCCTATATTGGATACCAGTCTCCTAACTTTCAGAGTTCCGGCTGCGACTGTATCCTCCGTAATACCCTATGGCTGCGCTCTGGGAATGCAGAGGTGCAGATACCATCTTTAGGGTTGATCTTGGTTGGTCCTGACCTTGACAAGATTGTAGTAACATTGGCAGTATTACTAACGACAAGTTTACCGCTTTCAGCTATGCCCACTACAAGGCCTCAGACTAAGTCTGTTAAGTCTTTTTTGTCCTCTGGGTCAGCCTAAAGGTCTGTTTCTTCGTAGACTGTCGGCATCTACAAGGGCCGACATATCCAGTACCGAGCAGGCCTGGACTGCCAGCCGATCCTGCTTCTGAACCTACGGATATCTCTTCTGTCTGACGGGACAGGCCTACAACTGGGAGATACCGATTTTCTCAGTTCGCCCGGTATTAGTGTCAAGTTGCCGCGGCTACGTGGGTAGGAGGGTACGCCCTCTTTACAAGGGCCTTACAGATCCAGAAAGCTATGCAGTTGTTGCGGTAAGCGGAGCTAATTAGGCCATCCCCACTATCTCAGTGAGGGACTGGTTGTTCTGTTTTCTTTCTGGTGCGGTGGCTGAATGGTCCTCTTTGGCCTATTCTCTGTCTCAATTCCCTGAACCAGTTCCTAAAGCTACCTGGGCTCAGGAGGAAATCCCTATGCTCCATCATACGATGTTTGGAACCTGGGGACTTTAGGGTATCACTGGATATACAGGACGCGTGCCTACGGGTACTTACAGAGACCTTACCTCAGCATGGGCTGAGGTTTGCTGTATCACAGCAACACTTACAATTTTTCGGGCTCTGCCTGTTGGGACTGTCCTCAGCCCCACATGGGTTTACCAGCGTTTTGGATTTTCTGACTGTTCTTCTGTTCAGTATATCCCAATGCTCCTGTACCTGGACGGCCTCCTGCTCTTAGCGGGATCACCGGGGTACTTTACGGCCAGGTCAGGATGACTGTGGCTTCTTCAGGGTGCAGACGTTTAATCAACGGGGAAAAAGTCCTCCCTGCATCCCTCTCTGGGTATTCTTCATCTAGGATCCCTGCTGGATTCTCAGAATCTGAGAATTCTTCTGGCGTAAGACGGAATCTCCTCTCTTCCATTAGGAGTACATGGTTGTCTGCGCAGTCGACAGATGTCTTTACACTCTGGGATGCATGGTGGAATGGGCTCAGTTCCATTCCAGGCCTTTCCATAATTGGCTCATCTCCAGATGGAATGAGTTTTTTCTGTCGGATAACTGTTCAAACGATGATGCTCTCTCCGGAGGCAAGTCGGTCCCTGTCCGGGTGGCTATGGCCATCTCGTCCAGGGTTTTCTTTGCTAGGGACAGTGTCTGGATCGAATCCTTTTCAGTGCAGTTGGACGTCTGTCGATTCCACCCTGTCAATTAACTTACTCTGGCATAACTCTTGTTTCCCGGTGAACCTGAAAAGGTTCAGTCCGACAGGGTCAGGGCAGTGGCTTCCTTTTTAGCAACACTGTTCGTTGGGTGGCAATGACAGGTATGTCACATATTCGGACATAGTCCGAGGGTCTCCTCCCGACCATCTCGGCAGCGTTCATTTCAGGAGCTCTCCATTGGGAAGCGGGAGTCCTCAGCCGTCACGACGTGCATCCCGGGGACTAGTCTCTTCCCCAAGAGAGGTTTCATCTCCTGGTGAGCAGGGGGGGCCCCCCTGAGGTGACCCTCATGGCCTTCTGACTTTATCACACTATGGTGTTACAGTTCAGCTCTGGGGATTCTGAAGCAAACTTCAGCGACTCTTTGTCGGTGAAGTGGTCCTTCCACTTTGTGTACCTGTGTTCTCCGGTCTCCCTTCTTCCTCGAGGTCTTTGGAAGTGTTTTCAATCGAGACGGAGATGCTTTCCTGCTGGTGGCTCCTGATTGCCCCAGATGTCAGGGGTACTTGGATCTTCGGAGTCTCTACATCGATACTCCATCCCTGATGCTTCACTGCCCGGACCTGTTGTCTCAGGGTCCTTGGTTTTGCCTTGGACCTGGGTCGTTTGTCTTTGACTGTGTCCTTACAGTGGTCTTACGGCTTCCCTGGCTTTGTCATCGTTGGAATGATTAGAGCACATGGATCAGCTTTTGCTGGGACCTACCACAAACTGTGGCAGCCATAAATCTTATGGTATTGTACCTGTCGATACAATCCTCCGGTGTCCAGGATTTCCAGATATTCTGGCATTCCTTCCGGCTGGCTTGGGTTTCACACTTGGCCTGGTCTTCCTGACAGTGCGGATCTCTACACTGTCAGTATGGTTAAGATATGGAATTGCTTCACTCTGGTATCCAGTTCATCCTTTGGAGTGTTTTCTTGATTATGCCTCCATTTGTCCTCCCTAGGGACTCCTTGGGAGTAAGTAGTGGTTCTTCGTTACCTCCCGGGACAGTCAATGGAACCGCTGGTTGTGATAGCCATTACATGGTCTATTGCTTAGGCTCTCTCTTTCTCTCAGGGTGTTTATATCAACCAGGAGAGTGTCTGAATTGGGAGCGTTCTCATGTGGCTCCCTCTTCTGGAGGGCATCATGTCAGGGTGGGAGTTGCTCTCGCCCTGTGTTTCTTCTTAGTGGTTTTCAGGTTCCATATTATTCTGGAACTTATGGTACGGCCATTCTGTCCCCAGTCCTCTCGGCTGGTGTGGCCTCATTGACTGTGGTCTGGCCTCTTTGGATTTATGTGATCCGTTCAGGTTCCTTACGGAAATCGGACTCCTTATTGGTGGTCTGAGATTTCTGGTTTTCACAGGAAAGGATGGCCGGCCTATAACCAAATGTTGGCTTGGATGGCCTCGTAGGTCTTCCTCAGGGGCCTACCCATGGGTAGGCCTTCCTGTTGTTGATGCTTGTTTTTTCTCGGGCCATGTGACCCTCGTGTGCGGCTCGCTGTGGCGCCTCGGCTGTTTTGCCTTACTTGGTGGCCACGTGGTCTTCTGTCCACACCTTTTTAAGGTTCTAGGCATTGGTTTCCTTTGCCTCTCAGGATGCTTCCTTTTTGGCGACGGATTCTCCTCTCAGCACAGGAGCGTCCCCACCCTTGGTTGAACTGCTTTGGGACATCCCCAAGGTCAACCCTGTGGACCCCCTATGGACCCTGAAGTAGAAAACAAGAGATATGGTAAGAACTTACCTTTGTTATCTCTGTTTCTACGAAGTCCATAGGGTCCACAGGGCGCCCGCCCTGACGCACCTGGCTTCATATGGGCTGTGTGGCTGGTCACCGGTTTTCCGTCTCCCATTTCGGTGAGTATGGTTATTGAGTGTTCCAGTTTTCTCTCTCTTTTTCTCTCCTCCTCCGGCCTTTGGCTACTTACAAACTGAGGTGCCTCTGGCTTGGGGGTGGGGTTATAGGGAGAGTGGACCCAGTGCATCCTGGGAGCTAAAAGCTTTAACTGCGTGGTGCCCGGATTTGGTTCCCAACTTATACCCCAAGGTCAACCCTGTGGACCCTATGGACTTCGTAGAAACAGAGATAACAAAGGTAAGTTCTTACCATATCTCTTGTTATATGAATGTAGCTGTGCAAGTTAATCGGTGTCTCAATAAGAACCTTGCGCAGCAGTCACTCACCTGGTGATATCTCATACTCCGTCCTCTCCACGGTCTCATCTTCCTGGGCTGTTTAGTTCGCTATGCTCTAGTTAGCACTGTACGTCTCTAGCAGAGTACATAAGCCAGACCTAATTATCTCTCTTACGTAATCCGCTGCACACTGCTGTAACCTATCCAGACTGTCCTGAAACCTAGAAGAAATAGAGAGTGCTAGATTGAGCTTAGAAGATATGGTTAGGTAACACTGAGAGACAGCACAGGATCCGACCCAGTACTGTTGTGACGGTAACTTCCCACACCCAAACCAGGGTCAGGATAGATGGCACAGATGAGGAGAGGAGCAGGGTCAGGATAGATGGCACAGATGAGGAGAGGAGCAGGATCAGGATAGATGGCACAGACGAGGAGAGGAGCAGGGTCAGGATAGATGACACAGACAAGGAGAGGAGCAGGGTTAGGATAGATGGCACAGACGAGGAGAGGAGCAGGGTCAGGATAGATGGCACAGATGAGGAGCAGGGTCAGGATAGATGGCATAGACGAGGAGAGGAGCAGGATCAGGATAGATGGCACAGACGAGGAGAGGAGCAGGGTCAGGATAGATGACACAGAAGAGGAGAGGAGCAGGGTCAGGATAGATGACACAGACGAGGAGAGGAGCAGGGTCAGGATAGATGAGACAGGAGAGGAGCAGGGTCAGGATAGATGGCACAGACGAGGAGCAGGGTCAGGATAGATGGCCCAGACGAGTAGAGGAGCAGGGTCAGGATAGATGGCACATACGAGGAGAGGAGCAGGGTCAGGATAGATGAGACATGAGAGGAGAGAAGCAGGGTCAGGATAGATGGCACAGACGAGGAGAGGAGCAGGGTCAGGATAGATGACACAGACGAGGAGAGGAGCAGGGTCAGGATAGATGAGACAGGAGAGGAGCAGGGTCAGGATAGATGGCACAGACGAGGAGCAGGGTCAGGATAGATGGCCCAGACGAGTAGAGGAGCAGGGTCAGGATAGATGGCACATACGAGGAGAGGAGCAGGGTCAGGATAGATGGCATAGACGAGGAGAGGAGCAGGGTCAGGATAGATGACACAGACGAGGAGAGGAGCAGGGTCAGGATAGATGGCATAGACGAGGAGAGGAGCAGGGTCAGGATAGATTGCACAGACGAGGAGAGGAGCAGTGTCAGGATAGATGGCACAGACGAGGAGAGGAGCAGGGTCAGGATAGATGACACAGACGAGGAGAGGAGCAGGGTCAGGATAGATGGCACAGACGAGGAGAGGAGCAGGGTCAGGATAGATGGCACAAACGAGGAGAGGAGCAGGGTCAGGATAGATGGCACAAACGAGGAGAGGAGCAGGGTCAGGATAGATGGCACAGACGAGGAGAGGAGCAGGGTCAGGATAGATGAGACAGGAGAGGAGAGGAGCAGGGTCAGGATAGATGACACAGACGAGGAGAGGAGCAGGGTCAGGATAGATGACACAGACGAGGAGAGGAGCAGGGTCAGGATAGATGAGACAGGAGAGGAGCAGGGTCAGGATAGATGACACAGACGAGGAGAGGAGCAGGGTCAGGATAGATGTGACAGGAGAGGAGCAGGGTCAGGATAGATGGCATAGACGAGGAGAGGAGCAGTGTCAGGATAGATGGCATAGACGAGGAGAGGAGCAGGGTCAGGATAGATGACACAGACGAGGAGAGGAGCAGGGTCAGGATAGATGTGACAGGAGAGGAGCAGGGTCAGGATAGATGGCATAGACGAGGAGAGGAGCAGTGTCAGGATAGATGGCATAGACGAGGAGAGGAGCAGGGTCAGGATAGATGGCACAGACGAGGAGAGGAGCAGGGTCAGGATAGATGGCACAGACGAGAGGAGCAGGGTTAGGATAGATGGCACAGACGAGGAGAGGAGCAGGGTCAGGATAGATGGCACAGATGAGGAGCAGGGTCAGGATAGATGGCACAGACGAGGAGAGGAGCAGGGTCAGGATAGATGGCACAGACGAGGAGAGGAGCAGGGTCAGGATAGATGGCACAGACGAGGAGAGGAGCAGGGTCAGGATAGATGGCACAGACGAGGAGAGGAGCAGGGTTAGGATAGATGGCACAGACGAGAGGAGCAGGGTCAGGATAGATGACACAGAAGAGGAGAGGAGCAGGGTCAGGATAGATGGCATAGACGAGGAGAGGAGCAGGGTCAGGATAGATGGCACAGACGGGACCCGCGACTTTACCTGCTCCCCGTCGATCCGGCCACAGTCCTGGGCACCCGCAGAGTCCGGTTAGTACTGACTCTGGGGTCCCGCTGAGATCCCCAGATCTGTACTGGCGTCTCAGCGCCGGCGGGGTAACGGAGCGGTAGCTTGGACGTCCTATTGACAATCCGCCTCTGCCGCTCTGAAGAGTCCAAAAGTAATAAAAAAAACCGTGAACTCATAAAACTAAAGCTTAGGGGCTGCTAATCAGCCCCCCCTGCGATAACGATGACCCGACTCCGGCCGGGCACCAACTTAAAACTGAGGTGCCTCTGGCTTGGGGACAGGGTTATAGGGAGAGTGGATCCAGTGCATCCTGGGAGCTAAAAGCTTTAACTGCGTGGTGCCCGGATTTGGTTCCCAACCTATACCCCAAGGTCAACCCGGTGGATCCTTTGGACTTCGTAGAAACAGAGATAACAAAGGTAAGTTCTTCCCATACTCTTGTTATGTGCCCGGTCTCTTATCATACTTATCAGCAACTTTTGAGAAGTATCCACATAAAGATGATGATGAAATCCAATCTACTTATCTTCTCTGCCTCTCCCACCATCTGTGCCGGCCACGTTACTGTCATCTCACCATCTGTGCCGGCCGCGTTACTGTCATCTCACCATCTGTGCCGGCCGCGTTACTGTCATCTCACCATCTGTGCCGGCCGCGTTACTGTCATCCCACCATCAGTGCCGGCCGTGTTACTGTCATCTCACCATCAGTGCCGGCCGCGTTACTGTCATCTCACCATCAGTGCCGGCCGCGTTACTGTCATCTCACCATCTGTGCCGGCCGCGTTACTGTCATCTCACCATCTGTGCCGGCCGCGTTACTGTCATCTCACCATCTGTGCCGCCCGCGTTACTGTCATCCCACCATCAGTGCCGGCCGCGTTACTGTCATCTCACCATCTGTGCCGGCCACGTTACTGTCATCCCACCATCAGTGCCGGCCACGTTACTGTCATCTCACCATCTGTCCCGGCCGCGTTACTGTCATCTCACCATCTGTGCCGGCCGTGTTACTGTCATCTCACCATCTGTGCCGGCCGCGTTACTGTCATCTCACCATCTGTGCCGGCCGCGTTACTGTCATCTCACCATCTGTGCCGGCCGCGTTACTGTTATCTCACCATCAGTGCCGGCCGCGTTACTGTCATCTCACCATCAGTGCCGGCCGCGTTACTGTTATCTCACCATCAGTGCCGGCCGCGTTACTGTCATCTCACCATCAGTGCCGGCCGCGTTACTGTCATCCCACCATCAGTGCCGGCCGCGTTACTGTCATCTCACCATCTGTGCCGGCCGCGTTACTGTCATCCCACCATCTGTGCCGGCCGCGTTACTGTTATCTCACCATCAGTGCCGGCCGCGTTACTGTTATCTCACCATCTGTGCCGGCCGCGTTACTGTTATCTCACCATCAGTGCCGGCCGCGTTACTGTCATCCCACCATCAGTGCCGGCCGCGTTACTGTCATCTCACCATCTGTGCCGGCCGCGTTACTGTCATCTCACCATCAGTGCTGGCCGCGTTACTGTTATCTCACCATCAGTGCCGGCCGCGTTACTGTTATCTCACCATCTGTGCCGGCCGCGTTACTGTCATCTCACCATCTGTGCCGGCCGCGTTACTGTCATCCCACCATCAGTGCTGGCCGCGTTACTGTTATCTCACCATCAGTGCCGGCCGCGTTACTGTTATCTCACCATCTGTGCCGGCCGCGTTACTGTTATCTCACCATCTGTGCTGGCCGCGTTACTGTCATCTCACCATCTGTGCCGGCCGCGTTACTGTCATCCCACCATCTGTGCCGGCCGCGTTACTGTCATCTCACCATCTGTGCCGGCCGCGTTACTGTCATCCCGCCATCTGTGCCGGCCGCGTCACTGTCCTCTCGCCATTTGTGCCGGCCGCGTTACTGTCATCTCACCATCTCCAATGGGTTTATGTATCAAAAAGTGTACGGAAGTTGCCCATAGCAACCAATCAGTACAGTCTATAAAATAATAGGAAGTCGCTGATGGTTGCTAAGGGTAACTTCTCCATGCTTTTCACTGCTTGATACATAAACACCTTTCCAATACAGAGATAATAATGTTCCCAGCGGCCAGCAGTAGTTACTGACCTGACATCTCTATCCCTGCTATACTGTACCCCTCATACTGTACCTCTCATACTGTACCCCTCATACTGTACCTCTCATACTGTACCCCTCATAGCTCATACTGTACATCTCATCCCTCATACTGTACCCCTCATAGCTCATACTGTACCTCTCATACTGTACCCCTCATACTGTACCTCTCATACTGTACCCCTCATAGCTCATACTGTACCTCTCATACTGTACCCCTCATACTGTACCTCTCATACTGTACCCCTCATACTGTACCTCTCATACTGTACCCCTCATAGCTCATACTGTACCTCTCATCCCTCATACTGTACCTCTCATCCCTCATACTGTACCCCTCATACTGTACCTCTCCTACTGTACCTATCCTACTGTACCCCTCATAGCTCATACTGTACCTCTCATCCCTTATACTGTACCCCTCATACTGTACCTCTCATACTGTACCTCTCCTACTGTACCTCTCATACTGTACCCCTCATAGCTCATACTGTACCTCTCATCCCTCATACTGTACCTCTCCTACTGTACCCCTCATACTGTACCTCTCCTACTGTACCTCTCCTACTGTACCCCTCATAGCTCATACTGTACCTCTCATCCCTTATACTGTACCCCTCATACTGTACCTCTCATACTGTACCTCTCATACTGTACCCCTCATACTGTACCCCTCATACTGTACCCCTCATAGCTCATACTGTACATCTCATCCCTCATACTGTACCCCTCATAGCTCATACTGTACCTCTCATACTGTACCCCTCATACTGTACCTCTCATACTGTACCTCTCATACTGTACCTCTCATACTGTACCTCTCATACTGTACCTCTCATACTGTACCCCTCATACTGTACCTCTCATACTGTACCCCTCATAGCTCATACTGTACCTCTCATCCCTCATACTGTACCTCTCATCCCTCATACTGTACCCCTCATACTGTACCTCTCCTACTGTACCTATCCTACTGTACCCCTCATAGCTCATACTGTACCTCTCATCCCTTATACTGTACCCCTCATACTGTACCTCTCATACTGTACCTCTCCTACTGTACCTCTCATACTGTACCCCTCATAGCTCATACTGTACCTCTCATCCCTCATACTGTACCTCTCCTACTGTACCTCTCCTACTGTACCCCTCATAGCTCATACTGTACCTCTCATCCCTTATACTGTACCCCTCATACTGTACCTCTCATACTGTACCCCTCATAGCTCATACTGTACCCCTCATACTGTACCTCTCATACTGTACCCCTCATAGCTCATACTGTACCTCTCATACTGTACCTCTCATACTGTACCTCTCATACTGTACCCCTCATAGCTCATACTGTACCTCTCATCCCTTATACTGTACCCCTCATAGCTCATACTGTACCCCTCATACTGTACCTCTCATAGCTCATACTGTACCTCTCATACTGTACCCCTCATACTGTACCCCTCATACTGTACCCCTCATAGCTCATACTGTACCCCTCATACTGTACCCCTCATACTGTACCTCTCATACTGTACCCCTCATAGCTCATACTGTACCTCTCATCCCTTATACTGTACCCCTCATAGCTCATACTGTACCCCTCATACTGTACCTCTCATACTGTACCCCTCATAGCTCATACTGTACCTCTCATACTGTACCTCTCATACTGTACCTCTCATACTGTACCCCTCATACTGTACCTCTCATACTGTACCCCTCATGGCTCATACTGTACCCCTCATACTGTACCCCTCATACTGTACCCCTCATACTGTACCTCTCATACTGTACCCCTCATAGCTCATACTGTACCTCTCATCCCTTATACTGTACCCCTCATAGCTCATACTGTACCCCTCATACTGTACCCCTCATAGCTCATACTGTACCCCTCATACTGTACCCCTCATACTGTACCCCTCATACTGTACCTCTCATACTGTACCCCTCATAGCTCATACTGTACCTCTCATACTGTACCCCTCATACTGTACCCCTCATAGCTCATACTGTACCTCTCATACCTTATACTGTACCCCTCATACCTCATACTGTACCCCTCATACTGTACCCCTCATAGCTCATACTGTACCCCTCATACTGTACCTCTCCTACTGTACCTCTCATACTGTACCCCTCATAGCTCATACTGTACCTCTCATCCCTTATACTGTACCCCTCATAGCTCATACTGTACCCCTCATACTGTACCCCTCATAGCTCATACTGTACCCCTCATACTGTACCCCTCATACTGTACCTCTCATACTGTACCCCTCATGGCTCATACTGTACCTCTCATACTGTACCCCTCATACTGTACCCTCATACTGTACCTCTCCTACTGTACCTCTCATACTGTACCCCTCATAGCTCATACTGTACCTCTCATCCCTTATACTGTACCCCTCATAGCTCATACTGTACCCCTCATACTGTACCTCTCATACTGTACCCCTCATAGCTCATACTGTACCTCTCATACTGTACCCCTCATACTGTACCTCTCATACTGTACCCCTCATAGCTCATACTGTACCTCTCATACTGTACCCCTCATACTGTACCCCTCATAGCTCATACTGTACCTCTCATACCTTATACTGTACCCCTCATACCTCATACTGTACCCCTCATACTGTACCCCTCAGCTCATACTGTACCTCTCATCCCTTATACTGTACCTCTCATACCTTATACTGTACCCCTCATAGCTCATACTGTACCCCTCATACTGTACCCCTCATAGCTCATACTGTACCTCTCATACAGTACCCCTCATAGCTCATACTGTACCCCTCATAGCTCATACTGTACCTCTCATACCTTATACTGTACCCCTCATAGCTCATACTGTACCTCTCATACTGTACCCCTCATACCTTATACTGTACCCCTCATACCTTATACTTTACCTCTCATAGCTTATACTGTACCCCTCATAGCTTATACTGTACCCCTCATAGCTTATACTGTACCCCTCAGCTTATACTGTACCCCTCATAGCTCATACTGTACCCCTCATATCTTATACTGTACCTCTCATACCTTATACTGTACCCCTCATACCTTATACTTTACCTCTCATACCTTATACTTTACCTCTCATACCTTATACTTTACCTCTCATAGCTCATACTGTACCCCTCATACCTTATACTGTACCCCTCATACCTTATACTGTACCTCTCATACCTTATACTGTACCCCTCATACCTCATACTGTACCCCTCATACCTTATACTGTACCCCTCATACCTTATACTGTACCCCTCATACCTTATCCTGTACCCCGCATACCTTATACTTTACCTCTCATAGCTCATACTGTACCCCTCATACCTTATACTGTACCCCTCATACCTTATACTGTACCTCTCATAGCTTATACTGTACCTCTCATACCTTATACTGTACCCCTCATACTGTACCTCTCATACTGTACCTCTCATACTGTACCCCTCATACTGTACCTCTCATACTGTACCTCTCATACCTTATACTGTACCACTCATACTGTACCTCTCATAGCTCATACTGTACCCCTCATACCTTATACTGTACCCCTCATACCTTATACTTTACCCCTCATAGCTTATACTGTACCCCTCATACCTTATACTGTACCCCTCATACCTTATACTTTACCTCTCATACCTTATACTGTACCCCTCATACCTTATACTTTACCTCTCATAGCTCATACTGTACCCCTCATACCTTATACTGTACCCCTCATACCTCATACTGTACCTCTCATACCTTATACTTTACCTCTCATAGCTCATACTGTACCCCTCATACCTTATACTGTACCTCTCATACTGTACCCCTCATACTGTACCTCTCATAGCTCATACTGTACCCCTCATACCTTATACTGTACCCCTCATACCTTATACTGTACCCCTCATACCTTATACTGTACCCCTCATACCTTATACTTTACCCCTCATAGCTTATACTGTACCCCTCATAGCTCATACTGTACCCCTCATACCTTATACTTTACCTCTCATAGCTTATACTGTACCCCTCATACCTTATACTGTACCCCTCATACCTTATACTTTACCTCTCAAACCTTATACTTTACCTCTCATACCTTATACTTTACCTCTCATAGCTCATACTGTACCGCTCATACCTTATACTGTACCCATCATAGCTCATACTGTACCCCTCATACCTTATACTGTTCCCCTCATACTGTACCCCTCATACCTTATACTGTACCCCTCATACCTTATACTTTACCTCTCAAACCTTATACTTTACCTCTCATACCTTATACTTTACCTCTCATAGCTCATACTGTACCCCTCATACCTTATACTGTACCCATCATAGCTCATACTGTACCCCTCATAGCTCATACTGTACCCCTCATACCTTATACTGTACCCCTCATACCTTATACTTTACCTCTCATAGCTTATACTGTACCCCTCATAGCTTATACTGTACCCCTCATACCTTATACTGTTCCCCTCATACTGTACCCCTCATACCTTATACTGTACCCCTCATACCTTATACTTTACCTCTCAAACCTTATACTGTACCTCTCATACCTTATACTTTACCTCTCATAGCTCATACTGTACCCCTCATACCTTATACTGTACCCCTCATAGCTCATACTGTACCCCTCATAGCTCATACTGTACCCCTCATACCTTATACTGTACCCCTTATACTGTTCCCCTCATACTGTACCCCTCATACCTTATACTGTACCCCTCATACCTTATACTTTACCTCTCATACCTTATACTTTACCTCTCATAGCTCATACTGTACCGCTCATACTTCATACTGTACCTCTCATGCTGTACCCCTCATACCTCATACTGTACCCCTCATACCTCATACTGTACCCCTCATACTGTACCACTCATACCTCATACTGTACCCCTCATACCACATACTTTACTCCTCATACTGTACCTCTCATACTATACCCCTCATACCTCATACTGTACCCCTCATACTGTACCTCATACCTCATGCTGTACCCTTCATACTTCATACTGTATCCCTCATACCGTACCCCTCATACTGTACCCCCATATTGTACCCCTCATGCTGTACCCGTCATACCTTATCCTGTACCCCTCATGCTGTACCCGTCATACCTCATACCTCATGCTGTACCCTTCATACTGTATCCCTCATACCGTATACCGTACCCCTCATACCTTATACTGTACCCCCATACTGTACCCCTCATACCTCATACTGTACCCCTCATACCTTATCCTGTACCCCTCATGCTGTACCCCTCATACCTCATACTGTACCCCTCATACCTTATCCTATACCCCTCATACCTTATCCTGTACCCCTCATGCTGTACCCCTCATACCTGATACTGTACCCCTCATACCTTATCCTGTACCTCTCATACCTCATACTGTACCCCCATACTGTACCTCTCATAGCTTATACTGTACCCCCATACTGTACCTCTCATAGCTCATACTGTACCCCTCATACCTTATCCTGTACCCCTCATAGCTCATACTGTACCTCTCATACTGTACCTCTCATAGCTCATACTGTACCCCTTATACCTCATACTGTACCCCTCTTACCTTATCCTGTACCCCTCATAGCTCATACTGTACCTCTCATACTGTACCTCTCATACCTTATCCTGTACCCCTCATACCTTATCCTGTACCCCTCATAGCTCATACTGTACCTCTCATACTGTACCTCTCATAGCTCATACTGTACCCCTCATACCTCATACTGTACCCCTCTTACCTTATCCTGTACCCCTCATAGCTCATACTGTACCTCTCATACCTTATCCTGTACCCCTCATACCTTATCCTGTACCCCTCATAGCTCATACTGTACCCCTCATAGCTCATACTGTACCCCTCATACCTCATACTGTACCCCTCATACCTTATGCTGTACCCCTCATACTGTACCCCTCATACTGTACCTCTCATACTGTACCTCTCATACCTTATCCTGTACCCCTCATACCTTATCCTGTACCCCTCATAGCTCATACTGTACCCCTCATAGCTCATACTGTACCCCTCATACCTCATACTGTACCCCTCATACCTTATCCTGTACCCCTCATACTGTACCCCTCATACTGTACCTCTCATACCTTATCCTGTACCCCTCATACCTTATCCTGTACCTCTCATACCTTATCCTGTACCCCTCATACCTTATCCTGTACCCCTCATAGCTCATACTGTACCCCTCATGCCTTATCCTGTACCCCTCATACTGTACCCCTCATAGCTCATACTGTACCCCTCATGCCTTATCCTGTACCCCTCATACCTTATCCTGTACCCCTCATGCTGTACCCCTCATACCTGATACTGTACCCCTCATACCTTATCCTGTACCTCTCATACCTCATACTGTACCCCCATACTGTACCTCTCATAGCTCATACTGTACCCCTCATACCTTATCCTGTACCCCTCATAGCTCATACTGTACCTCTCATACTGTACCTCTCATAGCTCATACTGTACCCCTCATACCTCATACTGTACCCCTCTTACCTTATCCTGTACCCCTCATAGCTCATACTGTACCTCTCATACTGTACCTCTCATACCTTATCCTGTACCCCTCATACCTTATCCTGTACCCCTCATAGCTCATACTGTACCCCTCATACCTCATACTGTACCCCTCTTACCTTATCCTGTACCCCTCATAGCTCATACTGTACCTCTCATACTGTACCCCTCATACCTTATCCTGTACCCCTCATACCTTATCCTGTACCCCTCATAGCTCATACTGTACCCCTCATAGCTCATACTGTACCCCTCATAGCTCATACTGTACCCCTCATACCTCATACTGTACCCCTCATACCTTATGCTGTACCCCTCATACTGTACCCCTCATACTGTACCCCTCATACTGTACCTCTCATACCTTATCCTGTACCTCTCATACCTTATCCTGTACCCCTCATAGCTCATACTGTACCCCTCATGCCTTATCCTGTACCCCTCATACTGTACCCCTCATAGCTCATACTGTACCCCTCATGCCTTATCCTGTACCCCTCATACCTTATCCTGTACCCCTCATGCTGTACCCCTCATACCTGATACTGTACCCCTCATACCTTATCCTGTACCTCTCATACCTCATACTGTACCCCCATACTGTACCTCTCATAGCTTATACTGTACCCCCATACTGTACCTCTCATAGCTCATACTGTACCCCTCATACCTTATCCTGTACCCCTCATAGCTCATACTGTACCTCTCATACTGTACCTCTCATAGCTCATACTGTACCCCTCATACCTCATACTGTACCCCTCTTACCTTATCCTGTACCCCTCATAGCTCATACTGTACCTCTCATACTGTACCTCTCATACCTTATCCTGTACCCCTCATACCTTATCCTGTACCCCTCATAGCTCATACTGTACCCCTCATACCTCATACTGTACCCCTCTTACCTTATCCTGTACCCCTCATACCTTATCCTGTACCCCTCATACCTTATCCTGTACCCCTCATAGCTCATACTGTACCCCTCATAGCTCATACTGTACCCCTCATAGCTCATACTGTACCCCTCATAGCTCATACTGTACCCCTCATACCTCATACTGTACCCCTCATACCTCATACTGTACCTCTCATACCTTATCCTGTACCCCTCATACCTCATACTGTACCTCTCATACCTTATCCTGTACCCCTCATAGCTCATACTGTACCCCTCATACCTCCACTGTCTAGGAGGGGAGCTAAGGATGGATCTGAGAGCAGAAAGACGCCGTTGATCCCCAGAACCCTGCCTTACATTGGCTGCCTGTATCTTTATTTTCAATATAAAATACTTTTACTTATACAAACGACACCAACATCCATCTCTTCTCTTATATATTATCGCCCAGCTCGCCGCCTCCGCTCTGCGCAGAATCTGCGTCTCTCATCCACACACATCACCCGGTCACAGTACAGGATTATATATCGGGCAGCTCGCCGCCTCCGCTCTGCGCAGAATCTGCGTCTCTCATCCACACACATCTCACGGTCACGGTACAGGATTATATATATATCGCCCAGCTCGCCGCCTCCGCTCTGCGCAGAATCTGCGTCTCTCATCCACACACATCTCACGGTCACGGTACAGGATTATATATATATCGGGCAGCTCGCCGCCTCCGCTCTGCGCAGAATCTGCGTCTCTCATCCACACACATCTCACGGTCATGGTACAGGATTATATATATATCGGGCAGCTCGCCGCCTCCGCTCTGCGCAGAATCTGCTTCTCTCATCCACACACATCACCCGGTCATGGTACAGGATTATATATATCAGGCAGCTCGCCGCCTCCGCTCTGCGCAGAATCTGCGTCTCTCATCCACACACATCTCACGGTCACGGTACAGGATTATATATATATCGGGCAGCTCGCCGCCTCCGCTCTGCGCAGAATCTGCGTCTCTCATCCACACACATCTCACGGTCACGGTACAGGATTATATATATATCGGGCAGCTCGCCGCCTCCGCTCTGCGCAGAATCTGCTTCTCTCATCCACACACATCACCCGGTCATGGTACAGGATTATATATATCAGGCAGCTCGCCGCCTCCGCTCTGCGCAGAATCTGCGTCTCTCATCCACACACATCTCACGGTCACGGTACAGGATTATATATATATCGGGCAGCTCGCCGCCTCCGCTCTGCGCAGAATCTGCTTCTCTCATCCACACACATCACCCGGTCATGGTACAGGATTATATATATCGGGCAGCTCGCCGCCTCCGCTCTGCGCAGAATCTGCGTCTCTCATCCACACACATCACCCGGTCATGGTACAGGATTATATATATCGGGCAGCTCGCCGCCTCCGCTCTGCGCAGAATCTGCGTCTCTCATCCACACACATCACCCGGTCATGGTACAGGATTATATATATCGGGCAGCTCGCCGCCTCCGCTCTGCGCAGAATCTGCGTTTCTCATCCACACACATCACCCGGTCATGGTACAGGATTATATATATATCGGGCAGCTCGCCGCCTCCGCTCTGCGCAGAATCTGCTTCTCTCATCCACACACATCACCCGGTCATGGTACAGGATTATATATATCGGGCAGCTCGCCGCCTCCGCTCTGCGCAGAATCTGCGTCTCTCATCCACACACATCACCCGGTCATGGTACAGGATTATATATATCGGGCAGCTCGCCGCCTCCGCTCTGCGCAGAATCTGCGTCTCTCATCCACACACATCACCCAGTCATGGTACAGGATTATATATATATCGGGCAGCTCGCCGCCTCCGCTCTGCGCAGTATCTGCGTCTCTCATCCACACACATCACCCGGTCACGGTACAGGATTATATATATATCGGGCAGCTCGCCGCCTCCGCTCTGCGCAGAATCTGCGTCTCTCATCCACACACTTCACCCGGTCATGATACAGGATTATATATATATCGAGCAGCTCGCCGCCTCCGCTCTGCGCAGAATCTGCGTCTCTCATCCACACACATCACCCGGTCACGGTACAGGATTATATATATATCGAGCAGCTCGCCGCCTCCGCTCTGCGCAGAATCTGCTTCTCTCATCCACACACATCACCCGGTCATGGTACAGGATTATATATATATCGAGCAGCTCGCCGCCTCCGCTCTGCGCAGAATCTGCTTCTCTCATCCACACACATCACCCGGTCAGGGTACAGGATTATATATATCAGGCAGCTCGCCGCCTCCGCTCTGCGCAGAATCTGCTTCTCTCATCCACACACATCACCCGGTCACAGTACAGGATTATATATCGGGCAGCTCGCCGCCTCCGCTCTGCGCAGAATCTGCGTCTCTCATCCACACACATCTCACGGTCACGGTACAGGATTATATATATCGGGCAGCTCGCCGCCTCCGCTCTGCGCAGAATCTACGTCTCTCATCCACACACATCACACGGTCACGGTACAGGATTATATATCGGGCAGCTCCCACTTCCGCACACAAAGACTTTCCTCCAGTCTAGGACGAACATGGCTGTGTGACGCGGATCATACAGCCACCAGGAGCACCGCTATGTAACACTTGTCCTCATGTCCCTATAGAGTGTAAGCCTCTGTCTGTCTGTCACTACGCGGGGTACATGAACGCTCCTATCCTCTCTATTCCAGACCCGGACTGGGCGAGTCTGAACCTCGGCGCTTTGATGTGTATAGAGTGCTCGGGAATTCACCGCAATCTTGGTACACACTTGTCTCGTGTCCGCTCTCTGGATTTGGATGACTGGCCCGTGGAGCTCACAATGGTCATGATGGCGATCGGAAACAGTCTGGCTAATGTAGTCTGGGAGCACTGTATAGAGGGTTATAACAAGCCAGGTCCTGAGAGTTCCAGGTATGTGACATCTGTCTGAGACCCCCGGCATAACATGGAGGTGCCGGTGAGATTGTCCGTGATATGGCCGGGACATGCTGAGATGTTCCGCTGTGCGCATATACTGTATACTTATTATAGTAGGCAAAACATTGCAACTTTTCCTGCTCACCTCTATGGGGTCATTCTAATGGTTGGGATGTGCCGCTCTGGATATAGAGTGTCTAACCGGCTGCACTCTATATCACTCTGTATCTCACTGACTGCACTCTCTATCACTCTGTATCTCACTGACTGCACTCTATATCACGCCTGTCTCACTGACTGCACTCTATATCACTCTGTATCTCACTGACTGCACTCTATATCACCCTGTATCTCACTGACTGCACTCTATATAACTCCTGTCTCACTGACTGCACTCTATATCACTCTGTATCTCACTGACTGCACTCTATATCACCCTGTATCTCACTGACTGCACTCTATATAACTCTATCTCACTGACTGCACTTTATATCACTCCTGTCTCACTGACTGCACTCTGTATTACTCTGTATCTCACTGACTGCACTCTATATCACCCTGTATCTCACTGACTGCACTCTATATCACTCCCGTCTCACTGACTGCACTCTATATCACTCCCGTCTCACTGACTGCACTCTATATCACTCCCGTCTCACTGACTGCACTCTATATCACTCCCGTCTCACTGACTGCACTCTATATCACTCCTATCTCACTGACTGCACTCTATATCTCACTGACTGCACTCTGTATCACACCTGTCTTGCTGTCTGCACTCTATATATCACTGACTGCACTCTATATCACTCTGTATCTCACTGACTGCACTCTGTATTACTCCTGTCTCACTGACTGCACTCTGTATTACTCCTGTCTCACTGACTGCACTCTGTATTACTCCTGTCTCACTGACTGCACTCTGTATCACTCCTGTCTCACTAACTGCACTCTATATCACTCTGTATCTCACTGACTGCACTCTATCACTCTGTATCTCACTGACTGCTTTCTTTATAACGCCTGTCTCACTGATTGCACTCTATATCACTCTGTATCTCACTGACTGCACTCTGTATTACTCTTGTCTCACTGCCTGCACTCTATATCTCACTGACTGTACTCCGTATCACACCTGTCTTGCTGACTGCACTCCATATCTCACTGACTGCACACTATATACAGTCAGGTCCATAAATATTGGGACATTGACAGAATTTTCATATTTTGGCCTCTAGTCACCACCACAATGGTTTTGAAATGAAACAAACAAGATGTGGTTTATCTGCAGACTTTCAGATTTAATTTGAGGGTAATTACATCCAAATCAGGTGAACGATGTAGGAATTACAGCAGTTTCAATATGTGCCTCCCACTTTTTAAGGGACCAAAAGTAATGGGACTATCAACTCATAAGCTTTTTCATGGACAGGTGTGGGCTATTCCCTCGTTATTTCATTATCAATTAAGCAGGTAAAAGGTCTGGAGTTGATTCTAGATGTGACATTTGCATTTGGAATCAGTTGCTGTCAACTCTCAATATGAGATCCAAAGAGCTGTCACTATCAGTGAAGCCATCATTAGGCTGAAACATCAAAACAAACCCATTAGAGAGATAGCAAAAACATTAGGTGTGGCCAAATCAACTGTTTCGAACATTCTTAAAAAGAAAGAACGCACCGGAGAGCTCAGCAACACCAAAAGACTCGGAAGACCACGGAAAACAACTGTGGTGGATGACAAAAGAATTATTTCCCTGGTGAAGAAAAACCCCTTCACAACAGTTGGCCAAATCAAGAACACTCTCCAGGAGGTAGATGTATATGTGTCAAAGTCAACAATCAAGAGAAGACTTCACAAGAGTGAATATAGAAGGTTCACCACAAGATGTAAACCATTGGTGAGCCACAAAAACAGGAAGACCAGATTAGAGTTTGCCAAACAACATCTAAAAAAGCCATTACAGTTCTGGAACAACATCCTATGGACAGATGAGACAAAGATCAACTTGTACCAGAGTGATGGGAAGAGAAGAGAAGAGAAGGAAAGGAACTGCTCATGATCCAAAACATACCACCTCATCAGTGAAGCATGGTGGTGGTAGTGTCATGGCGTGGGCATGTAGGGCTGCCAATGGAACTGGTTCCCTTGTATTTATTGATGATGTGACTGCTGACAAAAGCAGCAGAATGAATTCTGAAGTGTTTCGGGCAATATTATATGCTCATATTCAGTCAAATACTTCAGAACTCATTGGACGGCGCTTCACAGTGCAGATGGACAATGACCCGAAGCATGCTGCAAAAGCAACCAAGGAGTTTTTTAAGGCTAAAAAGTGGAATGTTATGCAATGGCCAAGTCAATCCCCTGACCTGAATCCGATTGAGCATGCATTTCACTTGATGAAGACAAAACTGAAGGGAAAATGCCCCAAGAACAAGCAGGAACTGAAGACATTTGCAGTAGAGGCCTGGCAGAGCATCACCAGGGATGAAACCCAGCGTCTGGTGATGTCTATGCGTTCCAGACTTCAGGCTGTAATTGCCTGCAAAGGATCTGCAACAAAGTATTAAAAAGTGAAAGTTAGATTTAGGATTGTTTAGTTTGTCCCATTACTTTTGGCCCCTTAAAAAGTGGGAGGCACATATAGAAACCATTGTAATTCCTACACCGTTCACCTGATTTGGATGTAATTACCCTCAAATTAAATCTGAAAGTCTGCAGTCAAACCACATCTTGTTTATTTCATTTCAAAGCCATTGTACAGTGAATAGAGGCCAAAATCTGAAAATTCTGTCAATGTCCCAATATTTATGGACCTGACTGTAACTGTATCTCACTAACTTCACTCTATAGCTCACTGACTGCACTCTATATCACTCCTGTCTCACTGACTGCACTCTGTATTACTCTGTATCTCACTGACTGCACTCTGTATTACTCTGTATCTCACTGACTGCACTCTGTATTACTCTGTATCTCACTGACTGCACTCTGTATTACTCTGTATCTCACTGACTGCACTCTGTATTACTCTGTATCTCACTGACTGCACTCTGTATTACTCTGTATCTCACTGACTGCACTCTGTATTACTCTGTATCTCACTGACTGCACTCTGTATCACTCCCGTCTCACTGACTGCACTCTGTATCACACCTGTCTTGCTATCTGCACTCTATAAATCACTGACTGCATTCTGTATTACTCTTGTCTCACTGACTGCACTCTATATAACTTTGTATCTCACTGACTGCACTCTGTATCTCACTGACTGCACTCTGTATCCTGCACTCTATATCTCACTGACTGCACTCTATATCACACCTGTCTTGCTGTCTGCACTCTATATCTCACTGACTGCACTCTGTATCACACTGACTGCACTCTGTATCTCACTGACTGCACTCTGTATTACTCTGTATCTCACTGACTGCACTCTGTATCACACTGACTGCACTCTGTATTACTCTGTATCTCACTGACTGCACTCTGTATCACTCCCGTCTCACTGACTGCACTCTGTATCCTGCACTCTATATCTCATTGACTGCACTCTGTATCACACCTCTCTTGCTGTCTGCACTCTATAGCTCACTGTATAACTCTGTATCACTCCCATCTCACTGACTGCACTCTGTATTACTCTTGTCTCACTGACTACACTCTGTATTACTCTGTATCTCACTGACTGCACTCTGTATCTCACTGACTGCACTCTGTATCACTCCTGTCTCACTGACTGCACTCTGTATTACTCTGTATCTCACTGACTGCACTCTGTATTACTCTGTATCTCACTGACTGCACTCTGTATCACACTGACTGCACTCTGTATTACTCTGTATCTCACTGACTGCACTCTGTATCACTCCCGTCTCACTGACTGCACTCTGTATCCTGCACTCTATATCTCATTGACTGCACTCTGTGTCACACCTCTCTTGCTGTCTGCACTCTATAGCTCACTGTATCACTCTGTATCACTCCCATCTCACTGACTGCACTCTGTATTACTCTTGTCTCACTGACTACACTCTGTATTACTCTGTATCTCACTGACTGCACTCTGTATCTCACTGACTGCACTCTGTTTCTACTTCAGGGTCCATAGGGGGTCCACAGGGTTGACCTTGGGGTATAGGTTGGGAACCAAATCCGGGCACCACGCAGTTAAAGCTTTTAGCTCCCAGGATGCACTGGGTCCACTCTCCCTATAACCCCACCCCCAAGCCAGAGGCACCTCAGTTTAAGTTGGTGCCCGGCCGGAGTCGGGTCACCGTTAGCGCAGGGGGAGCTGATTAGCAGCCCCTAAGCTTATTTTATTTTTTTAGGGACAAAGTTTTTTCCATGGACTTTGGACTCTTCAGAGCGGCAGCGTCGGACTGTCCATAGGACGTCTAAGCTGCCGCTCCGTCACCCCGCTGGCGCTGAGACGCCAGTACAGATCTGGGGATCTCAGCGGGACCCCAGAGTCTGTACTAGCCGGACTCTGCGGGCGCCCAGGACTGCTGCCGGATCCACGGGGAGCAGGTAAGGTCGCGGATCACCGCTTGCGGTGATCCGCGCATTTCAAATGCAGTCCTGTGCCTCCGGTCTCAGGGGACAGACCGGAGGCGCCGGCAGTGGCGGCGGGCCCCCCATACCCCGTGTGTCCACTAGACCACCAGGGACTTAACGATCGGTGCAGGGAGCCGGCGTCCCAGGGGTTAATAGCCGGCCAGGGGAGGCAGCCTTCCCTGTTACAGCGGCTCCTCCCCTCAGCTCAGCGCGCCTTTCAGTATCCATAGTCTGGCGTCGCTGAGCTGCTTCCTCCGCGGGCCACGCTTCCTCTGAGGTCTCCAGCGGCCATTTTATCTCTGTGGTGCAGCAGAAATCTCTGGAGATGGCAGTGAGTCCAGTCCCCCTGCGTACCTCACCATCAGGTCAGTGTACACAGCGCTGTAGCCTTCCCAGACACTGAATCTGGGCAGTTGAATGCAGTGTAATAGTGCAGTATATTATATGACATGTTTATGTATATATGTATATATCTGCATTGTATGTGACTTATGCTAGTGCTGACTGTACTTTATTCTCTCACCTGTCAGTGTATATCTATCCCTTTTCTTTATCTGCCCTAATACAGCTGTACTTAGGGTGGTTCTGAGACCTCACATTTATATACTTGTTAATATTTGTGTGGTTTGTCACATACTGTTGCGTGCTGCACGTTGCCATATTTTAGATGGAACTGTGTGTTGCATACGCTGAAAATGGGTCCCTGCAGCTATTTTTGGCATCAGTCAGGACCAGTATAGTGCTGCTTAATATTTCCGCCAAGATGGGTCAGATATGTCTGACCAGGAGATAGAGCGTTATACTGCACCCATTTTTACTATCCTGCAAGTCATGTGCTGCAGGTGTTAGTGCGGAGGATTTGACTCATAAAGGGTTCTGTATGTGGCGTCATCTGGTGCCGGCCTCTTTCACGACCCCCTTGGGCGGTTTGTTTTCTCGGGATCCTCTCAATTGCGGATCGCCGGGCGGGCCCCATTGTTGTACCTCACTTGGGGTTACTTCACCATACTGCCCTTTTCATCTCAGGGTATCTCGCAGCTTCTTGCACTCTTCCCCTGTGACACAGACTACCGCTCCCTGCAGGGTTTTTTTTTGCAGTATATGAATTCCCCCTGGTGCCACAATAGTCTGTCATTCCCCTTGCAGGGATTACCACAACAGCCACCCTGGGTGGATGTCGTTTTCTACGAAACGCTAATTGGCGTGGTTGACGCCCTGTGGTTACTTCCCAGTTGGCTCTGCCGTGAACTGGGTACTGTTCGGGGCTCTTTCCCTCTTACACAGGGGGAAGCCTATTTCAGGTATTATTATCCCTGCTTTAGGGCTGGTAGCAGGTCCATTCTGGTTAGAGTGAATGTTGACCTGCACCTGTATCATACACCCTCAGTATTGCGTGCCTTCGGGTTACCTGTTGCTGACTAGCGGGTGGATCGCATAGCGGGACTCTGGCTGTTGCCAGATAGGAGGTGTTACAACAGTGTTTGGCCTCCTGTCCCAAATTCCCTGAGGGCATCACGAGCCCCTCCTGGGGGGGATGGGCGTGTTACTCGTCTGATTACAGACGTTACTACGCCTCCCATTCCTGCGTGGTCGGATTCTTCGGATCCGTAGGTGGTAACTCTGCCTGAAATCAGTATACTTGCTTTCGGGAGTTGTTACCCATCCTACCATGGCTATAGCATGGTTGGTTAATACTATTGCATATTGGGTTGATGCATTTGTAACGTTTTTTCCCCTCCAACACGTCGGGGGTTCAAATGTATTTGGTCGCTCATGTAATATATGCAGTTGTCATAGGTGGACATGCCTATATTGGATACCAGTCTCCTAACTTTCAGAGTTCCGGCTGCGACTGTATCCTCCGTAATACCCTATGGCTGCGCTCTGAGAATGCAGAGGTGCAGATACCATCTTTAGGGTTGATATTGTTTGGTCCTGACCTTGACAAGATTGTAGTAACATTGGCAGTATTACTAACGACAAGTTTACCGCTTTCAGCTATGCACACTACAAGGCCTCAGACTAAGTCTGTTAAGTCTTTTTTGTCCTCTCGGTCAGCCTAAAGGTCTGTTTCTTCGTAGACTGTCGGCATCTACAAGGGCCGACATATCCAGTACCGAGCAGGCCTGGACTGCCAGCCGATCCTGCTTCTGAACCTACGGATATCTCTTCAGTCTGACGGGACAGGCCTACAACTGGGAGATACCGATTTTCTCAGTTCGCCCGGTATTAGTGTCAAGTTGCCGCGGCTACGTGGGTAGGAGGGTACGCCCTCTTTACAAGGGCCTTACAGATCCAGAAAGCTATGCAGTTGTTGCGGTAAGCGGAGCTAATTGGGCCATCCCCACTATCTCAGTGAGGGACTGGTTGTTCTGTTTTCTTTCTGGTGCGGTGGCTGAATGGTCCTCTTTGGCCTGTTCTCTGTCTCAATTCCCTGAACCAGTTCCTAAAGCTACCTGGGCTCAGGAGGAAATCCCTATGCTCCATCATACGATGTTTGGAACCTGGGGACTTTAGGGTATCACTGGATATACAGGACGCGTGCCTACGGGTACTTACAGAGACCTTTCCTCAGCATGGGCTGAGGTTTGCTGTATCACAGCAACACTTACAATTTTTCGGGCTCTGCCTGTTGGGACTGTCCTCAGCCCCACAGGGGTTTACCAGCGTTTTGGATTTTCTGACAGTTCTTCTGTTCAGTATATCCCAATGCTCCTGTACCTGGACGGCCTCCTGCTCTTAGCGGGATCACCGGGGTACTTTACGGCCAGGTCAGGATGACTGTGGCTTCTTCAGGGTGCAGACGTTTAATCAACGGGGAAAAAGTCCTCCCTGCATCCCTCTCTGGGTATTCTTCATCTAGGATCCCTGCTGGGTTCTCAGAATCTGAGAATTCTTCTGGCGTAAGACGGAATCTCCTCTCTTCCATTAGGAGTACATGGTTGTCTGCGCAGTCGACAGATGTCTTTACACTCTGGGATGCATGGTGGAATGGGCTCAGTTCCATTCCAGGCCTTTCCATAATTGGCTCATCTCCAGATGGAATTAGTTTTTTCTGTCGGATAACTGTTCAAACGATGATGCTCTCTCCGGAGGCAAGTCGGTCCCTGTCCGGGTGGCTATGGCCATCTCGTCCAGGGTTTTCTTTGCTAGGGACAGTGTCTGGACCGAATCCTTTTCAGTGCAGTTGGACGTCTGTCGATTCCACCCTGTCAATTAACTTACTCTGGCATAACTCTTGTTTCCCGGTGAACCTGAAAAGGTTCAGTCCGACAGGGTCAGGACAGTGGCTTCCTTTTTAGCAACACTGTTCGTTGGGTGGCAATGACAGGTATGTCACATATTCGGACATAGTCCGAGGGTCTCCTCCCGACCATCTCGGCAGCGTTCATTTCAGGAGCTCTCCATTGGGAAGCGGGAGTCCTCAGCCGTCACGACGTGCATCCCGGGGACTAGTCTCTTCCCCAAGAGAGGTTTCATCTCCTGGTGAGCAGGGGGGGCCCCCCTGAGGTGACCCTCATGGCCTTCTGACTTTATCACACTAGGGTGTTACAGTTCAGCTCTGGGGATTCTGAAGCAAACTTCAGCGACTCTTTGTCGGTGAAGTGGTCCTTCCACTTTGTGTACCTGTGTTCTCCGGTCTCCCTTCTTCCTCGAGGTCTTTGGAAGTGTTTTCAATCGAGACGGAGATGCTTTCCTGCTGGTGGTTCCTGCTTGCCCCAGATGTCAGGGGTACTTGGATCTTCGGAGTCTCTACATCGATACTCCATCCCTGATGCTTCACTGCCCGGACCTGTTGTCTCAGGGTCCTTGGTTTTGCCTTGGACCTGGGTCGTTTGTCTTTGACTGTGTCCTTACAGTGGTCTTACGGCTTCCCTGGCTTTGTCATCGTTGGAATGATTAGAGCACATGGATCAGCTTTTGCTGGGACCTACCACAAACTGTGGCAGCCATAAATCTTATGGTATTGTACCTGTCGATACAATCCTCCGGTGTCCAGGATTTCCAGATATTCTGGCATTCCTTCCGGCTGGCTTGGGTTTCACACTTGGCCTGGTCTTCCTGACAGTGCGGATCTCTACACTGTCAGTATGGTTAAGATATGGAATTGCTTCACTCTGGTATCCAGTTCATCCTTTGGAGTGTTTTCTTGATTATGCCTCCATTTGTCCTCCCTAGGGACTCCTTGGGAGTAAGTAGTGGTTCTTCGTTACCTCCGGGGACAGTCAATGGAACCGCTGGTTGTGATAGCCATTACATGGTCTATTGCTTAGGCTCTCTCTTTCTCTCAGGGTGTTTATATCAACCAGGAGAGTGTCTGAATTGGGAGCGTTCTCATGTAGCTCCCTCTTCTGGAGGGCATCATGTCAGGGTGGGAGTTGCTCTCGCCCTGTGTTTCTTCTTAGTGGTTTTCAGGTTCCATATTATTCTGGAACTTATGGTACGGCCATTCTGTCCCCAGTCCTCTCGGCTGGTGTGGCCTCATTGACTGTGGTCTGGCCTCTTTGGATTTATGTGATCCGTTCAGGTTCCTTACGGAAATCGGACTCCTTATTGGTGGTCTGAGATTTCTGGTTTTCACAGGAAAGGATGGCCGGCCTATAACCAAATGTTGACTTGGATGGCCTCGTAGGTCTTCCTCAGGGGCCTACCCATGGGTAGGCCTTCCTGTTGTTGATGCTTGTTTTTTCTCGGGCCATGTGACCCTCGTGTGCGGCTCGCTGTGGCACCTCGGCTGTTTTGCCTTACTAGGTGGCCACGTGGTCTTCTGTCCACACCTTTTTAAGGTTCTAGGCATTGGTTTCCTTTGCCTCTCAGGATGCTTCCTTTTTGGCAACGGATTCTCCTCTCAGCACAGGAGCGTCCCCACCCTTGGTTGAACTGCTTTGGGACATCCCCAAGGTCAACCCTGTGGACCCCCTATGGACCCTGAAGTAGAAAACAAGAGATATGGTAAGAACTTACCTTTGTTATCTCTGTTTCTACGAAGTCCATAGGGTCCACAGGGCGCCCGCCCTGACGCACCTGGCTTCATATGGGCTGTGTGGCTGGTCACCGGTTTTCCGTCTCCCATTTCGGTGAGTATGGTTATTGAGTGTTCCAGTTTTCTCTCTCTTTTTCTCTCCTCCTCCGGCCTTTGGCTACTTACAAACTGAGGTGCCTCTGGCTTGGGGGTGGGGTTATAGGGAGAGTGGACCCAGTGCATCCTGGGAGCTAAAAGCTTTAACTGCGTGGTGCCCGGATTTGGTTCCCAACCTATACCCCAAGGTCAACCCTGTGGACCCTATGGACTTCGTAGAAACAGAGATAACAAAGGTAAGTTCTTACCATATCTCTTGTTATCTCACTGACTGCACTCTGTATCACTCCTGTCTCACTGACTGCACTCTGTATTACTCTGTATCTCACTGACTGCACTCTGTATCACTCCTGTCTCACTGACTGCACTCTGTATTACTCTGTATCTCACTGACTGCACTCTGTATTACTCTGTATCTCACTGACCGCACTCTGTATTGCGCTGTATCTCACTGACTGCACTCTGTATTACTCTGTATCTCACTGACTGCACCCTGTATCCTGCACTCTATATCTCACTGACTGCA
Source organism: Taudactylus pleione (assembly GCA_031769625.1). NCBI lineage: Eukaryota > Metazoa > Chordata > Amphibia > Anura > Myobatrachidae > Taudactylus > Taudactylus pleione. The sequence continues at coordinate 273,807 of JAUIMM010001749.1, read as the reverse complement.
CTCTCACTCCCGTCTCACTGACTGCACTCTGTATTACTCTGTATCTCACTGACTGCACTCTGTATCACTCCCGTCTCAGTGACTGCACTCTGTATTACTCTGTATCTCACTGATTGCACTCTGTATTACTCTGTATCTCACTGACTGCACTCTGTATCTCACTGACTGCACTCAGTATTACTCTGTATCTCACTGACTGCACTCTGTATTACTCTGTATCTCACTGACTGCACTCTGTATTACTCTGTATCTCACTGACTGCACTCTGTATTACTCTGTATCTCACTGACTGCACTCTGTATTACTCTGTATCTCACTGACTGCACTCTGTATCTCACTGACTGCACTCTTTATCTCACTGACTGCACTCTGAATTACTCTGTATCTCACTGACTGCACTCTGTATCACTCCTGTCTCACTGACTGCACTCTGTATTACTCTGTATCTCACTGACTGCACTCTGTATCTCACTGACTGCACTCTGTATCACTCTGTATCTCACTGACTGCACTCTGTATCACTCTGTATCTCACTGACTGCACTCTGTATTACTCTGTATCTCACTGACTGCACTCTGTATTACTCTGTATCTCACTGACTGCACTCTGTATCTCACTGACTGCGCTCTGTATCACTCCTGTCTCACTGACTGCACTCTGTATTACTCTGTATCTCACTGACTGCACTCTGTATCACTTTGTATCTCACTGACTGCACTCTGTATCACTTTGTATCTCACTGACTGCACTCTGTATCACTCTGTATCTCACTGACTGCACTCTGTATTACTCTGTATCTCACTGACTGCACCCTGTATCCTGCACTCTATATCTCACTGACTGCACTCTCACTCCCGTCTCACTGACTGCACTCTGTATTACTCTTTATCTCACTGACTGCACTCTATATCACACCTGTCTTGCTGTCTGCACTCTATATCTCACTGACTGCACTCTGTATTACTCTGTATCTCACTGACTGCACTCTGTATCACTCCCGTCTCACTGACTGCACTCTGTATCCTGCACTTTATATCTCACTGACTGCACTCTGTATCTCACTGACTGCACTCTGTATTACTCTGTATCTCACTGACTGCACCCTGTATCCTGCACTCTATATCTCACTGACTGCACTCTCACTCCCGTCTCACTGACTGCACTCTGTATTACTCTTTATCTCACTGACTGCACTCTATATCACACCTGTCTTGCTGTCTTCACTCTATATCTCACTGACTGCACTCTATATCACTCCCGTCTCACTGACTGCACTCTATATCACTCCTGTCTCACTGACTGCACTCTGTATTCTCTTGTCTCACTGACTGCACTCTATATAACTTTGTATCTCACTGACTGCACTTTGTATCTCACTGACTGCACTCTGTATCCTGCACTCTATATCTCACTAAATGCAATCTGTATCACTCCCGTCTCACTGACTGCACTCTGTATCCTGCACTCTGTATCTCACTGACTGCACTCTGTATCACTCTGTATCTCACTGACTGCACTCTGTATCTCACTGACTGCACTCTGTATCACTCTGTATCTCACTGACTGCACTCTCTATCACTCCCGTCTCACTGACTGCACTCTGTATTACTCTTTATCTCACTGACTGCACTCTGTATCTCACTGACTGCACTCTGTATCACTCCCGTCTCACTGACTGCACTCTGTATCCTGCACTCTATATCTCACTAACTGCACTCTGTATCACTCCCGTCTCACTGACTGCACTCTGTATCCTGCACTCTGTATCTCACTGACTGTACTCTGTATCACTCTGTATCTCACTGACTGCACTCTGTATCCTGCACTCTATATCTCACTGACTGCACTCTATATCACACCTGTCTTGCTGTCTGCATCTCACTAACTGCACTCTGTATCACACTGACTGCACTCTGTATTACTCTGTATCTCACTGACTGCACTCTGTATTACTCTGTATCTCACTGACTGCACTCTGTATTACTCTGTATTTCACTGACTGCACTCTGTATCACTCCCGTCTCACTGACTGCACTCTGTATCCTGCACTCTATATCTCATTGACTGCACTCTGTATCACACCTCTCTTGCTGTCTGCACTCTATAGCTCACTGTATCACTCTGTATCACTCCCATCTCACTGACCGCACTCTGTATTACTCTTGTCTCACTGACTGCACTCTATATAACTCTGTATCTCACTGACTGCACTCTATCTCACTGACTGCACTCTGTATCACTCCCGTCTCACTGACTACACTCTGTATTACTCTGTATCTCACTGACTGCACTCTGTATCACTCCTGTCTCACTGACTGCACTCTATATCACTCCTGTCTCACTGACTGCACTCTCTATCACTCCTGTCTCACTGACTGCACTCTATATCACTCCTGTCTCACTGACTGCACTCTATATCACTCCTGTCTCACTGACTGCACTCTTTTTCATGCCTGTCTCACTGACTGCACTCTGTATCTCACTGACTGCACTCTGTACCACTCCTGTCTCACTGACTGCACTCTATATCATGCCTGTCTCACTGACTGCACTCTATATCACTCTGTATCTCACTGACTGCACTCTGTATTACTCTGTATCTCACTGACTGCACTCTGTATTACGCTGTATCTCACTGTCTGCACTCTGTATTACTCTGTATCTCACTGACTGCACTCTGTATCACACCTGTCTTGCTATCTGCACTCTATATCTCACGGACTGCATTCTGTATTACTCTTGTCTCACTGACTGCACTCTATATAACTTTGTATCTCACTGACTGCACTCTGTATCCTGCACTCTATATCTCACTGACTGCACTCTATATCACACCTGTCTTGCTGTCTGCACTCTATATCTCACTGACTGCACTCTGTTTCTACTTCAGGGTCCATAGGGGGTCCACAGGGTTGACCTTGGGGTATAGGTTGGGAACCAAATCCGGGCACCACGCAGTTAAAGCTTTTAGCTCCCAGGATGCACTTGGGTCCACTCTCCCTATAACCCCGCCCCCCAGCCAGAGGCACCTCAGTTTAAGTTGGTGCCCGGCCGGAGTCGGGTCACCGTTACTGCAGGGGGGCTGCTTAGCAGCCCCTAAGCTTAAAAGAGTTTTATTTTATTATTTTTTTACTACTCTTCAGAGCGGCAGCATCAGACTGTCCAATGGACGTCTGAGCTGCCGCTCCTACACCCCGCCGGCGCTGCGACGCCAGTACAGATCTGGGGATCGCAGCGGGACCCCAGAGTCTGTACTAGCCGGGCTCTGGAGGAATCCCTGGGCTGCTGCCGGATCGACGGGGACAGGTAAGTCGCGTGGTCACCGCTTGCGGTGACCCGCGTGTACATGCAGCCTTATGCCTCCGGTCTCTGGGGACAGACCGGAGGCGCTAGCGGTGGCGGCGGGCTCCCCCTCCATGGAGGCATACCCCGCGTGTCCACAGCCCACCAGGGATTATAGCGGCAGCGGGAGCCGGCATCCCGGGGGGTTAATTGCTAGCCAGGGGAGGAAGCCTTCCCTGTCTAGCGGCTCCTCCCCTCAGCTCAGCGCGCCTTTCAATAATACAGTCTGGCGTCGCTGAGCTGCTTCCTCCGCGGGCCACGCTTCTTCTGAGGTCTCCAGCGGCCATTTTCTCTCTGTGGTGCTGCAGAACTCTTAGGATGTCAGTGAGCCCAGTCCCCCTGCGTACCTGGCCATTTTGGGTGAGTGTACACAGCACTATAGCCTTCCCAGACACTGAATCTGGGCAGTTGAATGTAGCGACATTGTGCAGTATATTATATGTCATGCTTATGTATGTACAGTATATATGTCTGCATTGTATGTGACTTATGCTAGTGCTGACTGTCTGCTTTTTCTCTCACCTGTCAGTGTATATCTATCCCTTTTCTTTATCTGCCCTAATACAGGTGTACCTGGGGTGGTTCTGAGACCTCACATATATATATTTGTTAATATCTGTGAGGTTTGTCACATACTGTTGCGTGCTGCACGTTGCCATATTTTAGATGGAACTGTGAGTTGCGTACGCTGATAATGGGTTCCTGCAGCTAGTCTTAGCGTCAGTCAGGACCGGTATGGCGCTGCTTAATATTTCCGTCAAGATAGTCAGATATATCTGACCAGGAGATTGCACACGATACTGCACCCATTATTGCTATCCTGCAAGTCATAGCCTGCAGGAATTAGTGCGGAGGATTTTAACTCAGAAAGGTTTACGTATGCGGCACCATCTGGTGCCGGGCCCCTTGCACGACCCCCTTAAAGGGCGTTGTTTCTCAGGATCCTCTCCTTTGAGGATCGCCGGGCGGGCCCCATTATTGTCACTCGCTGGGAGTTACTTCACCATACTGCCCTTTTGAACTCGGGGTATCTCGCAATTTCTTGCAATTTACCCCTGTGTCACAGACTATCGCTCCCTGCCGGGGTTTTTCACAGTACATGAATTACCTCCGATACCACATCGGTCTGTCATTCCCCTTGCAGGGATTACCACAACGGCCACCCTGGTGGATGTCGTTTTATACGAAATACTAATTGGCGTGATATACGCCCTGTGGTTACTGACCAGTGGCTCTGCCGTGAACTGGATGGTATATTCGGCTCTTTCCCTCTCACATGGGGGGGGAGCCGATCTCAAGTATTATTATCCCTGCTTTGGGGCTGGTAGCCAGGCTCATTCTGGATATAGAGAATGTCGATCCTGCACCAGTATCATACATCTCCCGTTTTCTGCCCAGCGGGTGGATCTCATAGCGGGAGTCTGGCTGTCCCCAGATACGAGGAGTCACAAAGGCCTCCTGTTTCCCATTCCCTGAGGGTCCTCACAAGTAATGGAAATCCCCTTCTGGGATGGATTTGTATGTTAATCATCGGGTTACAGGCATTAATACGCCTCCCATCCCGGCCTGGACGAATTTTACGGATCCGTAGGTGGTAACTTTGCCTGAAATCAATGTACTCAAGTTTTCAGGGCCTGTTGCCCGTCCTACCATGGCCATCGCATGGTGATGCTTTTGTGACGTTTTTCCCCTCCAACACGTCTGAGGTTCAAATATCTTTTTGCCGCTCACAAAATATGCAGTGGTCATATGTGGGATTACCTCATGGGATGCCGGTCTTCTAACTTTCAGGGTTTCGGCGGCGTCTGTATCCGCCGCAGTACCCTATGGCTGCGTTATGGGAAAGCAGAGGTGCACACTCCTTCCAGGGGGAAGTTCTTGTTTGGTCCTGACCTTGACAAGATCGTTGCATCATTGGCAGTATCACTAATGGGGAGATACCGTCTTTAGCTACTCCCACTACATTCGGACTAACTCTGTTAAGTCTTTTTGTCCTCAGGGTCAGCCTAAAGGCCTGTTTTTTCCTAGGCTGTCGGCCTCCACGGGGGCCACCGTATCCAGTACCGAGCAGTCCTGGACTTCCGGACGACCCTGTTTCTACACCTGAGGATATACCCTCAGCCTGACGGGACAGGTCTACATCTGGGGAATTTCCAGAGTGAGGTACTGATTCTCAACGGCCTCTCATTGCTCATGCAGCCTCCTCACAGGCATTGTTACACGGGCCCTTCTTCAGAACTGATCAGGGCCTTACAATCCCAGAAAGCTATACAGTCTTTGTGGTAAGCAGAGCTATTTCGGCCAACCTCACTATCTCAGTGAGGGACTGGTTGTTCTACTTTCTTTTTGGGGCGGTGACCGACTGGTCCTCCTTTGCCTATACTCTGTCTCAAATCCCTGAATCAGATTCCAACGGTGCCTTGACTCAGGTGGAATCGTCCATGCTCCATCATCCGATGTTTGGAACCTGGGGATTTTATGGTATATCCGAGTATTCAGGATACGTACCTACGGGTACATACAGAGCCCTCTCATCAGCATGGGTTCAGGTTTGCTGTGCCACAGCAACACTTGTAAGTTTCGGGCTCTGCCTTTTGGGGCTGTCCTCAACTCCACCGGGGTTTACCAGCTTTATGGATTTTCTGACAGTTCACCTGTTCAGTGTATCCGAATGCTCCTTTCTCTGGACGGTCTCCTACTTTTAGCAGGATCACCAAGGTACTTTACCGCCAGGTCAGGATAACCGGGGCTTCTTCTCGTCACAGAAAAGTCCTCCCTGCATCCCTCACAGGGTTTTCTTCATCTGGGAGCACTGCTGGATTCTCAGAATCTGAGAATTTTTCTGGCGTAAGACAAGATCTCCACTCTTCAACTTCGAGTGTGCGGATATCTACGCAGTCGACATATGTCATTACTCTTTGTGATGCGCGGTCTACCAGAGTGTCTACCTTTTGGTAGGGTGGAATGTGCTCAGTTCCATTCCAGGCCTTGCCATAATTGACTCCCCTCCAGATGGATCGAGTTTTTTCCATCGGATCGCTGTTCGAACCATGATACTTTCTACGGAGGCGAGTTGGTCTCTGTCCGGGTGGCTATGGCCATCTCGTCCAGGGTGTTCTTTGCTAAAGACAGTGTCTGGTCCGCATTCATTTCGGGGCAGTTGGACGTCTGTCGCTTCTGCCCTGCCACTTAACTTGTTGATACTTTAAGCTGTCTTGGACTTTCACTCTGGCCTAACCCATTTGTCACGGTTAACCTGAATAGGTTCAGTCCGACAGTGTCACAACAGTGGCTTCCATCTAGGCAACACTGGTAGTTGGGTGGCAATGTTAGGAATGTCACCCATTCTGACATAGTCCAAGGGTCTTCTCCTGGCCAACTCTGCGGTGTTTATTCCCGGAGCTCTCCATTGGGAAGCGGGCTTCCTCAGCCGTCACGGCGTGCATCCCGGGGACTAGTCTCTTCTCCAAGAGAGGTTTCAACTCCTGGTGAGCAGAGGGGGCCTCCCTGAGGGGATTGATCCCCATGGCCTTCTGACTCGATCACACATTACCGGTGTTACAGTCCAGCTCTAGGAGTACTGAAGCTACCTTCAGTGACTCTTTGTCAGTGAAGTGGTCCTTCCACTTTGTGTACCTGTGTCCTCCGGTCTCCCTTCTTCCTCGAGGTCTTCGGAAGTTTAATTCGAGACGGAGGGGCTTTCCTTCTGGGGGCTCCAGGTCGTCCCAGACATCACTGGTACTAAGATTTTCGGAGTCTCCTCCTCGATGCTCCGTTCCTACTGCTTCACTATCTGGACCTGTTGTCTCAGGGTCCTTGTTTTTCCCTGGATCTGGATCGCTTGTCTTTAACTGCGCCCCTACTGTGGTCCTCGGGCTTCCCTGGCTCTGTCTTCATTGAGATGTTTAGAGCAGATAGGCCAGACTTTGCTGGGATCTGCCACGGACTGTGGCATACATAATTCTTATGGTATCGTACCTGTCGATACGATCCTCCGGTGTCCAGGATTTCCAGATATTCTGGCATTCCTTCCAGCTGGCTTGGGTTTCACCCTTGGCCTGGCCTTCCTGACAGTGCGGATCTCTACACTGTCGGTATGGTTAAGATATGGAATTGCTCCGCTCTGATATCCAGTTCATCCTTTGGAGTGTTTTCTGGATTATGTCTCCACTTGTCCTCCCTAGGGACTCCTGGGGAGTTAGTAGTGGTTCTTTGTTCCCTCCGGGGACAGTCAATGGAACCGCTGGTTGTGATAGCCATTACATGGTCTATTGTTTAAGCTCTCTCTCTCTCTCTCAGGGTGTTTAAATCAACCAGGAGAGTGTCTGAATGGGGAGCGTTCTCATGTGGCTCCCTCTTCTGGAGGGCATCATGTCAGGGTGTGAGTTGCTCTCGCCCTGTGTTTCTTCTTAAAGTGGTTTTTAGGTTCCATATTATTCTGGAACTTATGGTATGGCCATTCAGTTCCCAGTCCTCTCGGCTGTTGTGGCCTCATGGACTGTGGTCCGGCCTCTTTGGCTTTATGTGATCCGTTCAAGTTCCTTATGGTAAGCGGACTCCTTATTGGTGGTCTGCGGTTTCTGGTTTTAACAGGAAACGATGGCCGGCCTATAATGAAATGTTGACTGGATGGCCTCGTATGTCTTCCTCAGGGGCCTACCCATGGGTGGGCATTTCTGTCGTTGAGGCTTGTTTTTTTCTCGGGCCGTGTAACCCTCGTGGGCGGCTCGTCGTGGCGCCTCGGCTGTTTTGCCTTACTAGGTGTCCACGTGGTCTTCTGTCCATACCTTTTTAAGGTTCTAGGCATTGGTTTCCTTTGCCTCTCAGGATGCTTCCTTTTTGGCGACGGATTCTCCTCTCAGCACAGGAGCGTCCCCACCCTTGGTTGAACTGCTTTGGGACATCCCCAAGGTCAACCCTGTGGACCCCCTATGGACCCTGAAGTAGAAAACAAGAGATATGGTAAGAACTTACCTTTGTTATCTCTGTTTCTACGAAGTCCATAGGGTCCACAGGGCGCCCGCCCTGACGCACCTGGCTTCATATGGGCTGTGTTACTGGTCACCGGCTTCCCGTCTCCTTTTCTGTGAGTATGGTTCTAGAGTGTTCCAGTTTTCTCTCTCTTTTTCTCTCCTCCTCCGGCCTTTGGCTACTTACAATCTGAGGTGCCTCTGGCTGGGGGGCGGGGTTATAGGGAGAGTGGACCCAAGTGCATCCTGGGAGCTAAAAGCTTTAACTGCGTGGTGCCCGGATTTGGTTCCCAACCTATACCCCAAGGTCAACCCTGTGGACCCTATGGACTTCGTAGAAACAGAGATAACAAAGGTAAGTTCTTACCATATCTCTTGTTATCTCACTGACTGCACTCTGTATCACTCCCGTCTCACTGACTGCACTTTGTATCCTGCACTCTATATCTCATTGACTGCACTCTGTATCACACCTCTCTTGCTGTCTGCACTCTATAGCTCACTGTATCACTCCCATCTCACTGACTGCTCTCTGTATTACTCTTGTCTCACTGACTACACTCTGTATTACTCTGTATCTCACTGACTGCACTCTGTATTACTCTGTATCTCACTGACTGCACTCTGTATTACTCTGTATCTCACTGACTGCACTCTGTATTACTCTGTATCTCACTGACTGCACTCTGTATTACTCTGTATCTCACTGACTGCACTCTGTATCACTCCTGTCTCACTGACTGCACTCTGTATTACTCTGTATCTCACTGACTGCACTCTGTATTACTCTGTATCTCACTGACTGCACTCTGTATTACTCTGTATCTCATTGACTGCACTCTCTATTACGCTGTATCTCACTGACTGCACTCTGTATTACTCTGTATCTCACTGACTGCACCCTCTATCCTGCACTCTATATCTCACTGATTGCACTCTCACTCCCGTCTCACTTACTGCTCTCTGTATTACTCTGTATCTCACTGACTGCACTCTGTATCACTCCCGTCTCAGTGACTGCACTCTGTATTACTCTGTATCTCACTGACTGCACTCTGTATTACTCTGTATCTCACTGACTGCACTCTGTATCACTCTGTATCTCACTGACTGCACTCAGTATTACTCTGTATCTCACTGACTGCACTCTGTATCACTCCTGTCTCACTGACTGCACTCTGTATCACTCCTGTCTCACTGACTGCACTCTCTATCACTCCTGTCTCACTGACTGCACTCTATATCACTCCTGTCTCACTGACTGCACTCTGTATTACTCTGTACCTCACTGACTGCACTCTGTATCACTCCCGTCTCACTGACTGCACTCTGTATTACTCTTTATCTCACTGACTTCACTCTGTATTCTCTTGTCTCACTGACTGCACTCTATATAACTTTGTATCTCACTGACTGCACTCTGTATCCTGCACTCTATATCTCACTAAATGCACTCTGTATCACTCCCGTCTCACTGACTGCACTCTGTATCCTGCACTCTGTATCTCACTGACTGCACTCTGTATCACTCTGTATCTCACTGACTGCACTCTGTATCTCACTGACTGCACTCTGTATCACTCTGTATCTCACTGACTGCACTCTATCTCACTGACTGCACTCTGTATCACTCCCGTCTCACTGACTGCACTCTGTATCCTGCACTCTGTATCTCACTGACTGCACTCTGTATCACTCTGTATCTCACTGACTGCACTCTGTATTATTCTGTATCTCACTGACTGCACTCTGTATCTCACTGACTGCACTCTGTATCTCACTGACTGCAATCTATATCACTCCCGTCTCACTGACTGCACTCTGTATTACTCTGTATCTCACTGACTGCACTCTGTATCCTGCACTCTATATCACGCCCTTCTCACTAATAGTGATGCCCAGTCTGCCTTTTGTTGTGGCGCAGGGAAGAGAAGGAGTGCTGGATCCGAGCAAAGTATGAGCAGAAGCTGTTTTTGTGCCCACTGCCCGCATCGGATGTGCCACTCGGACAGCAGCTGTTACGGGCTGTTGTGGAGGATGATTTACAAATGGTGGTCACACTGCTCGCTCACGGTACCAAGGAGGAGGTGAACGAAACCTACGGTGACGGAGATGGACGATCGGCTCTTCATCTCTCAGCGGCGATGGCCAATGTCGTATGCACACAGCTGCTGATCTGGGTGAGATGCCGGAGGGATCAGGGCAATGTAGCGCTGTACATATCCCAGTCTAACACTTCTCTTCCCTCTCTGTAGTATGGTGTGGATGTGAAATGCTGCGATGCCCGGGGTTTGTCACCGCTGTCGTACGCTCGCAGAGCCGGAAGCACAGAGTGCGCAGATATTCTCCTCCTGTATGGCTGCCCTAGCGACAGCTGCAGCCCAACGCCTGCTCTGTGAATACCGAGAACCATGTGACCTGCGCATCCCTGCACCTGTCACCTCAGTGACCAGCAATCAGCGCTGGCCTGGCGCTGGCAGCCATTTTTATCTCCTTGATTTCTCAGGATACAGGATTATACCTCCCCTGTGCGTTATAGCGCTGCTCAATCCTGGAACCCTGCAGCATTTGTCTGCCATACGGAGCGGTGTGTGTATAATACGGAGCGGTGTGTGTATAATACGGAGCGGTGTGTGTGTAATACGGAGCGGTGTGTGTGTAATACGGAGCGGTGTGTGTATAATACGGAGCGGTGTGTGTGTAATACGGAGCGGTGTGTGTATAATACGGAGCGGTGTGTGTATAATACGGAGCGGTGTGTGTATAATACGGAGCGGTGTGTGTGTATAATACGGAGCGGTGTGTGTATAATACGGAGCAGTGTGTGTGTATAATACGGAGCGGTGTGTGTATAATACGGAGCAGTGTGTGTGTATAATACGGAGCGGTGTGTGTATAATACGGAGCAGTGTGTGTGTATAATACGGAGCGGTGTGTGTATAATACGGAGCGGTGTGTGTATAACACGGAGCGGTGTGTGTGTATAACACGGAGCCGTGTGTGTATAACACGAAGCGGTGTGTGTATAACACGGAGCGGTGTGTGTATAACACGGAGCGGTGTGTGTGTATAACACGGAGCGGTGTGTGTGTATAATACGGAGCGGTGTGTGTGTATAATAGTATAATACGGAGCGGTGTGTGTAGTATAATACGGAGCGGTGTGTGTAGTATAATACGGAGCGGTGTGTGTAGTATAATACGGAGCGGTGTGTGTGTATAATACGGAGCGGTGTGTGTGTATAATACGGAGCAGTGTGTGTATAATACGGAGCAGTGTGTGTATAATACGGAGCAGTGTGTGTATAATTCCCTGTATGATACGTACGGAGCAGTGTGTGTATAATACGGAGCAGTGTGTGTATAATACGGAGCGGTGTGTGTATAATACGGAGCAGTGTGTGTATAATACGGAGCGGTGTGTGTATAATACGGAGCAGTGTGTGTATAATACGGAGCAGTGTGTGTATAATACGGAGCAGTGTGTGTATAATTCCCTGTATGATACGTACGGAGCAGTGTGTGTATAATACGGAGCAGTGTGTGTATAATACGGAGCAGTGTGTGTATAATACGGAGCGGTGTGTGTATAATACGGAGCGGTGTGTGTATAATACGGAGCGGTGTGTGTATAATACGGAGCAGTGTGTAATACGGAGCAGTGTGTGTATAATACGGAGCAATGTGTGTATAATTCCCTGTATGATACGTACGGAGCAGCCCCTGGCCTCACAGAGGACACTGATTGAGGGGTCACAGAATTTAGTACTTTGTGTGTTGGTGGCTGCAGATCACGTGTGTACATGTTACTCCTTAATATGTGGCATCGGGGAGTCTGCTACTTGGTGCCGTCCAGAGTGTTAATATTCCATAATCTGTACATTCCTCTGATATGTGAATAATGATCTCTACAAGGTAACTATAGATATGTATCTGTATTTGTATATATGTAATATATGTATAAGATTGTGTGCTGAGTTATTCATAAACATTAAGCTAATTGTGGTATAAATGTGCCGTGTTCACAATCTGTATTCACCCGCTGTACCCAGGAGCAGGTATCGCAGTGTGGCGTGTGGATGAGTCTGTGGGCCACGGGAATTTAGCGGGCAGGTGGGTAAAACGCTAGCTGGCGAGGGACTGTATAGAGAGGCATCTGATGAGGCATAGCGCTACTGTACAATAAGTCCTGTCTGAGGGGTGGACCAGCAGGATGTTGCTATGTCCGGCAGTAAACTCTTACCGGCCTAAAGCTATAACACTAGTATACATGGTTATATGGTGCTGCAGGTCGTTCCCGATGCTGGTGTCTGAGGCCGGGATTTCAGCTACTGAACTGTGTCTAAGCTGCAGGACAGTGAGGACAGAATGTGATGGAGGTCTCGCTCCATGCACTGGGAAGGGATTATGACCTATTAGTTATGGCAGCATTAATACTTATTGGGTCTCTGTTTGGGTGAGGCGTCGTCTGAGCTCTACAGGAGAAAGTGACCTATACCAGGGTCTGAGGGCCTGGATGCTGCTCTCAGCTGCTTGTGGGATGTCTGTAGCACAAAAGCGTCCATGGTCTGGGATAGACGTAAGATTGGGGGCATGGTATGAGAGAATGGTGAGATTGGGGCATAGGATGGTATGAGAGAATGGTGAGATTGGGGCATACGATGGTATGAGAGAATGGTAAGATTGGGGTATATGATGGTATGAGAGAATGGTGAGATTGGGGCTTAGGATGGTATGAGAGAATGGTGAGATTGGGGCATAGGATGGTATGAGAGAATGGTGAGATTGGGGCATAGGATGGTATGAGAGAATGGTAAGATTGGGGCATATGATGGTATGAGAGAATGGTGAGATTGGGGCATATAATGGTATGAGAGAATGGTAAGATTGGGGCATATGATGGTATGAGAGAATGGTAAGATTGGGGCATATGATGGTATGAGAGAATGGTAAGATTGGGGCATATGATGGTATGAGAGAATGGTAAGATTGGGGCATATGACGGTATGAGATAATGGTGAGATTGGGGCATATGATGGTATGAGAGAATGGTGAGATTGGGGGCATATGATGGTATGAGAGAATAGTAAGATTGGGGCATATGATCTGAGATAATGGTAAGATTGGGGCATATGATGGTATGAGAGAATGGTGAGATTGGGGCATATGATGGTATGAGAGAATGGTGAGATTGGGGCATAGGATGGTATGAGAGAATGGTAAGATTGGGGCATATGATGGTATGAGATGGTGAGATTGGGGCATATGATGGTATGAGAGAATGGTAAGATTGGGGCATATGATGGTATGAGAGAATGGTGAGATTGGGGCATAGGATGGTATGAGAGGATGGTAAGATTGGGGGCATATGATGGTATGAGAGGATGGTAAGATTGGGGCATATGATGGTATGAGAGAATGGTGAGATTGGGGCATATGATGGTATGAGATAATGGTAAGATTGGGGCATATGATGGTATGAGAGAATGGTAAGATTGGGGCATATGATGGTATAAGAGAATGGTGAGATTGGGGCATATGATGGTATAAGAGAATGGTGAGATTGGGGGCATATGATGGTCAGATATAATGTTGGTATTTGTGTATGTGGTGCTATGAGATAATGTTAGTATTTGGGTATGTGGTGGGCTGAGAGAATGGTAGCAGTCAGGTGGGATGTACAATTGCTGAGCTATAAGGACCCCAATATTGTTTAGTATTTGCCAAATGTAAAGTTGATGCCGTAGTTGAGTTTCCTTTTTCTTGAAACTGTGGAATAGATTCTAGTCTGAGATAACCGTACCATGTATACAGGAGCCCTAACGTTTACTAGATGATGAGCTACAGTATGCCAGTCATCAGCCTGATTCAGATTGCGGAATAGAGTTTATAAAGAACAAGTAACTGTGTACCCCTGGGTAACACCATGCTGCACTGCATGTGGCACATTTACAATGTGCAGAGAGATGTAGATTGTGTTCAAACTGTCATGTAAGTTGCAGTGTAAAAATAAAGCTTCCCAGCATTTGTAGGCTACATGCAAAAGCAGCCAGTATTTACCCTGCATGCAAAAAAGTATTTTTTGCATGCAGTAAGGACAGGTCCGGCCTGGCCGATGGTGTGATCATCATGACTGGCTCATTGAGGATGGAGCTGGGGTTAGATGCTGTGAGCTGGAGAGAGGAGCTGGGATGGGGGAAGGCAGTAAGGACAGGTCCGGCCTGGCCAATGGTGTGATCATCATGACTGGCTCATTGGGGATGTAGCTGGGGTTAGATGCTGTGAGCTGGAGAGTGGAGCTGGAATGAGGGAAGGCAGTAAGGACAGGCTCGGCCTGGCCGATGGTGTGATCATCATCATGACTGGCTCATTAGGGATGGAGCTGGGGTTAGATGCTGTGAGCTGGAGAGAGGAGCTGGGATGAGGGAAGGCAGTAAGGACAGGTCCGGCCTGGCCGATGGTGTGATCATCACGACTGGCTCATTGGGGATGGAGCTGGGGTTAGATACTGTGAGCTGGAGAGTGGAGCTGGGATGAGGGAAGGCAGTAAGGACAGGTCCGGCCTTGCCGATGGTGTGATCATCATCATGACTGGCTCATTGGGGATGTAGCTGGGGTTAGATGCTGTGAGCTGGAGAGAGGAGCCGGGATGAGGGAAGGCAGTAAGGACAGGTCCGGCCTGGCCGATGGTCTCATCGTCATGACTGGCTCATTGGGGATGTAGCTGGGGTTAGATGCTGTGAGCTGGAGAGAGGAGCTGGGATGAGGGAAGGCAGTAAGGACAGGTCCGGCCTGGCCGATGGTGTGATCATCACGACTGGCTCATTGGGGATGGAGCTGGGGTTAGATACTGTGAGCTGGAGAGTGGAGCTGGGATGAGGGAAGGCAGTAAGGACAGGTCCGGCCTTGCCGATGGTGTGATCATCATCATGACTGGCTCATTGGGGATGTAGCTGGGGTTAGATGCTGTGAGCTGGAGAGAGGAGCCGGGATGAGGGAAGGCAGTAAGGACAGGTCCGGCCTGGCCGATGGTGTGATCATCATGATTGGCTCATTTGGGATGGAGCTGGTGTTAGATGCTGTGAGGTGGAGAGAGGAGCTGGGATGAGGGAAGGCAGTAAGGACAGGTCCGGCCTGGCCGATGGTGTGATCATCATCATGACTGGCTCATTGGGGATGTAGCTGGGGTTAGATGCTGTGAGCTGGAGAGAGGAGCCGGGATGAGGGAAGGCAGTAAGGACAGGTCCGGCCTGGCCGATGGTGTGATCATCATGATTGGCTCATTTGGGATGGAGCTGGTGTTAGATGCTGTGAGCTGGAGAGAGGAGCCGGGATGAGGGAAGGCAGTAAGGACAGGTCCGGCCTGGCCGATGGTGTGATCATCATCATGACTGGCTCATTGGGGATGTAGCTGGGGTTAGATGCTGTGAGCTGGAGAGAGGAGCCGGGATGAGGGAAGGCAGTAAGGACAGGTCCGGCCTGGCCGATGGTGTGATCATCATGATTGGCTCATTTGGGATGGAGCTGGTGTTAGATGCTGTGAGCTGGAGAGAGGAGCCGGGATGAGGGAAGGCAGTAAGGACAGGTCCGGCCTGGCCGATGGTGTGATCATCATCATGACTGGCTCATTGGGGATGTAGCTGGGGTTAGATGCTGTGAGCTGGAGAGAGGAGCCGGGATGAGGGAAGGCAGTAAGGACAGGTCCGGCCTGGCCGATGGTCTCATCGTCATGACTGGCTCATTGGGGATGTAGCTGGGGTTAGATGCTGTGAGCTGGAGAGAGGAGCCGGGATGAGGGAAGGCAGTAAGGACAGGTCCGGCCTGGCCGATGGTCTCATCGTCATGACTGGCTCATTGGGGATGTAGCTGGGGTTAGATGCTGTGAGCTGGAGAGAGGAGCCGGGATGAGGGAAGGCAGTAAGGACAGGTCCGGCCTGGCCGATGGTCTCATCGTCATGACTGGCTCATTGGGGATGTAGCTGGGGTTAGATGCTGTGAGCTGGAGAGAGGAGCCGGGATGAGGGAAGGCAGTAAGGACAGGTCCGGCCTGGCCGATGGTCTCATCGTCATGACTGGCTCATTGGGGATGTAGCTGGGGTTAGATGCTGTGAGCTGGAGAGAGGAGCTGGGATGAGGGAAGGCAGTAAGGACAGGTCCGGCCTGGCCGATGGTGTGATCATCATGATTGGCTCATTGGGGGAACTGCTAACTGTGCTCAGTTTAAGACCCCAGTACACATAACGTCATATCATGTACTGCAGATGTACTGATGACATCCACAGGTAGGACTGAAGCTTCTTAAAACTGAAGATATTGAAAGAAAGTTGGGATCGTGGTGAGACATATATTCCTGTCAGTAATCTCACTGAGGTACGTTGCAGATGTTACAGTGTAACATAAATCTTTCGTTCGCTCCGGGTACGGAACCTGTTACACACATATTTGTTTTGCATTACATTAGGCACATTGTACTTGGTAAAGGCTTCGCTGATTGGTTGCTGTAGTGTCGGTTCGATCTTATAGCTCTCAGCCCAATATGACGCATGAAAAGGACAATTCACATGCAGGGGAGCGTCTGCTGTCCGTGTATACTTTGTATAGTATATTTATATTGCTGTGTACACACAGCGTGCTGTCTTGTGTATGTGCTGTGAAATAAAAAATAATCTTGTCTAATGGTTTGGTGCTGATTATTGGAGTACCTGTTACTGTGTCCCAGTCATTTAGTTCTGTCCTCCCTCCATGTCCCAGTCCCTTAGTCCTGTCCTCCCCCCATGTCCCAGTCCCTTAGTCCTGTCTTTCCCCCGTGTCCCAGTCCCTTAGTCCTGTCTTTCCCCCGTGTCCCAGTCCCTTAGTCCTGTCTTTCCCCCGTGTCCCAGTCCCTTAGTCCTGTCTTTCCCCCGTGTCCCAGTCCCTTTGTCCTGTCTTTCCCCCGTGTCCCAGTCCCTTAGTCCTGTCTTTCCCCCGTGTCCCAGTCCCTTAGTCCTGTCTTTCCCCCGTGTCCCAGTCCCTTAGTCCTGTCTTTCCCCCGTGTCCCAGTCCCTTAGTCCTGTCTTTCCCCCGTGTCCCAGTCCCTTAGTCCTGTCTTTCCCCCGTGTCCCAGTCCCTTAGTCCTGTCTTTCCCCCGTGTCCCAGTCCCTTAGTCCTGTCTTTCCCCCGTGTCCCAGTCCCTTAGTCCTGTCTTTCCCCCGTGTCCCAGTCCCTTAGTCCTGTCTTTCCCCCGTGTCCCAGTCCCTTAGTCCTGTCTTTCCCCCGTGTCCCAGTCCCTTAGTCCTGTCTTTCCCCCGTGTCCCAGTCCCTTAGTCCTGTCTTTCCCCCGTGTCCCAGTCCCTTAGTCCTGTCTTTCCCCCGTGTCCCAGTCCCTTAGTCCTGTCTTTCCCCCGTGTCCCAGTCCCTTAGTCCTGTCTTTCCCCCGTGTCCCAGTCCCTTAGTCCTGTCTTTCCCCCGTGTCCCAGTCCCTTAGTCCTGTCTTTCCCCCGTGTCCCAGTCCCTTAGTCCTGTCTTTCCCCCGTGTCCCAGTCCCTTAGTCCTGTCTTTCCCCCGTGTCCCAGTCCCTTAGTCCTGTCTTTCCCCCGTGTCCCAGTCCCTTAGTCCTGTCTTTCCCCCGTGTCCCAGTCCCTTAGTCCTGTCTTTCCCCCGTGTCCCAGTCCCTTAGTCCTGTCTTTCCCCCGTGTCCCAGTCCCTTAGTCCTGTCTTTCCCCCATCTCCCAGTCCCTTAGTTCTGTCCTCCCCCATCTCCCAGTCCCTTAGTCCTGTCTTTCCCCCAGTCCCTTAGTCCTGCCCTCCCCCCATGTCCTAGTCCCTTAAGTCTATTCTCCCATGTCCCAGTCATTCAGGTTTACCCTCCCCCATGTCCCAGTCCCTTAGTTCCTGTGTCCCCCTCAGTTCTCAGCATTAGGAAATATTTATTATCGGGTCTTAGACCAGATAATTATAGTTTCTTATTAATGCTGTTCGTGGGAATAAGAAATTATTAGTCGCTCATATGGTTCAGATCCCGTCCCTGTGGTGTGAAGGTATCACATCTTCAGGACCAGGGTGTCCATAGGCTAATGTCATCCTCAGATGGTGACCACTCCTGATGCCAAGCCACGGACGCTTGGTCAATTCTACTATACCTATGGGGACTGCTTTTGTGAGCAAAAATGAGAGACTGCAGCAGATATCTACGGTCCTCGGGTACTTGCCAAAAACAGGTGTAATCGGGGAGATATCCCACAGATAATAATTATAGGCCCGTTAGTCACAAGACGTTACACGTTATTACATCGCAGTCTGTGTTGTGGTTGAAGTACCCCTCCCTGTTGTTTCAGTGCAGTAGTAGAGAGAGGAAGCAGCCGCTGGGAAACCCCTGGGGGGCGGTTTAATCACCCTACAGACAGATTGCCTTGATTACAAGTAGCATAAAATACATTAGCACCTTCAGCTATGACAAGTGGTAACAGCAGAGCGATGGGGCTCATTACGCAGCCAGATGAGTGCATCCTCCCCCCAGCCACCATACACGTCCCTGCAAGCAGCCAAAGCTCCTCTCCAGCCTGTGCCTGGATCCTTCCTGCCAGGGGGTTTACTGCTATTCATGCTGGAGTATGACATTACTGCTTACCTCATTCATTTACAGGACATATATATATCAACCATAACATTGAAACCACTGATGGGTCAAGTGAAGAACATTGATTATCTTTCGGAAAGTGCTGCACGTGGGGTGAGGTGGCTCGCCCGTCTGCTCTGATCCCATAGAGCAGCTACTGTAGCACAAATTGCAGGAATAGTTAATGCTGGCTATGATGGAAAGGTTCCAGAACACACACTAACTGGTCTGTGGCTACAAAGCCCTGCTGACCCCTGTTCATTGCCGATAGCGCCTACAATGAGCACGTGAGCATCAGAACTGGACCATGGAGCAATGGAAGACGGTGGCCTGGTCTGATCATCATGTGGACGTGTGCGTCATTTACCTGGGAAAGAGATGGCACCAGAATGCACTATGGGAAGAAGGCAGTGTGATGCTCTGGGCAATGTCCTGCTGGGAAACCTTAGGTCCTGCCCTTCATGTGGATGTTGCTTTGACACATGCCACCTACCTAAACATTGTTGCAGACCAAGTTCCCCCCTTCATGCAGAATAATGTGCCCTGCCACACTGCAGAGATAGCTCAGGAACATGACAAGGAGCTCAGTGATGGTGACTTGGCCTCCAGATTCCCCAGATCTCAGTCCAATGGAGCATCTGTGGGATGTGGTGGAAAACAAGTCCCAGCTATTGAGACCCCACCTCGCACTTTAAAGGATTTAGAGGATCTGCTGCCAACGTCTTGGTGCCACATAGCACATTACACCTTCAGAGGTCTTGTACATTCTGTGCCTCCACGGGTCAGAGCTATTTTTGCGGCACGAGGGGGATCTACACAATATTAGGCAGGTGGATATAATGTTATGGCTCAACTGTGTGTATGTGTATATATACTAATGATACTAACGACGGATCTCAGGCACCTACAGTAGCATGAGGCTGGTACTAGTCCAGATACTAATGATGATGGATCTCCTGCACCTAGCATGAGGCTGGTACTAGTCCAGATACTAATGATGATGGATCTCCTGCACTTAGCATGGGGCTGGTACTAGTGCTGATATTAATGATGATGGATCTCCTGCACTTAGCATGGGGCTGGTACTGGTGCTGATAACTAATGATGGATCTCCTGCACCTAGTATGGGGCTGGTTCTAGTGCTGATACTAATGATGATAGATCTCCTGCACCTAGCATGGGGCTGGTACTAGCGCTGATACTAATGATGACGGATCTCCTGCACGTAGCATGGGGCTGATACTAGTGCGGAGACTAATGATGACTGATCTCCTGCACTCAGCATGGGGCTGGTAGTGTTGATACTGCTGATGATGGATCTCCTGCACCTAGCATGGGGCTGGTACTAGTGCTGATATTAATGATGATGGATCTCCTGCACTTAGCATGGGGCTGGTATTGGTGCTGATAACTAATGATGGATCTCCTGCACCTAGTATGGGGCTGGTTCTAGTGCTGATACTAATGATGATAGATCTCCTGCACCTAGCATGGGGCTGGTACTAGCGCTGATACTAATGATGACGGATCTCCTGCATGTAGCATGGGGCTGATACTAGTGCGGAGACTAATGATGACTGATCTCCTGCACTCAGCATGGGGCTGGTAGTGTTGATACTGCTGATGATGGATCTCCTGCACCTAGCATGGGGCTGGTACTAGTGCTGATACTAATGATGATGGATTTCCTGCACCCAGCATGGGGCTGGTACTAGTGCTGATACTAATGACTGATCTCCTGCACCTAGCATGGGGCTGGTACTAGTGCTGCTGCTGATGATGGATCTCCTGTACCTAGCATGGGGCTGGTACTAGTGCTGATACTAATGATGATGGATCTCCTGCACCCAGCTTGGGGCTGGTACTAGTGCTGTTACTAATGATGATGTATCTCCTGCACCTAGTATGGGGCTGGTACTACTGCTGATAGTAATGATGATGGATCTCCTGCACCTAGCATGGGGCTGATACTAGCGCTGATACTAATGATGATGGATCTCCTGCACGTAGCATGGGGCTGGTACTAGTGCTGATACTAATGATGACGGATCTCCTGCACCCAGCATGGGGCTGGTACTATTGCTGATACTAATGATGTATCTCCTGCAGCTAGTATGGGGCTGGTACTAGCGCTGATAGTAATGATGATGGATCTCCTGCACCTAGTATGGGGCTGCTACTAGCACTGATAGTAATGATGATGGATCTCCTGCATCTGTCATGGGACTGGTACTAGTGCTGAGACTAATGATGATGGATCTCCTGCACGTAGCATGGGGCTGATACTAGCGCTGATCTGATACTAATGATGATGGATCTCCTGCATCTGTCATGGGGCTGGTACTAGTGCAGATACTAATGATGATGGATCTCCTGCACCTAGTATGGGGCTGGTACTAGCGCTGATAGTAATGATGATGGATCTCCTGCACGTAGCATGGGGCTGGTACTAGTGCTGATACTATTGATGACTGATCTCCTACACGTAGCATGGGGCTGGTACTAGTGCTGATACTAATGATGATGGATCTACTGCACCTAGCATGGGGCTGGTACTAGTGCTGATACTAATGATGATGGATCTCCTGCACCTAGCATGTGGCTGGTACTAGTGCAGATACTAATGATGATGGATCTCCTGCACCTAGTATGGGGCTGGTACTAGTGCTGATACTAATGATGATGGATCTCCTGCACCTAGCATGTGGCTGGTACTAGTGCTTATACTAATGATGATGGATCTCCTGCACCTAGCATGGGGCTGGTACTAGTGCAGATGCTAATGATGATGGATCTCCTGCACCTAGTATGGGGCTGGTACTAGTGCTGATAGTAATGAAGATGGATCTCCTGCACGTAGCATGTGGCTGGTATTAGTGCAGATACTAATGATGATGGATCTCCTGCACGTAGCATGGGGCTGGTATTAGTGCTGATACTATTGATGATGGATCTCCTGCACCTAGCATGGGGCTGGTACTAGTGCTGATACTAATGATGGATCTCCTGCACCTAGTATGGGGCTGGTTCTAGTGCTGATACTAATGATGATGGATCTCCTGCACCTAGCATGGGGCTGGTACTAGTGCTAATACTAATGATGATGGATCTCCTGCGTCTGTCATGGGGCTGGTACTATTGCTGATACTAATGATGATGGATCTCCTGCATCTGTCATGGGGCTGGTACTAGTGCTGATACTAATGATGATGGATCTCCTGCACTTAGCATGGGGCTGGTACTGGTGCTGATAACTAATGATGGATCTCCTGCACCTAGTATGGGGCTGGTTCTAGTGCTGATACTAATGATGATAGATCTCCTGCACCTAGCATGGGGCTGGTACTAGCGCTGATACTAATGACGGATCTCCTGCACGTAGCATGGGGCTGATACTAGTGCGGAGACTAATGATGACTGATCTCCTGCACTCAGCATGGGGCTGGTAGTGTTGATACTGCTGATGATGGATCTCCTGCACCTAGCATGGGGCTGGTACTAGTGCTGATATTAATGATGATGGATCTCCTGCACTTAGCATGGGGCTGGTACTGGTGCTGATAACTAATGATGGATCTCCTGCACCTAGTATGGGGCTGGTTCTAGTGCTGATATTAATGATGATAGATCTCCTGCACCTAGCATGGGGCTGGTACTAGCGCTGATACTAATGATGACGGATCTCCTGCACGTAGCATGGGGCTGATACTAGTGCGGAGACTAATGATGACTGATCTCCTGCACTCAGCATGGGGCTGGTAGTGTTGATACTGCTGATGATGTATCTCCTGCACCTAGCATGGGGCTGGTACTAGTGCTGATACTAATGATGATGGATTTCCTGCACCCAGCATGGGGCTGGTACTAGTGCTGATACTAATGACTGATCTCCTGCACCTAGCATGGGGCTGGTACTAGTGCTGCTGATGATGATGGATCTCCTGTACCTAGCATGGGGCTGGTACTAGTGCTGATACTAATGATGATGGATCTCCTGCACCCAGCTTGGGGCTGGTACTAGTGCTGTTACTAATGATGATGTATCTCCTGCACCTAGTATGGGGCTGGTACTACTGCTGATAGTAATGATGATGGATCTCCTGCACCTAGCATGGGGCTGATACTAGCGCTGATACTAATGATGATGGATCTCCTGCACGTAGCATGGGGCTGGTACTAGTGCTGATACTAATGATGACGGATCTCCTGCACCCAGCATGGGGCTGGTACTATTGCTGATACTAATGATGTATCTCCTGCACCTAGTATGGGGCTGGTACTAGCGCTGATAGTAATGATGATGGATCTCCTGCACCTAGTATGGGGCTGCTACTAGCACTGATAGTAATGATGATGGATCTCCTGCATCTGTCATGGGACTGGTACTAGTGCTGAGACTAATGATGATGGATCTCCTGCACGTAGCATGGGGCTGATACTAGCGCTGATCTGATACTAATGATGATGGATCTCCTGCACGTAGCATGGGGCTGGTACTAGTGCTGATACTATTGATGACGGATCTCCTACACGTAGCATGGGGCTGGTACTAGTGCTGATACTAATGATGATGGATCTACTGCACCTAGCATGGGGCTGGTACTAGTGCTGATACTAATGATGATGGATCTCCTGCACCTAGCATGTGGCTGGTACTAGTGCAGATACTAATGATGATGGATCTCCTGCACCTAGTATGGGGCTGGTACTAGTGCTGATACTAATGATGATGGATCTCCTGCACCTAGCATGTGGCTGGTACTAGTGCTTATACTAATGATGATGGATCTCCTGCACCTAGCATGGGGCTGGTACTAGTGCAGATGCTAATGATGATGGATCTCCTGCACCTAGTATGGGGCTGGTACTAGTGCTGATAGTAATGAAGATGGATCTCCTGCACGTAGCATGTGGCTGGTATTAGTGCAGATACTAATGATGATGGATCTCCTGCACGTAGCATGGGGCTGGTATTAGTGCTGATACTATTGATGATGGATCTCCTGCACCTAGCATGGGGCTGGTACTAGTGCTGATACTAATGATGGATCTCCTGCACCTAGTATGGGGCTGGTTCTAGTGCTGATACTAATGATGATGGATCTCCTGCACCTAGCATGGGGCTGGTACTAGTGCTAATACTAATGATGATGGATCTCCTGCGTCTGTCATGGGGCTGGTACTATTGCTGATACTAATGATGATGGATCTCCTGCATCTGTCATGGGGCTGGTACTAGTGCTGATACTAATGATGATGGATCTCCTGCACCTAGCATGGGGCTGGTACTAGTG
Source organism: Taudactylus pleione (assembly GCA_031769625.1). Taxonomy (NCBI): domain Eukaryota; kingdom Metazoa; phylum Chordata; class Amphibia; order Anura; family Myobatrachidae; genus Taudactylus; species Taudactylus pleione. The sequence continues at coordinate 249,608 of JAUIMM010001749.1, read as the reverse complement.
CTGATACTAATGATGATGGATCTCCTGCACCTAGCATGGAGCTGGTATTAGTGCTGATACTATTGATGATGGATCTCCTGCACCTAGCATGGGGCTGGTACTAGTGCTGATACTAATGATGGATCTCCTGCACCTAGTATGGGGCTGGTTCTAGTGCTGATACTAATGATGATGGATCTCCTGCACCTAGCATGGGGCTGGTACTAGTGCTAATACTAATGATGATGGATCTCCTGCGTCTGTCATGGGGCTGGTACTATTGCTGATACTAATGATGATGGATCTCCTGCATCTGTCATGGGGCTGGTACTAGTGCTGATACTAATGATGATGGATCTCCTGCACTTAGCATGGGGCTGGTACTAGTGCTGATACTAATGATGGATCTCCTGCACCTAGCATGGAGCTGGTTCTAGTGCTGATACTAATGATGATAGATCTCCTGCACCTAGCATGGGGCTGGTACTAGTGCTGATACTATTGATGATGGATCTCCTGCACCTAGTATGGGGCTGGTACTAGTGCTGATACTATTGATGATGGATCTCCTGCACCTAGTATGGGGCTGGTACTAGTGCAGATACTAATGATGATGGATATCCTACACCTAGTATGGGGCTGGTACTAGTGCTGATAGTAATGAAAATGGATCTCCTGCACGTAGCATGTGACTGGTATTAGTGCAGATACTAATGATGATGGATCTCCTGCACCTAGCATGGGGCTGGTACTAGTGCTGATACTATTGATGATGGATCTCCTGCACCTAGCATGGGGCTGGTACTAGTGCTGACACTATTGATGATGGATCTCCTGCACCTAGTATGGGGCTGGTACTAGTGCTGATACTAATGATGATGGATTTCCTGCACCTAGTATGGGGCTGGTACTAGTGCTGATACTATTGATGATGGATCTCCTGCACCTAGTATGGGGCTGGTACTAGTGCTGATACTAATGATGATGTATCTCCTGCACCTAGTATGGGGCTGGTTCTAGTGCTGATACTAATGATGATTGATCTCCTGCACCTAGCATGGGGCTGGTACTAGTGCTGATACTAATGATGATGGATCTCCTGCACCTAGCATGGGGCTGGTACTAGTGCTGATACTAATGATGATGGATCTCCTGCATCTGTCATGGGGCTGGTACTAGTGCTGATACTAATGATGATGGATCTCCTGCACCTAGCATGGGGCTGGTACTAGTGCTGATACTAATGATGACTGATCTCCTGCACCTAGCATGGGGCTGGTACTAGTGCTGATGGATCTCCTGCACCTAGTATGGGGCTGGTACTAGTGCTGATACTATTGATGATGGATCTCCTGCACCTAGTATGGGGCTGGTACTAGTGCTGATACTAATGATGATGGATTTCCAGCACCTAGTATGGGGCTGGTACTAGTGCTGATACTATTGATGATGGATCTCCTGCACCTAGTATGGGGCTGGTACTAGTGCTGATACTAATGATGACGGATCTCCTGCACCTAATATGAGACTGGTTCTAGTGCTGATACTAATGATGATGGATCTCCTGCACCTAGCATGGGGCTGGTACTAGTGCTGATACTAATGATGATGGATCTCCTGCACCTAGCATGTGGCTGGTACTAGTGCAGATACTAATGATGATGGATATCCTGCACCTAGTATGGGGCTGGTACTAGTGCTGATAGTAATGAAGATGGATCTCCTGCACGTAGCATGGGGCTGGTATTAGTGCAGATACTAATGATGATGGATCTCCTGCACGTAGCATGGGGCTGGTATTAGTGCTGATACTATTGATGATGGATCTCCTGCACCTAGCATGGGGCTGGTACTAGTGCTGATACTAATAATGGATCTCCTGCACCTAGTATGGGGCTGGTTCTAGTGCTGATACTAATGATGATGGATCTCCTGCACCTAGCATGGGGCTGGTACTAGTGCTAATACAATGATGATGGATCTCCTGCATCTGTCATGGGGCTGGTACTATTGCTGATACTAATGATGATGGATCTCCTGCATCTGTCATGGGGCTGGTACTAGTGCTGATACTAATGATGATGGATCTCCTGCACCTAGCATGGGGCTGGTACTAGTGCTGATACTAATGATGATGGATCTCCTGCACCTAGTATGGGGCTGGTACTAGTGCTGATACTAATGATGATGGATCTCCTGCACTTAGCATGGGGCTGGTACTAGTGCTGATACTAATGATGATGGATCTCCTGCACTTAGCCTGGGGCTGGTACTAGTGCTGATACTAATGATGGATCTCCTGCACCTAGCATGGGGCTGGTTCTAGTGCTGATACTAATGATGATAGATCTCCTGCACCTAGCATGGGGCTGGTACTAGTGCTGATACTATTGATGATGGATATCCTGCACCTAGTATGGGGCTGGTACTAGTGCTGATACTATTGATGATGGATCTCCTGCACCTAGTATGGGGCTGGTACTAGTGCTGATACTAATGATGATGGATTTCCTGCACCTAGTATGGGGCTGGTACTAGTGCTGATACTATTGATGATGGATCTCCTGCACCTAGTATGGGGCTGGTACTAGTGCTGATACTAATGATGACTGATCTCCTGCACCTAGTATGGGGCTGGTTCTAGTGCTGATACTAATGATGATGGATCTCCTGCACCTAGCATGGGGCTGGTACTAGTGCTGATACTAATGATGATGGATCTCCTGCACCTAGCATGGGGCTGGTACTAGTGCTGATACTAATGATGATGGATCTCCTGCACCTAGCATGTGGCTGGTACTAGTGCAGATACTAATGATGGATATCCTGCACCTAGTATGGGGCTGGTACTAGTGCTGATAGTAATGAAGATGGATCTCCTGCACGTAGCATGTGGCTGGTATTAGTGCAGATACTAATGATGATGGATCTCCTGCACGTAGCATGGGGCTGGTATTAGTGCTGATACTATTGATGATGGATCTCCTGCACCTAGCATGGGGCTGGTACTAGTGCTGATACTAATGATGGATCTCCTGCACCTAGTATGGGGCTGGTTCTAGTGCTGATACAAATGATGATGGATCTCCTGCACCTAGCATGGGGCTGGTACTAGTGCTAATACTAATGATGATGGATCTCCTGCATCTGTCATGGGGCTGGTACTAGTGCTGATACTAATGATGATGTATCTCCTGCACCTAGCATGGGGCTGGTACTAGTGCTGATACTAATGATGACGGATCTCCTGCACCTAGCATGGGGCTGGTACTAGTGCTGATACTATTGATGATGGATCTCCTGCACCTAGTATGGGGCTGGTACTAGTGCTGATACTATTGATGATGGATCTCCTGCACCTAGTATGGGGCTGGTACTAGTGCTGATACTAATGATGATGGATTTCCTGCACCTAGTATGGGGCTGGTACTAGTGCTGATACTATTGATGATGGATCTCCTGCACCTAGTATGGGGCTGGTACTAGTGCTGATACTAATGATGACGGATCTCCTGCACCTAGTATGGGGCTGGTTCTAGTGCTGATACTGATGATGGATCTCCTGCACCTAGCATGGGGCTGGTACTAGTGCTGATACTAATGATGATGGATCTCCTGCACCTAGCATGTGGCTGGTACTAGTGCAGATACTAATGATGATGGATATCCTGCACCTAGTATGGGGCTGGTACTAGTGCTGATAGTAATGAAGATGGATCTCCTGCACGTAGCATGTGGCTGGTATTAGTGCAGATACTTATAATGATGGATCTCCTGCACGTAGCATGGGGCTGGTATTAGTGCTGATACTATTGATGATGGATCTCCTGCACCTAGCATGGGGCTGGTACTAGTGCTGATACTAATGATGGATCTCCTGCACCTAGTATGGGGCTGGTTCTAGTGCTGATACTAATGATGATGGATCTCCTGCACCTAGCATGGGGCTGGTACTAGTGCTAATACTAATGATGATGGATCTCCTGCATCTGTCATGGGGCTGGTACTAGTGCTGATACTAATGATGATGGATCTCCTGCACCTAGCATGGGGCTGGTACTAGTGCTGATACTAATGATGATGGATCTCCTGCACCTAGTATGGGGCTGGTACTAGTGCAGATACTAATGATGATGGATCTCCTGCACCTAGTATGGGGCTGGTACTAGCGCTGATAGTAATGATGATGGATCTCCTGCACGTAGCATGGGGCTGGTACTAGTGCTGATACTATTGACGGATCTCCTACACGTAGCATGGGGCTGGTACTAGTGCTGATACTAATGATGATGGATCTACTGCACCTAGCATGGGGCTGGTACTAGTGCTGATACTAATGATGATGGATCTCCTGCACCTAGCATGTGGCTGGTACTAGTGCAGATACTAATGATGATGGATCTCCTGCACCTAGTATGGGGCTGGTACTAGTGCTGATACTAATGATGATGGATCTCCTGCACCTAGCATGTGGCTGGTACTAGTGCTTATACTAATGATGATGGATCTCCTGCACCTAGCATGGGGCTGGTACTAGTGCAGATGCTAATGATGATGGATCTCCTGCACCTAGTATGGGGCTGGTACTAGTGCTGATAGTAATGAAGATGGATCTCCTGCACGTAGCATGTGGCTGGTATTAGTGCAGATACTAATGATGATGGATCTCCTGCACGTAGCATGGGGCTGGTATTAGTGGTGATACTATTGATGATGGATCTCCTGCACCTAGCATGGGGCTGGTACTAGTGCTGATACTAATGATGGATCTCCTGCACCTAGTATGGGGCTGGTTCTAGTGCTGATACTAATGATGATGGATCTCCTGCACCTAGCATGGGGCTGGTACTAGTGCTAATACTAATGATGATGGATCTCCTGCGTCTGTCATGGGGCTGGTACTATTGCTGATACTAATGATGATGGATCTCCTGCATCTGTCATGGGGCTGGTACTAGTGCTGATACTAATGATGATGGATCTCCTGCACCTAGCATGGGGCTGGTACTAGTGCTGATACTAATGATGATGGATCTCCTGCACTTAGCATGGGGCTGGTACTAGTGCTGATACTAATGATGGATCTCCTGCACCTAGCATGGAGCTGGTTCTAGTGCTGATACTAATGATGATAGATCTCCTGCACCTAGCATGGGGCTGGTACTAGTGCTGATACTATTGATGATGGATCTCCTGCACCTAGTATGGGGCTGGTACTAGTGCTGATACTATTGATGATGGATCTCCTGCACCTAGTATGGGGCTGGTACTAGTGCAGATACTAATGATGATGGATATCCTGCACCTAGTATGGGGCTGGTACTAGTGCTGATAGTAATGAAAATGGATCTCCTGCACGTAGCATGTGACTGGTATTAGTGCAGATACTAATGATGATGGATCTCCTGCACGTAGCATGGGGCTGGTATTAGTGCTGATACTATTGATGATGGATCTCCTGCACCTAGTATGGGGCTGGTACTAGTGCTGATACTAATGATGACGGATCTCCTGCACCTAGCATGGGGCTGGTTCTAGTGCTGATACTAATGATGATAGATCTCCTGCACCTAGCATGGGGCTGGTACTAGTGCTGATACTATTGATGATGGATCTCCTGCACCTAGCATGGGGCTGGTACTAGTGCTGACACTATTGATGATGGATCTCCTGCACCTAGCATGGGGCTGGTACTAGTGCTGATACTAATGATGATGGATCTCCTGCATCTGTCATGGGGCTGGTACTAGTGCTGATACTAATGATGATGGATCTCCTGCACCTAGCATGGGGCTGGTACTAGTGCTGATACTAATGATGACGGATCTCCTGCACCTAGCATGGGGCTGGTACTAGTGCTGATGGATCTCCTGCACCTAGTATGGGGCTGGTACTAGTGCTGATACTATTGATGATGGATCTCCTGCACCTAGTATGGGGCTGGTACTAGTGCTGATACTAATGATGATGGATTTCCAGCACCTAGTATGGGGCTGGTACTAGTGCTGATACTATTGATGATGGATCTCCTGCACCTAGTATGGGGCTGGTACTAGTGCTGATACTAATGATGACGGATCTCCTGCACCTAGTATGAGGCTGGTTCTAGTGCTGATACTAATGATGATGGATCTCCTGCACCTAGCATGGGGCTGGTACTAGTGCTGATACTAATGATGATGGATCTCCTGCACCTAGCATGTGGCTGGTACTAGTGCAGATACTAATGATGATGGATATCCTGCACCTAGTATGGGGCTGGTACTAGTGCTGATAGTAATGAAGATGGATCTCCTGCACGTAGCATGGGGCTGGTATTAGTGCAGATACTAATGATGATGGATCTCCTGCACGTAGCATGGGGCTGGTATTAGTGCTGATACTATTGATGATGGATCTCCTGCACCTAGCATGGGGCTGGTACTAGTGCTGATACTAATGATGGATCTCCTGCACCTAGTATGGGGCTGGTTCTAGTGCTGATACTAATGATGATGGATCTCCTGCACCTAGCATGGGGCTGGTACTAGTGCTAATACAATGATGATGGATCTCCTGCATCTGTCATGGGGCTGGTACTATTGCTGATACTAATGATGATGGATCTCCTGCATCTGTCATGGGGCTGCTACTAGTGCTGATACTAATGATGATGGATCTCCTGCACCTAGCATGGGGCTGGTACTAGTGCTGATACTAATGATGATGGATCTCCTGCACCTAGTATGGGGCTGGTACTAGTGCTGATACTAATGATGATGGATCTCCTGCACTTAGCATGGGGCTGGTACTAGTGCTGATACTTATGATGATGGATCTCCTGCACTTAGCATGGGGCTGGTACTAGTGCTGATACTAATGATGGATCTCCTGCACCTAGCATGGGGCTGGTTCTAGTGCTGATACTAATGATGATGGATCTCCTGCACCTAGCATGGGGCTGGTACTAGTGCTGATAGTAATGAAGATGGATCTCCTGCACGTAGCATGTGGCTGGTATTAGTGCAGATACTAATGATGATGGATCTCCTGCACGTAGCATGGGGCTGGTATTAGTGCTGATACTATTGATGATGGATCTCCTGCACCTAGCATGGGGCTGGTACTAGTGCTGATACTAATGATGGATCTCCTGCACCTAGTATGGGGCTGGTTCTAGTGCTGATACTAATGATGATGGATCTCCTGCACCTAGCATGGGGCTGGTACTAGTGCTAATACTAATGATGATGGATCTCCTGCATCTGTCATGGGGCTGGTACTAGTGCTGATACTAATGGTGATGGATCTCCTGCACCTAGCATGGGGCTGGTACTAGTGCTGATACTAATGATGACGGATCTCCTGCACCTAGCATGGGGCTGGTACTAGTGCTGATACTATTGATGATGGATCTCCTGCACCTAGTATGGGGCTGGTACTAGTGCTGATACTAATGATGATGGATTTCCTGCACCTAGTATGGGGCTGGTACTAGTGCTGATACTATTGATGATGGATCTCCTGCATCTAGTATGGGGCTGGTACTAGTGCTGATACTAATGATGACGGATCTCCTGCACCTAGTATGGGGCTGGTTCTAGTGCTGATACTAATGATGATGGATCTCCTGCACCTAGCATGGGGCTGGTACTAGTGCTGATACTAATGATGATGGATCTCCTGCACCTAGCATGTGGCTGGTACTAGTGCAGATACTAATGATGATGGATATCCTGCACCTAGTATGGGGCTGGTACTAGTGCTGATAGTAATGAAGATGGATCTCCTGCACGTAGCATGTGGCTGGTATTAGTGCAGATACTAATGATGATGGATCTCCTGCACGTAGCATGGGGCTGGTATTAGTGCTGATACTATTGATGATGGATCTCCTGCACCTAGCATGGGGCTGGTACTAGTGCTGATACTAATGATGGATCTCCTGCACCTAGTATGGGGCTGGTTCTAGTGCTGATACTAATGATGATGGATCTCCTGCACCTAGTATGGGGCTGGTACTAGTGCTAATACTAATGATGATGGATCTCCTGCATCTGTCATGGGGCTGGTACTAGTGCTGATACTAATGATGATGGATCTCCTGCACCTAGCATGGGGCTGGTACTAGTGCTGATACTAATGATGATGGATCTCCTGCACCTAGTATGGGGCTGGTACTAGTGCTGATACTAATGATGATGGATCTCCTGCACCTAGTATGGGGCTGGTACTAGCGCTGATAGTAATGATGATGGATCTCCTGCACGTAGCATGGGGCTGGTACTAGTGCTGATACTATTGATGACGGATCTCCTACACGTAGCATGGGGCTGGTACTAGTGCTGATACTAATGATGATGGATCTACTGCACCTAGCATGGGGCTGGTACTAGTGCTGATACTAATGATGATGGATCTCCTGCACCTAGCATGTGGCTGGTACTAGTGCAGATACTAATGATGATGGATCTCCTGCACCTAGTATGGGGCTGGTACTAATGCTGATACTAATGATGATGGATCTCCTGCACCTAGCATGTGGCTGGTACTAGTGCTTATACTAATGATGATGGATCTCCTGCACCTAGCATGGGGCTGGTACTAGTGCAGATTTTAATGATGATGGATCTCCTGCACCTAGTATGGGGCTGGTACTAGTGCTGATAGTAATGAAGATGGATCTCCTGCACGTAGCATGTGGCTGGTATTAGTGCAGATACTAATGATGATGGATCTCCTGCACGTAGCATGGGGCTGGTATTAGTGCTGATACTATTGATGATGGATCTCCTGCACCTAGCATGGGGCTGGTACTAGTGCTGATACTAATGATGGATCTCCTGCACCTAGTATGGGGCTGGTTCTAGTGCTGATACTAATGATGATGGATCTCCTGCACCTAGCATGGGGCTGGTACTAGTGCTAATACTAATGATGATGGATCTCCTGCGTCTGTCATGGGGCTGGTACTATTGCTGATACTAATGATGATGGATCTCCTGCATCTGTCATGGGGCTGGTACTAGTGCTGATACTAATGATGATGGATCTCCTGCACCTAGCATGGGGCTGGTCTAGTGCTGATACTAATGATGATGGATATCCTGCACTTAGCATGGGGCTGGTACTAGTGCTGATACTAATGATGGATCTCCTGCACCTAGCATGGAGCTGGTTCTAGTGCTGATACTAATGATGATAGATCTCCTGCACCTAGCATGGGGCTGGTACTAGTGCTAATACAATGATGATGGATCTCCTGCATCTGTCATGGGGCTGGTACTATTGCTGATACTAATGATGATGGATCTCCTGCATCTGTCATGGGGCTGGTACTAGTGCTGATACTAATGATGATGGATCTCCTGCACCTAGCATGGGGCTGGTACTAGTGCTGATACTAATGATGATGGATCTCCTGCACCTAGTATGGGGCTGGTACTAGTGCTGATACTAATGATGATGGATCTCCTGCACTTAGCATGGGGCTGGTACTAGTGCTGATACTAATGATGATGGATCTCCTGCACTTAGCATGGGGCTGGTACTAGTGCTGATACTAATGATGGATCTCCTGCACCTAGCATGGGGCTGGTTCTAGTGCTGATACTAATGATGATAGATCTCCTGCACCTAGCATGGGGCTGGTACTAGTGCTGATACTATTGATGATGGATATCCTGCACCTAGTATGGGGCTGGTACTAGTGCTGATACTATTGATGATGGATCTCCTGCACCTAGTATGGGGCTGGTACTAGTGCTGATACTAATGATGATGGATTTCCTGCACCTAGTATGGGGCTGGTACTAGTGCTGATACTATTGATGATGGATCTCCTGCACCTAGTATGGGGCTGGTACTAGTGCTGATACTAATGATGACTGATCTCCTGCACCTAGTATGGGGCTGGTTCTAGTGCTGATACTAATGATGATGGATCTCCTGCACCTAGCATGGGGCTGGTACTAGTGCTGATACTAATGATGATGGATCTCCTGCACCTAGCATGGGGCTGTTACTAGTGCTGATACTAATGATGATGGATCTCCTGCACCTAGCATGTGGATGGTACTAGTGCAGATACTAATGATGGATATCCTGCACCTAGTATGGGGCTGGTACTAGTGCTGATAGTAATGAAGATGGATCTCCTGCACGTAGCATGTGGCTGGTATTAGTGCAGATACTAATGATGATGGATCTCCTGCACGTAGCATGGGGCTGGTATTAGTGCTGATACTATTGATGATGGATCTCCTGCACCTAGCATGGGGCTGGTACTAGTGCTGATACTAATGATGGATCTCCTGCACCTAGTATGGGGCTGGTTCTAGTGCTGATACTAATGATGATGGATCTCCTGCACCTAGCATGGGGCTGGTACTAGTGCTAATACTAATGATGATGGATCTCCTGCATCTGTCATGGGGCTGGTACTAGTGCTGATACTAATGATGATGGATCTCCTGCACCTAGCATGGGGCTGGTACTAGTGCTGATACTAATGATGACGGATCTCCTGCACCTAGCATGGGGCTGGTACTAGTGCTGATACTATTGATGATGGATCTCCTGCACCTAGTATGGGGCTGGTACTAGTGCTGATACTATTGATGATGGATCTCCTGCACCTAGTATGGGGCTGGTACTAGTGCTGATACTAATGATGATGGATTTCCTGCACCTAGTATGGGGCTGGTACTAGTGCTGATACTATTGATGATGGATCTCCTGCACCTAGTATGGGGCTGGTACTAGTGCTGATACTAATGATGACGGATCTCCTGCACCTAGTATGGGGCTGGTTCTAGTGCTGATACTAATGATGATGGATCTCCTGCACCTAGCATGGGGCTGGTACTAGTGCTGATACTAATGATGATGGATCTCCTGCACCTAGCATGTGGCTGGTACTAGTGCAGATACTAATGATGATGGATATCCTGCACCTAGTATGGGGCTGGTACTAGTGCTGATAGTAATGAAGATGGATCTCCTGCACGTAGCATGTGGCTGGTATTAGTGCAGATACTAATAATGATGGATCTCCTGCACGTAGCATGGGGCTGGTATTAGTGCTGATACTATTGATGATGGATCTCCTGCACCTAGCATGGGGCTGGTACTAGTGCTGATACTAATGATGGATCTCCTGCACCTAGTATGGGGCTGGTTCTAGTGCTGATACTAATGATGATGGATCTCCTGCACCTAGCATGGGGCTGGTACTAGTGCTAATACTAATGATGATGGATCTCCTGCATCTGTCATGGGGCTGGTACTAGTGCTGATACTAATGATGATGGATCTCCTGCACCTAGCATGGGGCTGGTACTAGTGCTGATACTAATGATGATGGATCTCCTGCACCTAGTATGGGGCTGGTACTAGTGCAGATACTAATGATGATGGATCTCCTGCACCTAGTATGGGACTGGTACTAGCGCTGATAGTAATGATGATGGATCTCCTGCACGTAGCATGGGGCTGGTACTAGTGCTGATACTATTGATGACGGATCTCCTACACATAGCATGGGGCTGGTACTAGTGCTGATACTAATGATGATGGATCTACTGCACCTAGCATGGGGCTGGTACTAGTGCTGATACTAAGGATGATGGATCTCCTGCACCTAGCATGTGGCTGGTACTAGTGCAGATACTAATGATGATGGATCTCCTGCACCTAGTATGGGGCTGGTACTAGTGCTGATACTAATGATGATGGATCTCCTGCACCTAGCATGTGGCTGGTACTAGTGCTTATACTAATGATGATGGATCTCCTGCACCTAGCATGGGGCTGGTACTAGTGCAGATGCTAATGATGATGGATCTCCTGCACCTAGTATGGGGCTGGTACTAGTGCTGATAGTAATGAAGATGGATCTCCTGCACGTAGCATGTGGCTGGTATTAGTGCAGATACTAATGATGATGGATCTCCTGCACGTAGCATGGGGCTGGTATTAGTGCTGATACTATTGATGATGGATCTCCTGCACCTAGCATGGGGCTGGTACTAGTGCTGATACTAATGATGGATCTCCTGCACCTAGTATGGGGCTGGTTCTAGTGCTGATACTAATAATGATGGATCTCCTGCACCTAGCATGGGGCTGGTACTAGTGCTAATACTAATGATGATGGATCTCCTGCGTCTGTCATGGGGCTGGTACTATTGCTGATACTAATGATGATGGATCTCCTGCATCTGTCATGGGGCTGGTACTAGTGCTGATACTAATGATGATGGATCTCCTGCACCTAGCATGGGGCTGGTACTAGTGCTGATACTAATGATGATGGATCTCCTGCACTTAGCATGGGGCTGGTACTAGTGCTGATACTAATGATGGATCTCCTGCACCTAGCATGGAGCTGGTTCTAGTGCTGATACTAAGGATGATAGATCTCCTGCACCTAGCATGGGGCTGGTACTAGTGCTGATACTATTGATGATGGATCTCCTGCACCTAGTATGGGGCTGGTACTAGTGCTGATACTATTGATGATGGATCTCCTGCACCTAGTATGGGGCTGGTACTAGTGCAGATACTAATGATGATGGATATCCTGCACCTAGTATGGGGCTGGTACTAGTGCTGATAGTAATGAAAATGGATCTCCTGCACGTAGCATGTGACTGGTATTAGTGCAGATACTAATGATGATGGATCTCCTGCACGTAGCATGGGGCTGGTACTAGTGCTGATACTATTGATGACGGATCTCCTACACGTAGCATGGGGCTGGTACTAGTGCTGATACTAATGATGATGGATCTACTGCACCTAGCATGGGGCTGGTACTAGTGCTGATACTAATGATGATGGATCTCCTGCACCTAGCATGTGGCTGGTACTAGTGCAGATACTAATGATGATGGATCTCCTGCACCTAGTATGGGGCTGGTACTAGTGCTGATACTAATGATGATGGATCTCCTGCACCTAGCATGTGGCTGGTACTAGTGCTTATACTAATGATGATGGATCTCCTGCACCTAGCATGGGGCTGGTACTAGTGCAGATGCTAATGATGATGGATCTCCTGCACCTAGTATGGGGCTGGTTCTAGTGCTGATAGTAATGAAGATGGATCTCCTGCACGTAGCATGTGGCTGGTATTAGTGCAGATACTAATGATGATGGATCTCCTGCACGTAGCATGGGGCTGGTATTAGTGCTGATACTATTGATGATGGATCTCCTGCACCTAGCATGGGGCTGGTACTAGTGCTGATACTAATGATGGATCTCCTGCACCTAGTATGGGGCTGGTTCTAGTGCTGATACTAATGATGATGGATCTCCTGCACCTAGCATGGGGCTGGTACTAGTGCTAATACTAATGATGATGGATCTCCTGCGTCTGTCATGGGGCTGGTACTATTGCTGATACTAATGATGATGGATCTCCTGCATCTGTCATGGGGCTGGTACTAGTGCTGATACTAATGATGATGGATCTCCTGCACCTAGCATGGGGCTGGTACTAGTGCTGATACTAATGATGATGGATCTCCTGCACTTAGCATGGGGCTGGTACTAGTGCTGATACTAATGATGGATCTCCTGCACCTAGCATGGAGCTGGTTCTAGTGCTGATACTAATGATGATAGATCTCCTGCACCTAGCATGGGGCTGGTACTAGTGCTGATATTATTGATGATGGATCTCCTGCACCTAGTATGGGGCTGGTACTAGTGCTGATACTATTGATGATGGATCTCCTGCGCCTAGTATGGGGCTGGTACTAGTGCAGATACTAATGATGATGGATATCCTGCACCTAGTATGGGGCTGGTACTAGTGCTGATAGTAATGAAAATGGATCTCCTGCACGTAGCATGTGACTGGTATTAGTGCAGATACTAATGATGATGGATCTCCTGCACGTAGCATGGGGCTGGTATTAGTGCTGATACTATTGATGATGGATCTCCTGCACCTAGTATGGGGCTGGTACTAGTGCTGATACTATTGATGATGGATCTCCTGCACCTAGCATGGGGCTGGTACTAGTGCTGACACTATTGATGATGGATCTCCTGCACCTAGTATGGGGCTGGTACTAGTGCTGATACTAATGATGATGGATTTCCTGCACCTAGTATGGGGCTGGTACTAGTGCTGATACTATTGATGATGGATCTCCTGCACCTAGTATGGGGCTGGTACTAGTGCTGATACTAATGATGATGTATCTCCTGCACCTAGTATGGGGCTGGTTCTAGTGCTGATACTAATGATGATTGATCTCCTGCACCTAGCATGGGGCTGGTACTAGTGCTGATACTAATGATGATGGATCTCCTGCACCTAGCATGGGGCTGGTACTAGTGCTGATACTAATGATGATGGATCTCCTGCATCTGTCATGGGGCTGGTACTAGTGCTGATACTAATGATGATGGATCTCCTGCACCTAGCATGGGGCTGGTACTAGTGCTGATACTAATGATGACGGATCTCCTGCACCTAGCATGGGGCTTGTACTAGTGCTGATGGATCTCCTGCACCTAGTATGGGGCTGGTACTAGTGCTGATACTATTGATGATGGATCTCCTGCACCTAGTATGGGGCTGGTACTAGTGCTGATACTAATGATGATGGATTTCCAGCACCTAGTATGGGGCTGGTACTAGTGCTGATACTATTGATGATGGATCTCCTGCACCTAGTATGGGGCTGGTACTAGTGCTGATACTAATGATGACGGATCTCCTGCACCTAGTATGAGGCTGGTTCTAGTGCTGATACTAATGATGATGGATCTCCTGCACCTAGCATGGGGCTGGTACTAGTGCTGATACTAATGATGATGGATCTCCTGCACCTAGCATGTGGCTGGTACTAGTGCAGATACTAATGATGATGGATATCCTGCACCTAGTATGGGGCTGGTACTAGTGCTGATAGTAATGAAGATGGATCTCCTGCACGTAGCATGGGGCTGGTATTAGTGCAGATACTAATGATGATGGATCTCCTGCACGTAGCATGGGGCTGGTATTAGTGCTGATACTATTGATGATGGATCTCCTGCACCTAGCATGGGGCTGGTACTAGTGCTGATACTAATGATGGATCTCCTGCACCTAGTATGGGGCTGGTTCTAGTGCTGATACTAATGATGATGGATCTCCTGCACCTAGCATGGGGCTGGTACTAGTGCTAATACAATGATGATGGATCTCCTGCATTTGTCATGGGGCTGGTACTATTGCTGATACTAATGATGATGGATCTCCTGCATCTGTCATGGGGCTGGTACTAGTGCTGATACTAATGATGATGGATCTCCTGCACCTAGCATGGGGCTGGTACTAGTGCTGATACTAATGATGATGGATCTCCTGCACCTAGTATGGGGCTGGTACTAGTGCTGATACTAATGATGATGGATCTCCTGCACTTAGCATGGGGCTGGTACTAGTGCTGATACTAATGATGATGGATCTCCTGCACTTAGCATGGGGCTGGTACTAGTGCTGATACTAATGATGGATCTCCTGCACCTAGCATGGGGCTGGTTCTAGTGCTGATACTAATGATGATAGATCTCCTGCACCTAGCATGGGGCTGGTACTAGTGCTGATAGTAATGAAGATGGATCTCCTGCACGTAGCATGTGGCTGGTATTAGTGCAGATACTAATGATGATGGATCTCCTGCACGTAGCATGGGGCTGGTATTAGTGCTGATACTATTGATGATGGATCTCCTGCACCTAGCATGGGGCTGGTACTAGTGCTGATACTAATGATGGATCTCCTGCACCTAGTATGGGGCTGGTTCTAGTGCTGATACTAATGATGATGGATCTCCTGCACCTAGCATGGGGCTGGTACTAGTGCTAATACTAATGATGATGGATCTCCTGCACCTAGTATGGGGCTGGTACTAGTGCTGATACTAATGATGATGGATCTCCTGCACCTAGTATGGGGCTGGTACTAGCGCTGATAGTAATGATGATGGATCTCCTGCACGTAGCATGGGGCTGGTACTAGTGCTGATACTATTGATGACGGATCTCCTACACGTAGCATGGGGCTGGTGCTAGTGCTGATACTAATGATGATGGATCTACTGCACCTAGCATGGGGCTGGTACTTGTGCTGATACTAATGATGATGGATCTCCTGCACCTAGCATGTGGCTGGTACTAGTGCAGATACTAATGATGATGGATCTCCTGCACCTAGTATGGGGCTGGTACTAGTGCTGATACTAATGATGATGGATCTCCTGCACCTAGCATGTGGCTGGTACTAGTGCTTATACTAATGATGATGGATCTCCTGCACCTAGCATGGGGCTGGTACTAGTGCAGATGCTAATGATGATGGATCTCCTGCACCTAGTATGGGGCTGGTACTAGTGCTGATAGTAATGAAGATGGATCTCCTGCACGTAGCATGTGGCTGGTATTAGTGCAGATACTAATGATGATGGATCTCCTGCACGTAGCATGGGGCTGGTATTAGTGCTGATACTATTGATGATGGATCTCCTGCACCTAGCATGGGGCTGGTACTAGTGCTGATACTAATGATGGATCTCCTGCACCTAGTATGGGGCTGGTTCTAGTGCTGATACTAATGATGATGGATCTCCTGCACCTAGCATGGGGCTGGTACTAGTGCTAATACTAATGATGATGGATCTCCTGCGTCTGTCATGGGGCTGGTACTATTGCTGATACTAATGATGATGGATCTCCTGCATCTGTCATGGGGCTGGTACTAGTGCTGATACTAATGATGACGGATCTCCTGCACCTAGCATGGGGCTGGTTCTAGTGCTGATACTAATGATGATAGATCTCCTGCACCTAGCATGGGGCTGGTACTAGTGCTGATACTATTGATGATGGATCTCCTGCACCTAGCATGGGGCTGGTACTAGTGCTGACACTATTGATGATGGATCTCCTGCACCTAGTATGGGGCTGGTACTAGTGCTGATACTAATGATGATGGATTTCCTGCACCTAGCATGGGGCTGGTACTAGTGCTGATACTAATGATGGATCTCCTGCACCTAGCATGGGGCTGGTACTAGTGCTGATACTAATGATGATGGATCTCCTGCACCTAGCATGGGGCTGGTACTAGTGCTGATACTAATGATGATGGATCTCCTGCATCTGTCATGGGGCTGGTACTAGTGCTGATACTAATGATGATGGATCTCCTGCACCTAGCATGGGGCTGGTACTAGTGCTGATACTAATGATGACGGATCTCCTGCACCTAGCATGGGGCTGGTACTAGTGCTGATGGATCTCCTGCACCTAGTATGGGGCTGGTACTAGTGCTGATACTATTGATGATGGATCTCCTGCACCTAGTATGGGGCTGGTACTAGTGCTGATACTAATGATGATGGATTTCCAGCACCTAGTATGGGGCTGGTACTAGTGCTGATACTATTGATGATGGATCTCCTGCACCTAGTATGGGGCTGGTACTAGTGCTGATACTAATGATGACGGATCTCCTGCACCTAGTATGAGGCTGGTTCTAGTGCTGATACTAATGATGATGGATCTCCTGCACCTAGCATGGGGCTGGTACTAGTGCTGATACTAATGATGATGGATCTCCTGCACCTAGCATGTGGCTGGTACTAGTGCAGATACTAATGATGATGGATATCCTGCACCTAGTATGGGGCTGGTACTAGTGCTGATAGTAATGAAGATGGATCTCCTGCACGTAGCATGGGGCTGGTATTAGTGCAGATACTAAAGATGATGGATCTCCTGCACGTAGCATGGGGCTGGTATTAGTGCTGATACTATTGATGGATCTCCTGCACCTAGCATGGGGCTGGTACTAGTGCTGATACTAATGATGGATCTCCTGCACCTAGTATGGGGCTGGTTCTAGTGCTGATACTAATGATGATGGATCTCCTGCACCTAGCATGGGGCTGGTACTAGTGCTAATACAATGATGATGGATCTCCTGCATCTGTCATGGGGCTGGTACTATTGCTGATACTAATGATGATGGATCTCCTGCATCTGTCATGGGGCTGGTACTAGTGCTGATACTAATGATGATGGATCTCCTGCACCTAGCATGGGGCTGGTACTAGTGCTGATACTAATGATGATGGATCTCCTGCACCTAGTATGGGGCTGGTACTAGTGCTGATACTAATGATGATGGATCTCCTGCACTTAGCATGGGGCTGGTACTAGTGCTGATACTAATGATGATGGATCTCCTGCACTTAGCATGGGGCTGGTACTAGTGCTGATACTAATGATGGATCTCCTGCACCTAGCATGGGGCTGGTTCTAGTGCTGATACTAATGATGATAGATCTCCTGCACCTAGCATGGGGCTGGTACTAGTGCTGATACTATTGATGATTGATATCCTGCACCTAGTATGGGGCTGGTACTAGTGCTGATACTATTGATGATGGATCTCCTGCACCTAGTATGGGGCTGGTACTAGTGCTGATACTAATGATGATGGATTTCCTGCACCTAGTATGGGGCTGGTACTAGTGCTGATACTATTGATGATGGATCTCCTGCACCTAGTATGGGGCTGGTACTAGTGCTGATACTAATGATGATGGATCTCCTGCACCTAGCATGGGGCTGGTACTAGTGCTGATACTAATGATGATGGATCTCCTGCACCTAGCATGGGGCTGGTACTAGTGCTGATACTAATGATGATGGATCTCCTGCACCTAGCATGTGGCTGGTACTAGTGCAGATACTAATGATGGATATCCTGCACCTAGTATGGGGCTGGTACTAGTGCTGATAGTAATGAAGATGGATCTCCTGCACGTAGCATGTGGCTGGTATTAGTGCAGATACTAATGATGATGGATCTCCTGCACGTAGCATGGGGCTGGTATTAGTGCTGATACTATTGATGATGGATCTCCTGCACCTAGCATGGGGCTGGTACTAGTGCTGATACTAATGATGGATCTCCTGCACCTAGTATGGGGCTGGTTCTAGTGCTGATACTAATGATGATGGATCTCCTGCACCTAGCATGGGGCTGGTACTAGTGCTAATACTAATGATGATGGATCTCCTGCATCTGTCATGGGGCTGGTACTAGTGCTGATACTAATGATGATGGATCTCCTGCACCTAGCATGGGGCTGGTACTAGTGCTGATACTAATGATGATGGATCTCCTGCACCTAGTATGGGGCTGGTACTAGTGCTGATACTAATGATGATGGATTTCCTGCACCTAGTATGGGGCTGGTACTAGTGCTGATACTATTGATGATGGATCTCCTGCACCTAGTATGGGGCTGGTACTAGTGCTGATACTAATGATGACGGATCTCCTGCACCTAGCATGGGGCTGGTACTAGTGCAGATACTAATGATGATGGATCTCCTGCACCTAGCATGGGGCTGGTACTAGTGCTGATAGTAATGAAGATGGATCTCCTGCACCTAGTATGGGGCTGGTACTAGTGCTGATAGTAATGAAGATGGATCTCCTGCACGTAGCATGTGGCTGGTATTAGTGCAGATACTAATGATGATGGATCTCCTGCACCTAGCATGTGGCTGGTACTAGTGCAGATACTAATGATGATGGATATCCTGCACCTAGTATGGGGCTGGTACTAGTGCTGATAGTAATGAAGATGGATCTCCTGCACGTAGCATGTGGCTGGTATTAGTGCAGATACTAATGATGATGGATCTCCTGCACGTAGCATGGGGCTGGTATTAGTGCTGATACTATTGATGATGGATCTCCTGCACCTAGCATGGGGCTGGTACTAGTGCTGATACTAATGATGGATCTCCTGCACCTAGTATGGGGCTGGTTCTAGTGCTGATACTAATGATGATGGATCTCCTGCACCTAGTATGGGGCTGGTACTAGTGCTAATACTAATGATGATGGATCTCCTGCATTTGTCATGGGGCTGGTACTATTGCTGATACTAATGATGATGGATCTCCTGCATCTGTCATGGGGCTGGTACTAGTGCTGATACTAATGATGATGGATCTCCTGCACCTAGCATGGGGCTGGTACTAGTGCTGATACTAATGATGATGGATCTCCTGCACCTAGTATGGGGCTGGTACTAGTGCTGATACTAATGATGATGGATCTCCTGCACTTAGCATGGGGCTGGTACTAGTGCTGATACTAATGATGATGGATCTCCTGCACTTAGCATGGGGCTGGTACTAGTGCTGATACTAATGATGGATCTCCTGCACCTAGCATGGGGCTGGTTCTAGTGCTGATACTAATGATGATAGATCTCCTGCACCTAGCATGGGGCTGGTACTAGTGCTGATAGTAATGAAGATGGATCTCCTGCACGTAGCATGTGGCTGGTATTAGTGCAGATACTAATGATGATGGATCTCCTGCACGTAGCATGGGGCTGGTATTAGTGCTGATACTATTGATGATGGATCTCCTGCACCTAGCATGGGGCTGGTACTAGTGCTGATACTAATGATGGATCTCCTGCACCTAGTATGGGGCTGGTTCTAGTGCTGATACTAATGATGATGGATCTCCTGCACCTAGCATGGGGCTGGTACTAGTGCTAATACTAATGATGATGGATCTCCTGCATCTGTCATGGGGCTGGTACTAGTGCTGATACTAATGATGATGGATCTCCTGCACCTAGCATGGGGCTGGTACTAGTGCTGATACTAATGATGACGGATCTCCTGCACCTAGTATGGGGCTGGTACTAGTGCTGATACTAATGATGATGGATCTCCTGCACCTAGTATGGGGCTGGTACTAGCGCTGATAGTAATGATGATGGATCTCCTGCACGTAGCATGGGGCTGGTACTAGTGCTGATACTATTGATGACGGATCTACACGTAGCATGGGGCTGGTGCTAGTGCTGATACTAATGATGATGGATCTACTGCACCTAGCATGGGGCTGGTACTAGTGCTGATACTAATGATGATGGATCTCCTGCACCTAGCATGTGGCTGGTACTAGTGCAGATACTAATGATGATGGATCTCCTGCACCTAGTATGGGGCTGGTACTAGTGCTGATACTAATGATGATGGATCTCCTGCACCTAGCATGTGGCTGGTACTAGTGCTTATACTAATGATGATGGATCTCCTGCACCTAGCATGGGGCTGGTACTAGTGCAGATGCTAATGATGATGGATCTCCTGCACCTAGTATGGGGCTGGTACTAGTGCTGATAGTAATGAAGATGGATCTCCTGCACGTAGCATGTGGCTGGTATTAGTGCAGATACTAATGATGATGGATCTCCTGCACGTAGCATGGGGCTGGTATTAGTGCTGATACTATTGATGATGGATCTCCTGCACCTAGCATGGGGCTGGTACTAGTGCTGATACTAATGATGGATCTCCTGCACCTAGTATGGGGCTGGTTCTAGTGCTGATACTAATGATGATGGATCTCCTGCACCTAGCATGGGGCTGGTACTAGTGCTAATACTAATGATGATGGATCTCCTGCGTCTGTCATGGGGCTGGTACTATTGCTGATACTAATGATGATGGATCTCCTGCATCTGTCATGGGGCTGGTACTAGTGCTGATACTAATGATGACGGATCTCCTGCACCTAGCATGGGGCTGGTTCTAGTGCTGATACTAATGATGATAGATCTCCTGCACCTAGCATGGGGCTGGTACTAGTGCTGATACTATTGATGATGGATCTCCTGCACCTAGCATGGGGCTGGTACTAGTGCTGACACTATTGATGATGGATCTCCTGCACCTAGTATGGGGCTGGTACTAGTGCTGATACTAATGATGATGGATTTCCTGCACCTAGCATGGGGCTGGTACTAGTGCTGATACTAATGATGGATCTCCTGCACCTAGCATGGGGCTGGTACTAGTGCTGATACTAATGATGATGGATCTCCTGCACCTAGCATGGGGCTGGTACTAGTGCTGATACTAATGATGATGGATCTCCTGCATCTGTCATGGGGCTGGTACTAGTGCTGATACTAATGATGATGGATCTCCTGCACCTAGCATGGGGCTGGTACTAGTGCTGATACTAATGATGACGGATCTCCTGCACCTAGCATGGGGCTGGTACTAGTGCTGATGGATCTCCTGCACCTAGTATGGGGCTGGTACTAGTGCTGATACTATTGATGATGGATCTCCTGCACCTAGTATGGGGCTGGTACTAGTGCTGATACTAATGATGATGGATTTCCAGCACCTAGTATGGGGCTGGTACTAGTGCTGATACTATTGATGATGGATCTCCTGCACCTAGTATGGGGCTGGTACTAGTGCTGATACTAATGATGACGGATCTCCTGCACCTAGTATGAGGCTGGTTCTAGTGCTGATACTAATGATGATGGATCTCCTGCACCTAGCATGGGGCTGGTACTAGTGCTGATACTAATGATGATGGATCTCCTGCACCTAGCATGTGGCTGGTACTAGTGCAGATACTAATGATGATGGATATCCTGCACCTAGTATGGGGCTGGTACTAGTGCTGATAGTAATGAAGATGGATCTCCTGCACGTAGCATGGGGCTGGTATTAGTGCAGATACTAATGATGATGGATCTCCTGCACGTAGCATGGGGCTGGTATTAGTGCTGATACTATTGATGGATCTCCTGCACCTAGCATGGGGCTGGTACTAGTGCTGATACTAATGATGGATCTCCTGCACCTAGTATGGGGCTGGTTCTAGTGCTGATACTAATGATGATGGATCTCCTGCACCTAGCATGGGGCTGGTACTAGTGCTAATACAATGATGATGGATCTCCTGCATCTGTCATGGGGCTGGTACTATTGCTGATACTAATGATGATGGATCTCCTGCATCTGTCATGGGGCTGGTACTAGTGCTGATACTAATGATGATGGATCTCCTGCACCTAGCATGGGGCTGGTACTAGTGCTGATACTAATGATGATGGATCTCCTGCACCTAGTATGGGGCTGGTACTAGTGCTGATACTAATGATGATGGATCTCCTGCACTTAGCATGGGGCTGGTACTAGTGCTGATACTAATGATGATGGATCTCCTGCACTTAGCATGGGGCTGGTACTAGTGCTGATACTAATGATGGATCTCCTGCACCTAGCATGGGGCTGGTTCTAGTGCTGATACTAATGATGATAGATCTCCTGCACCTAGCATGGGGCTGGTACTAGTGCTGATACTATTGATGATTGATATCCTGCACCTAGTATGGGGCTGGTACTAGTGCTGATACTATTGATGATGGATCTCCTGCACCTAGTATGGGGCTGGTACTAGTGCTGATACTAATGATGATGGATTTCCTGCACCTAGTATGGGGCTGGTACTAGTGCTGATACTATTGATGATGGATCTCCTGCACCTAGTATGGGGCTGGTACTAGTGCTGATACTAATGATGATGGATCTCCTGCACCTAGCATGGGGCTGGTACTAGTGCTGATACTAATGATGATGGATCTCCTGCACCTAGCATGGGGCTGGTACTAGTGCTGATACTAATGATGATGGATCTCCTGCACCTAGCATGTGGCTGGTACTAGTGCAGATACTAATGATGGATATCCTGCACCTAGTATGGGGCTGGTACTAGTGCTGATAGTAATGAAGATGGATCTCCTGCACGTAGCATGTGGCTGGTATTAGTGCAGATACTAATGATGATGGATCTCCTGCACGTAGCATGGGGCTGGTATTAGTGCTGATACTATTGATGATGGATCTCCTGCACCTAGCATGGGGCTGGTACTAGTGCTGATACTAATGATGGATCTCCTGCACCTAGTATGGGGCTGGTTCTAGTGCTGATACTAATGATGATGGATCTCCTGCACCTAGCATGGGGCTGGTACTAGTGCTAATACTAATGATGATGGATCTCCTGCATCTGTCATGGGGCTGGTACTAGTGCTGATACTAATGATGATGGATCTCCTGCACCTAGCATGGGGCTGGTACTAGTGCTGATACTAATGATGATGGATCTCCTGCACCTAGTATGGGGCTGGTACTAGTGCTGATACTAATGATGATGGATTTCCTGCACCTAGTATGGGGCTGGTACTAGTGCTGATACTATTGATGATGGATCTCCTGCATCTAGTATGGGGCTGGTACTAGTGCTGATACTAATGATGACGGATCTCCTGCACCTAGTATGGGGCTGGTTCTAGTGCTGATACTAATGATGATGGATCTCCTGCACCTAGCATGGGGCTGGTACTAGTGCTAATACAATGATGATGGATCTCCTGCATCTGTCATGGGGCTGGTACTATTGCTGATACTAATGATGATGGATCTCCTGCATCTGTCATGGGGCTGGTACTAGTGCTGATACTAATGATGATGGATCTCCTGCACCTAGCATGGGGCTGGTAGTAGTGCTGATACTAATGATGATGGATCTCCTGCACCTAGTATGGGGCTGGTACTAGTGCTGATACTAATGATGACGGATCTCCTGCACCTAGCATGGGGCTGGTACTAGTGCAGATACTAATGATGATGGATCTCCTGCACCTAGCATGGGGCTGGTACTAGTGCTGATAGTAATGAAGATGGATCTCCTGCACCTAGTATGGGGCTGGTACTAGTGCTGATAGTAATGAAGATGGATCTCCTGCACGTAGCATGTGGCTGGTATTAGTGCAGATACTAATGATGATGGATCTCCTGCACCTAGCATGTGGCTGGTACTAGTGCAGATACTAATGATGATGGATATCCTGCACCTAGTATGGGGCTGGTACTAGTGCTGATAGTAATGAAGATGGATCTCCTGCACGTAGCATGTGGCTGGTATTAGTGCAGATACTAATGATGATGGATCTCCTGCACGTAGCATGGGGCTGGTATTAGTGCTGATACTATTGATGATGGATCTCCTGCACCTAGCATGGGGCTGGTACTAGTGCTGATACTAATGATGGATCTCCTGCACCTAGTATGGGGCTGGTTCTAGTGCTGATACTAATGATGATGGATCTCCTGCACCTAGTATGGGGCTGGTACTAGTGCTAATACTAATGATGATGGATCTCCTGCATCTGTCATGGGGCTGGTACTAGTGCTGATACTAATGATGATGGATCTCCTGCACCTAGCATGGGGCTGGTACTAGTGCTGATACTAATGATGATGGATCTCCTGCACCTAGTATGGGGCTGGTACTAGTGCTGATACTAATGATGATGGATCTCCTGCACTTAGCATGGGGCTGGTACTAGTGCTGATACTAATGATGGATCTCCTGCACCTAGCATGGGGCTGGTACTAGTGCTGATACTATTGATGATGGATCTCCTGCACCTAGTATGGGGCTGGTACTAGTGCTGATACTATTGATGATGGATCTCCTGCACCTAGTATGGGGCTGGTACTAATGATGATGGATCTCCTGCACGTAGCATGGGGCTGGTACTAGTGCTGATACTAATGATGATGTATCTCCTGCACCTAGTATGGGGCTGGTACTAGCGCTGATAGTAATGATGATGGATCTCCTGCACCTAGCATGGGGCTGGTACTAGTGCTGATACTAATGATGATGGATCTCCTGCAACTAGCATGGGGCTGGTACTAGTGCTGATACTAATGATGATGGATTTCTTTGTGATTTCACCTTCCATTTTTAAATGGACATTTAAAACCGAACAAGAAACCACTAGTCAAAATCGACAGACATCTAGTTTGATTTTGAAATCGATTTGAAAATCAAATTTTAGTAACTGTGGAATTATGACAGTAAGTTATATCGTACATAAACTCAAATGAAAAATCACTTTCTTAAATAAACCCCTAAATCTGGCTTCCAGCAATCACACTAACACAGACACTTTGCATCGGAACCAGACGCATTATCTCCGCCTGACATCCCTGGGAATAGTCACCTGGCTAAATATATCAAGGAAAGGGGAATGTTGGGAAGGGGGAACGCAGAACAGGTAGATAAATATATTCTCAAATGAGAGATGAAATGACTTGCTCCCATTTACGTTTACAGGACTTTCTTCGGGCTGCACCCATTCTATGGAATGCCTTACCACACACAATAAGACTTACCTCTACTCTTCAATCCTTCAAGCATTCCCTGAAAACTCACCTCTTCAGACAAGCTTATCAGATTCCAGAACCTCCCACATAACCTTCATAGCTTCCATGTCTTATCACATCCCCTCTCACAGTCCACACATAACCTCACATATTGTCGTTCTTTCATATACTCCTGACATTTTGCCGACATTCCTATGTGAATGGATCATGCAGCCAACCAAGAAACTCTGCATTCTGGCCGGACCAAATTGCAATATATATAGCACCTATCCTTGTGTATCATATATAGCACCTATCCTTGTGTATCATATATAGCACCTATCCTTGTGTATCAATGCCTGTTTCCCTATAGATTGTAAGCTTGCAAGCAGGGCCCTCTTACCTCCTATGTCTGACAGTTATTACCCTGTTTTGTTCTATCAATGTTTCCAATTGTAAAGCGCAACGGAATATGCTGCGCTATATAAGAAACTGTTAATAAATAAAATAAATAAATAAGTGACTAAGGTGCTCCCTGGGAGTAACAACTCCCTTGTTAGAGGCACACTGGGTCACATATTATATTAAAAATTTACTTTTATTATTTAATATATAAAAAATTCATTAAATGGAACTAAGACAGATATGAAACAAGCAAATTATTCAAAAATCCTTGAAAAATACAAAAAATACACCATTATATAGTATGGAGTATACTCACATATCTTATAAAAAATTTTATATAAAAAAGTAAGCAATTTGTGGTTTAATAGCATTAGAAAATGCTATTGCAATGCAATATATTCGCTATGTACATACCGACGGCATAACATGCAAAAAAAATTCCAAATCGAAACAATCACAAAAAAATATTGAACAGATCGAAAGTGCTTGTGCAATACAAAATACTCGCAATGTACAAACAAGCGGCAATAGCATGTAGGACGATCAAAACAATATAAACATGGAAAGATAATTAAATATCGTGATGATCAAAAAAGAAAGAAAAACAACATATAGCAGCAATTTATTAGTAAGGTGCTATATGTTGGTTTTTTGTTTTTCTTTTTTGATATATTTTTTTGCATGTTATACCGTCTGTATGTACATAGTGAATATATTGCATTGCAATAGCATTTTCTATTGCTACTAAACCACAAATTGCTTACCTTTTTACATTCAATTTTTTATAAGATATGTGAGTATACTCCATACTATATAATGGTGTATTTTTTGTCTTTTTCAAGGATTTTTTAATTATTTGTTTTGTTTCATATGTGTCTTAGTTCCAGTTAATGAATTTTTTATATATTAAATAATAAAAGTTAATTTTTAATATAATATGTGACCCAGTGTGCCTCTAACAATAGTCACCTGGCTGCCAGAGAAGAGCCAGATAATCTCGGCTGTCACCGTAGACATCTCATTCCCTACATTTCATCCTCATTCTCAGGCTCATCTCTACCCCTAATGTTTAGTAAATTTGGACAATGTTGCACATGTGGGGACATTAGGAGACCCGAAGCAGCTGTGATTGGACAGAAGTGATTGGACAGTGTCAGTAAATAGATCAGTGAGATGTTAGTGAGGTCAGTACTGTGTAGGTCACCACGTGCAGTGATTACTGCAGACGCCCTTCCTGCCAAACTGCCCACAAGTTCCTGGACAGCCCCAGGCAGTATGTTCTGCCATTCAGCCTTATATATAGTGACCAACTGTGACACTGAGGAAGGGGGAGTCAGCCTAGATCGCACCCATCACTCCAGTTCATCCCAGAGTTTCTCAGTGGAGATAAGATCTGGACTCTGAGCTGGTCAGTCCTTCCGGGTCACCGGATTTTCTGTATGCCAGTCCAGCGTCGCCCAGGAAACATGAGAGGTGGGATTGTCACCCTGATAAATACATTTGTTGTTTCCATAGAACCACCACAATGTAGGGAGCACAGAGTCATCGAGAACATCTCTATACTTCTCAGAGTGAAAGTGACCATGCATTACAGCTAGTGGAGCTGTTACACACCAGCTGAAACATAGGGGTGTCCAATCACTTTTGTCTTCATAGTGTGTGTGTATATATAATACTGTATATACAGTATCCTCACCGGTCATCTGCAACTGTTACTGCATCTATTTATTTCAGCATCTGCAATATATTTGTCTTTAGCGTTTTCACCAAAGTGCTTTATATTCTCGTGGTGCGGACACACAGACACACAGACACTGAACATATATCATATATTTTATCATGTCAGGCGATATGTACAGTTCATGTGCACGGCAGACACCGGCCGCAGAATATCATACAATGATTATTCTCATCATTACAGGAAGAGGAATTTATCTGATTGCAGCAACTGTTACGTACATTATCCTCAGCGTGTCCTAACGTTACTTGTGGAATTGCACACTATGAAGATTGTACAACCACTACCATCATCTAAGTACATTAGTGTCGCTGGTCCTATGTGCCTGTGCTGAGAATTCAGACATCCCGCCAGAGTCTCAGGATTTGCTCTTTATAGTTCACTCTTCCCATCAGACTGACCACAATGTGGCCTCCAGGCTCCATTTATCAGTCCTCAGTTCCTCGTCTCTTTCACCTCTCTCCATTAGAGTATTTTTAACCTACTTCTATTCCTTCATGAGCTTAGTGCTCACCTATGGCCGGGCACCATCCACCTGTTGCGTCCTGACGGTGAAGCGGTTGACGTGCACTGGGATGGGAACCACAATTTTCGGGTTGCGGACAGGCTCGCCTGCGCGGCTGCTGACATTCCCTGCCTTGATGCGTTTCCATTTGGCTCTGCGGTTCTGAAACCAAATTTTCACCTGTACTTCACTGAGTTTAAGGGTGTGGGCGATCTGAGACCTCTCAGTGAGGGACAGGTACTTCTTACAGTGAAACTCTTTCTCTAGCTCCAGTAACTGCTCACTGGTGAATGCTGTCCTGCGTCTCCGGCTTTTCCCGGGAGTTCCTGCTCCATCTCTCACCTGCTCCTGAGAGACACTCTTTCCCTTCATCCTGGGCCTGTTCGGGCTGTGGCCTTGATCCTGGAGATTCTCATCACAGCTATCCCCGGTGCTCTCTTCTTCTTCACGGTCACTACAGCCTGGATCTGAGCTCTTGGCTTCCAGCTTTTCCTCATCCGAGCTGTACAGCTTCCCATCACCTGCAGGTAGAAGAGGCTCAAATTAAAGGTGCGTTCTAATCAGCCCATGTAACCACTGGCAGTGAAAGTACAGTATAGCACGACACAAGCTACTTATATCTACAGCTGCCTATGGAATAAAACCTATCCTGCTGTCCCAATAACGTCTGTCCCATTGTACTAGTAACCCAGGTCCATCTGTCCCAGTAACAACTGTACAGCCTTCTCAACCCCTGTGCAGCTGTCCCAGTAATGACACTCCATCTGCCCCAATTATGCCTATCCATCTGTCCTAATAACACCTGTCCATCTGTACCATTAATGTCTGTCCCAATAATCCCTGTCCACTCACTGGCAGCAGTCCCAAAAATGCCTGTCCAGCTGTCCCAATGACCCCTGTCCATCTGTCCTAATAATGCCTGTCCATATGCCCAAATATAGCCTGTCCAGCTGTCCCAAAAATTCATCTCCATCTGTCTCAATATGCCTTCTAACACCTGACCAGCTTTTCTAATAACACTTGTCCAGCTGCCCTAATAACCTCTGTCCAGAACAGTGTAGAGTACAGTGCGGAGCTGTGTAGCGAGTATAGTATGGAGCTGTGTAGAGTAGCGTGGAGCTGTATAGCTTACAGTGCGGAGCTGTGTAGAGAATATAGTATGGAGCTGTATAGTGTAGTACTGGAACTCGTCCAGACATCACACTTGCTGTAAGCCTATATTCCATTAACCCTGGGAATCAACATTATTATTATTACCAGTTATTTATATAGCGCACACATATTCCGCAGCGCTTTACAGAGAATAGTTGGCCATTCACATCAGTCCCTGCCCCAGTGGAGCTTACAATCTAATAATCCCTACCTCATGCTCACACACATACACACTATGGTCAATTGTGTGGGGAGCCAATTAACCTACCAGTATATTTTTGGAGTGTGGGAGGAAACCGGAGTACCCGGAGGAAACCCACGCAAGCACAGGGAGAATATACAAACTCCACACAGTTAGGGCCGTAGTGGGAATTGAACCCATGACCTCAGTGCTGTGAGGCAGTAATGCTAACCATTACACCGTCTGTGCTGCCCATTGAAGTGAAGTTAAGAGAATCCTGTGATAAGAGGACAATTTCCTTAAAATCATAGTTTTCAAAGTCTGCAAATTCTGTAATGAAATCTTTCTGTGATGCTGATTGGGGATCAGATGAGGATACCGTCTGTCATATACAGAATAACGGTTTGCAGACGCAGCCATCATTTGGGCAAGTAGAAACTAAACCCGTTGTCCTATGCACCACTGAGGTGGAATATATGGCACTTACAGAAACTGCCAAGGAAACCCGATGCTTAAAAAATTAATTGTGTAAATTAAGATCCTGATTAAGAGATGAAAGCAGCGATTATCTAATCTGCACTAGCGTCTGAGTCGCTCTGCGCTTATGTTAAGTTTCAATTTCAGTGTCGCTTGCAGTGAGGATTTATTTGCAAAGTGACTGACAGGCGAGGACCAGGGAAGGGCAATTGATACGTAGCTGTGTAGCAATCATTTCCAGGGTGTTTCTCATTCTGCAACTATGATCCTGTACGCAATAAAAATGGCTCCAGCGTCTCAGTTTCAGCGGCCATTCTGTGCGACGGTAGGGTTACCGAGAAGGCCAATTATTCACTGAACTGTGATGGATACTGCGCCTTTGTACCCAGTCACTTGATTTTGCTATACGGCGGCGGCTGTGACATTTGCAAATTTTCACAAAGATGCTGCGGTAGCATTAGCGCCATCTCTGATCAGGCCCTGTGTCTCCCGTGTCAGCATTGCGCGTGATAACAAGGGAGCAGGTGACTATAGCACCGAGCACCATGGAAGGGACCATTTGTTCTACTCCTCACTTTATCTGCAAATTATTGGGGAGAAAGTCTGTAGCGTAAACTTTGTAGCAAGTGAAGATGCGCTGCTGATATTCTAACAAAGGGACCTATGCCACAATTCCCTATGTCACAATAACCTACGCCACAATTCCCTACTTCACAATTACCTACAATAACCTACGTCACAATAACCTACGCCACAATTACCTACAGTATGTCACAATTCCCTATGTCACAAGAACCTACAATTCCCGACGTCACAATTACTGATGCTACAATTCCCGATGTCCCAATTCCCGACATCACAATAACCTGCGTCCCAAT
The DNA here is from genome assembly GCA_031769625.1 of Taudactylus pleione. Classification (NCBI taxonomy): domain Eukaryota; kingdom Metazoa; phylum Chordata; class Amphibia; order Anura; family Myobatrachidae; genus Taudactylus; species Taudactylus pleione. The sequence continues at coordinate 218,238 of JAUIMM010001749.1, read as the reverse complement.
TCCCGACGCCACAATAACCTATGCCACAATTCCCTACGCCACAATTCCCGACGTCACAATTCCTAACTCTGTTCCTGAGACCATGCAGACTGGGATGTATTCAACATGTTGATAAGTTTCACTGTTCATTATTTTCTTGCATAACCCCATGTCTTTGGTCGCAGGTGGACTTTTGGAAAATATTTGAATAAGATGTAATAAATGTAACCGGAGACCGCAATGAGAGAGGGGGAGGGGTGCTCCTGCGCTGTACAAAATCTGATTTAATAATTTTTAGCCTTATTGAGCCAGAATCTTACCACCAGAGATAACCCTGAGAGCAGTAAGATTCAGCCGCTTTTCCATACGTGCTCTGCCTGCTTATGTGAACTCTGTGGGCTGTACATACACCTTCCCTTTGGGGCAGTTTTATTGGGCCCCAACTACTGCTTTTTCCTATTGGGCCCTTCACGCCCCAATCCGACACTGCTGCTCTTGTTTTTTCCTTTCACTTAAACCTACCTCCACATTCTAGTTGCGCCCCCTCCCAATATGCAGTTCAATAACGCGAGAGGGAACCTTGACATGTACCTACCCTGAGCACAGAGGCTCCACAATTATGCCTGTGGCTGAGGCAGCGGAGAGAATATGGCGCAGCTAGGAAACATAGTGACACTGCAGTAGCAGACAGGATGGCACTTAAATATAAACTGTATGATCCCATAGAATTGGTTCATTATTCAAGAAGTAGATCAGAGGCCAGAGGTCAACACAGGTAAATGGAGTATGTAGTGTAATGCAAGTAAAGCATTGATTGATTACTATAACTACTAATAATTATAAAAAAACAAATCACAAATCTAAAGTGGAAACTGCATCCAAACAGCAAATCACAGGCCTCAGGACAATACTAGATATTCAAGTCAGAGTAACAGCCTAGTTGAAGCTGATAATTACTAATTATATGATTTGATTATACTACCCTGTATATTTTCAGGAGCGGCAGGAAACGGGCCTATACTCCTGGATGAGAAGCTGCATGGCTGTGGCAAGTCACAGAAAGATAATGGATGCTAACCTGTATGCTGGGTTTGATGAGAACTATTACTGAGTCGCGGAATCTAACATGCCGGTGGTATTCACTAGGGACCACCGCAAGGAAGTTTGGACTTAGCTGCATCCAACAAGCAGGTTGTGGCTCTCAGACTAGGTTCCCTAATACAGGTGCTAGTGAGCTCTGGATGGAGTAGAGTATGAGGAAGATGTACAGTGTGTGTGACAAGCTGGGTCAGAACCAAACAGACAAGATGGTACCTGGGAGCAGATGTATGAGGGTCACAGAGGATAGCCAAGGTCAGAACCAGAATACCAAGTGCAGTACCAGGGAGCAGACGTATGCAGGTCATGGAGGATAGCCAAGGTCAAACCAGAATGTCAAATGCAGTACCAGGGAGCAGACGTATGTAGGTCACAGAGGATAGCCAGGATCAAACCAGATTAACAAGTGCAGTACCAGGGAGCAGACATGTGCAGGTCATGGAGGATAGCCAAGGTCAGAACTAGAATGCCAAATGCAGTACCAGGTAGCAGACATATGCAGGTCAAGGAGGAGAGCCAAGGGTCAAATCAGATTACCAAGAGCAGTACCAGGGAGCATATGTCTACAGGTCACAGAGAATAGCCAAGGTCAAACCAGAGAACCAAGCTCATTACCAGGGAGCAGACATATGCAGGTCACAGAGGATAGCCAAGGTCAGAACCAGATTACCAAGTGCAGTACCAGGGAGCAGACATAAGCAGGTCACGGAGAATAGCCAAGGTCAGAACCAGAATACCAAGCTCAGTACCAGGGAGCAGACGTATGCAGGTCACAGGATAGCCAAGGGTCAAACCAGAATACCAAGCACAGTTCCAGGGAGCAGATATGTGCAGGTCACGGAGGATAGCCAAGGTCAGAACTGGATTACAAAGCGCAGTACCAGGGAGCAGATGTATGCAGGTCATAGAGGATAGCTAAGGTCAAACCAGAATGCCAAATGGAGTACCAGGGAGCAGACGTGTGAAGGTCATGGAGGATAGACACAGGTCAAAAAAGATTATAGTCACAAGAGAAATATTCACAATATTTGGCGCTGCCTCATATAGCAGCAGAAAAGATCACAATATAAGTCACCAACTTACAGATAAATTCAAAAACACATAGAAAATTATCTTACAAATCCGCACTAATGAGATGTTTCCAGATAACGAACCTTTTTCACAGACTCCAAACGTATTTAAATCAGTCCATATGCAAAGAACATAGAAAAAAAGAGAAAAGAACTCTTATTGTGATAAAGTTCTTGCTATAAATATAGTACACCTTTCAGTGCTGAAAATGGATGGAGAGGTGAAAACAGTCCCGATCCACAGTGGAGGTAGATTGTAGGAGAATAGTCAAAACGTCCTTAAAGAATGCATCCACACTGTGATCACAATGAATGGTGCTTACATTAGTCAGATATGGTGCACCCACGTAGCAGTTTCTTTAGGGGTCTCCTTTAATAACCACAAATCCGCAGATTCCTCATATGGATAGGATCCACGACACCCCAAAAATAAAGGGACCAAACAGTCACCCTGGATAACTAACTAACAATCCAAAGTTTATTCCAAAAACATAATAAACATACCCTATGTGCATCAAACAATCCTACAGCGTAAAGATGGATCCCGGGAATAACGCTAAAGTAGGTAGGTAGATTGCACAGGGTAAGAAAATACAGACACTAGGACGCGCTTCAACGCTCTGCGGCGTCTTTATCAACTTGAATGTCTGTAGAAGTGAATAAGTATGTACCCTAAATAAAGTGCAACACATATAACATAATAATACAGGACAGTTAGCATTACTTACCAAAACATGCAGCATGTGTGATCATACGGCCGCCATCTTGTTTGGAATAACTACATGTCCCATAAACCACTTCTGGTATTTAAACCCTATGCTCGATGTCCAGATATTTAATTGGACATTGTAGTCACGTGTCTCTACGCAGCTCCCAACAGAACATCATTACATTGCGTCATGCACAACTACATAACGCGGATCACGTGGTAATGTAAGCGTCATCCGAAAGGCAATAGCCTAATGGTGCGTACACACTGGGCGAATAAAGTGGACGACTGAACGATATCGTTATCGTTCAGTCGTCCACTTTATCGTCCATTTTTAACACAAAAAAGATGAACGATGACGACGACGCGCGTTCCCGCGGGTCGTTCGTCATCCTCGTTCATCGGGCTGACATGCAGGCCAACCTGACGACCTCGTCAGGTTGCTGCATGTCAGGGAATGGGTGAGAGAGCCCGGCGCTGAACGATATCGCTAATGATATCGTTCAGCGGCTGTGCTCAATGTCATGAACGACATTGAGCACAGCCTGCCGGGGACACACTAGACGATATCGCTCAGGGAGCATATCGTCTAGTGTGTACATACCTTATGGCGCACCATGTGATATCGCGGGCGCCATTTTGATAAGAAAAACTACAAATCCCATAAAGTATAGGGATTTGCAGGAGAACAGCCTCACTAACCCGCTCGTATGTTTGTTATCACCTCGGATGGGAAACCTATAATGTCACATGATCCCTCTATCTTGAAATTAAAAAGTAATAAAACTTGCAATCACTAAATGGGATCTCTCTGAAATGTGGAGCTATATATCCAATGTCCAAACGTAAAATTGGACATAGCAGTAATATTTTAATCTAACTACAACTTCCATTATCAAAATAACATGGTGTGACACACGCCATCTAGATGGTTCAAAACCTAATAATATGACGAGAACTACGTGATATAACATGCAACATTTTAATCCTAACACTACATATCCTATGAGTTAAAGATGACTAGGTTATCTATAATAAATCTCATAACCGTCTCACTAATTCTGCATATATTAATTAAGGACCCCGGGCAAGAGACATGTTGCATCACTAGATCATTTAATGTGATCATAGTATATAAAATCTTACAAAGAATTTGGAAAAATTTACAGTTGCTTAGCAACCCAAAAAAGGGGAATGACCATAGCATTATAGCCGGTTTCCATCTTGTACATTACACATAATAAAATCAACATAATAAATACAATCAAATAGAAAACATGTTATAATAAAAACATATAGAATCAAAAATACTTTATAAAAACCACTTAATTTCAAAATCGGAGTTTAATCCTTTGGGTTTAAGTGTCTGAAGTTCATATATACAGCGCATCTCTGTTTTGGCGAGTCTGATATCCCTATCTCTAACCCGCCAATTGTCTCTAACACAGAAATATTTTAAACCCTTAATGGAACTGTCATGCTTTTCTTTGAAATGCATAGAAAAAGGATGATTCTCATGTATTGTATACATGTTCCGCCCATCTTATTTTCAACTGACGTTTGGTCTTCCCAATATATGTTAAATCACATTGGCAGGTCAACGCATATACAACATAATTGGTATGGCAGGTGATGAAATCTCTGATGGGAAAACTGTGTCCATTAATGGATACCTCAGTTATCTTAGATTGAGAGATTTTACATGCCTTGCACATTTTGCAATCTCCACACCTATAGAAACCTTTATTCCTAGGTAATAGTCGTCTTTCATTAAGAGGTAGCGCACTTAACACCAATATGTTTTTGATGTTAGGAGCTTTTCTATATAGAATTTTAGGTTTTACTGGCAATATCTCTTTCAAAATATCATCTTTCAATAGGATTTCCCAGTGTCTCTTGAATATACCTTCAATATGCCTATATTTGTTAGTAAATTGTGTACTGAAGGACACCATATATTTATTATTACGGTTTTTATTTTTATTGTCTTCCAACAAAGACTTCCTGTCAACCTTTTGCACTTCCTCCATATTGTATTTTAATTTAGAAGGACTATATCCTTTTTTGATAAAATTCCCAATCATTTCTTTAGCTTGGACTTCATATATGGAGTTATTAGAACAATTACGTCTAAGTCTTAATAGTTGTCCCTTTGGTACATTTTCCAACCACCGTGGAAGATGATTACTTTTTCTGTCAATATACGTGTTACAATCCGTAGGTTTCCTAAAATTGCTAGTCTCAATTTGACCATTAATCACGCAAATTTGCAAATCCAAAAAATTCACAGTATTCTTACTAATGGAAAAGGTAAGAACTATATTGAACAAGTTCTTATTAAGGTATAGACAAAACTCCTTCAGCTCTTCCTCATCCCCATCCCAAATAAATAAGATGTCGTCAATATAACGCCACCACTGCACCAGGTTTGCGCCCCAGCCATGTCCAGACCACACATGAGACTCCTCCCATTTAGACATAAAAAGGTTGACATAGCTGGGTGCAAACCTGGTGCCCATAGCTGTACCCACTAGTTGTTTATAAAAAAAACTCCATTAAAATAATTATTATTTTGTTATAAAAGGAAGATCACATCTGAAGGATACTAAAGATGTTTTAAATAAACAATGAAATAGAGTGGAAAGAAAACTATTCCCTTGTTATTGCACATGTATCATCATTATACACCATCATTGCCCATTCTCAAGGAATAGAAGCTATCCAAACAGCTTTAGAACGAGAAGATTTGGATGAAATTACCAATAGATTTATTCTTCATGGCATTAATTTTATCCTGAATAATAATTATTTTAATTTTAATGGAGTTTTTTTTATAAACAACTAGTGGGTACAGCTATGGGCACCAGGTTTGCGCCCAGCTATGCCAACCTTTTTATGTCTAAATGGGAGGAGTCTCATGTGTGGTCTGGACATGGCTGTGGCGCAAACCTGGTGCAGTGGTGGCGTTATATTGACGACATCTTATTTATTTGGGATGGGGATGAGGAAGAGCTGAAGGAGTTTTGTCTATACCTTAATAAGAACTTGTTCAATATAGTTCTTACCTTTTCCATTAGTAAGAATACTGTGAATTTTTTGGATTTGCAAATTTGCGTGATTAATGGTCAAATTGAGACTAGCAATTTTAGGAAACCTACAGATTGTAACACGTATATTGACAGAAAAAGTAATCATCTTCCACGGTGGTTGGAAAATGTACCAAAGGGACAACTATTAAGACTTAGACGTAATTGTTCTAATAACTCCATATATGAAGTCCAAGCTAAAGAAATGATTGGGAATTTTATCAAAAAAGGATATAGTCCTTCTAAATTAAAATACAATATGGAGGAAGTGCAAAAGGTTGACAGGAAGTCTTTGTTGGAAGACAATAAAAATAAAAACCGTAATAATAAATATATGGTGTCCTTCAGTACACAATTTACTAACAAATATAGGCATATTGAAGGTATATTCAAGAAACACTGGGAAATCCTATTGAAAGATGATATTTTGAAAGAGATATTGCCAGTAAAACCTAAAATTCTATATAGAAAAGCTCCAAACATCAAAAACAGATTGGTGTTCAGTGCGCTACCTCTTAATGAAAGACAACTATTACCTAGGAATAAAGGTTTCTATAGGTGTGGAGATTGCAAAATGTGCAAGGCATGTAAAATCTCTCAATCTAAGATAACTGAGGTATCCATTAATGGACACAGTTTTCCCATCAGAGATTTCATCACCTGCCATACCAATTATGTTGTATATGCGTTGACCTGCCAATGTGATTTAACATATATTGGGAAGACCAAACGTCAGTTGAAAATAAGATGGGCGGAACATGTATACAATACATGAGAATCATCCTTTTTCTATGCATTTCAAAGAAAAGCATGACAGTTCCATTAAGGGTTTAAAATATTTCTGTGTTAGAGACAATTGGCGGGTTAGAGATAGGGATATCAGACTCGCCAAAACAGAGATGCGCTGTGTATATGAACTTCAGACACTTAAACCCAAAGGATTAAACTCCGATTTTGAAATTAAGTGGTTTTTATAAAGTATTTTTGATTCTATATGTTTTTATTATAACATGTTTTCTATTTGATTGTATTTATTATGTTGATTTTATTATGTGTAATGTACAAGATGGAAACCGGCTATAATGCTATGGTCATTCCCCTTTTTTGGGTTGCTAAGCAACTGTAAATTTTTCCAAATTCTTTGTAAGATTTTATATACTATGATCACATTAAATGATCTAGTGATGCAACATGTCTCTTGCCCGGGGTCCTTAATTAATATATGCAGAATTAGTGAGACGGTTATGAGATTTATTATAGATAACCTAGTCATCTTTAACTCATAGGATATGTAGTGTTAGGATTAAAATGTTGCATGTTATATCACGTAGTTCTCGTCATATTATTAGGTTTTGAACCATCTAGATGGCGTGTGTCACACCATGTTATTTTGATAATGGAAGTTGTAGTTAGATTAAAATATTACTGCTATGTCCAATTTTACGTTTGGACATTGGATATATAGCTCCACATTTCAGAGAGATCCCATTTAGTGATTGCAAGTTTTATTACTTTTTAATTTCAAGATAGAGGGATCATGTGACATTATAGGTTTCCCATCCGAGGTGATAACAAACATACGAGCGGGTTAGTGAGGCTGTTCTCCTGCAAATCCCTATACTTTATGGGATTTGTAGTTCTTCTTATCAAAATGGCGCCCGCGATATCACATGGTGCGCGTTAGGCCATTGCCTTCCGGATGGCATTCACGTTACCACGTGATTCGCGTTATGTAGTGGTGCGTGACGCACTGTAATGATGTTCTGTTGGGAGCTGCGTAGAGACACGTGACTACAATGTCCAATTAAATATCTGGACATTGAGCATACGGTTTAAATACCAGAAGTGGTTTATGGGACATGTAGTTATTCCAAACAAGATGGCGGCCGTATGATCACACATGCTACACGTTTTGGTAAGTAATGCTAACTGTCCTGTATTATTATGTTATATGTGTTGCACTTTATTTAGGGTACATACTTATTCATTTCTACAGACATTCAAGTTGATAAAGACGCCGCAGAGCGTTGAAGCGCGTCCTAGTGTCTGTATTTTCTTACCCTGTGCAATCTACCTACCTACTTTAGCGTTATTCCCGGGATCCATCTTTACACTGTAGGATTGTTTGATGCACATAGGGTATGTTTATTATGTTATTATGTTTTTGGAATAAACTTTGGATTGTTAGTTAGTTATCCAGGGTGACTGTTTGGTCCCTTTATTTTTGGGGTGTCGTGGATCCTATCCATATGAGGAATCTGCGGATTTGTGGTTATTAAAGGAGACCCCTAAAGAAACTGCTACGTGGGTGCACCATATCTGACTAATGTAAGCACCATTCATTGTGATCACAGTGTGGATGCATTCTTTAAGGACGTTTTGACTATTCTCCTACAATCTACCTCCACTGTGGATCGGGACTGTTTTCACCTCTCCATCCATTTTCAGCACTGAAAGGTGTACTATATTTATAGCAAAAACTTTATCACAATAAGAGTTCTTTTCTCTTTTTTTCTATGTTCTTTGCATATGGACTGATTTAAATACGTTTGGAGTCTGTGAAAAAGGTTCGTTATCTGGAAACATCTCATTAGCGCGGATTTGTAAGATCATTTTCTATGAGGTCAAAAAAGATTACCAAGCGCAGTACCAGAGAGCAGACGTATGTAGGTCACGGAGGATAGCCAAGGGTCAAACCAGATTACCAAGTGCAGTACCAGGGAGCAGACATGTGCAGGTCATGGAGGAGAGCCAAGGGTCAAACCAGATTACTAAGAGCAGTACCAGGGAGCAGATGTGTGCAGGTCACAGAGAATAGCCAAGGTCAGAACCAGATTACCAAGTGCAGTATCAGGGAGCTGACATGTGCAGGTCACTGAGAATAGCCATGTCAAACCAGAATACCAAGCTCAGTACCAGGGAGCAGATGTATGCAGGTCACAGGATAGCCAAGGGTCAAACCAGAATACCAAGCATAGTTCCAGGGAGCAGATATGTGCAGGTCACGGAGGATAGCCAAGGTCACCAGATTACCAAGCGCAGTACCAGGGAGCAAACGTGTGCAGATCACGGAGGATAGCCAAGGTCAGAACTGGATTACCAAGCGGAGTACCAGGGAGCAGATGTATGCAGGTCACAGAGAATAGCTAAGGTCAAACCAGAATGCCAAATGCAGTACCAGGGAGCAGACGTGTGAAGGTCACAGAGGATAGCCACAGGTCAAAAAAGATTACCAAGCGCAGTACCAGGGAGCAGACGTGTGAAGGTCCCAGAGGATAGCCATGGGTCAAACCAGATTACCAAGCGCAGTACCAGGGAGCAGACGTATGCAGGTCAAGGAGGATAGCCAAGGTTAAACCAGATTATTAAGCGCAGTACCAGGGAGACGTATGCAGGTCATGGAGAGTAGCCAACGGTCAAACCAGAATGCCAAATGCAGTACCAGGGAGCAGACGTGTGCAGGTCACGGAGGATTGCCAAGGTCAGGTAACGGAATCGCAAGCAGGAACGCTCAGGGCTGATGGCAAGGTTTCTCGACACCCTGGGCAAAGCATCAGCCTACTGCCCCCTACCTCCATATTACCCTCTTCCCAGCACCTCGCACACTTGGCTGTGGTAAGATAAAAAGCCCAGCCTAGAACACGGTACTGTATGCAGGAGACTTTGCAGAATGTGTCGCAGGTTATTGTTACACAACGTCGAGTCCTTATATCAGGACATTACCGAAAAGATTGTGTGTCCAAGTTGAATATAGTGTATGAAAGGTGTATACAGGGGACTTGTACTATGCAGTACATTGAGGCAGAGTAGCAGCCTCAGGGGAGGTCACTTCCAATGGAGGCCGGTTATTGTGACCTTGTAGAGTAATTGTCCCTGGGGATTCAGTAAAAGTCAGTTTGTCTACATAGAGCGTAGTATATATTGAGGATCCTGGCAGTGAGCTGGATGGAGGGTGAATTATCGTACTCCAGGGAGTAGTCCCTGTCCCAAGACAAAATAAAATAAATGTAACTATTTTTATAGAAAAAAGAATGTTGCCAGTAGTGAAGCCCATAGACAGCAACACTATCCCCAAAGGGTGTGGATCATTAGGTCTACAGTAAACAGGTAGACAATAGAAGTTAGACAGACAATAGGTCGACAGGGTCTGAAGGTCGACACACTAAAGATCAACTGGTAAGGTCGACATTGTCATTAGGTCGACACAAAAATGGTTGACATGTTTTTTCTAGTCCTAATCTTCACCCTAACCCTCCACTTGGTGCCTAACCCTCCATCCTAGTGCCTAACCCTAACCGTCCCTTCTAGTGCCTAACCCTCCCTCCTGGTGCCTAACCCTCCATCCTAGTGCCTAACCCTCCCTCCTGGTGCCTAACCCTAACTGTCCCTTCTAGTGCCTAACCCTCCATCCTGGTGCCTAACCCTCCATCCTGGTGCCTGACCCTAACCGTCCCTTCTAGTGCCTAACCCTCCCTCCTGGTGCCTAAAACTCCATCCTAGTGCCTAACCCTCCATCCTAGTGCCTAACCCTCCCTCCTGGTGCCTAACTCTCCAGCCTGGTGCCTAACCCTAACTGTCCCTTCTAGTGCCTAACCCTCCATCCTGGTGCCTAACCCTCCATCCTAGTGCCTAACCCTAACCGTCCCTTCTAGTGCCTAACCCTCCATCGTAGTGCCTAACCCTAACCCTCCATCCTAGTGCCTAACCCTCCCTCCTGGTGCCTAACTCTCCAGCCTGGTGCCTAACCCTAACTGTCCCTTCTAGTGCCTAACCCTCCCTCCTGGTGCCTAACCCTCCATCCTAGTGCCTAACCCTCCATCCTGGTGCCTAACCCTAACCGTCCCTTCTAGTGCCTAACCCTCCATCCTAGTGCCTAACCCTCCATCCTGGTTCCTAACCCTCCATCCTAGTGCCTAACCCTCCATCCTGGTGCCTGACCCTAACCGTCTTTCTAGTGCCTAACCCTCCCTCCTGGTGCCTAACCCTCCATCCTAGTGCCTAACCCTAACCCTCCCTCCTGGTGCCTAACCCTCCATCCTGGTGCTTAACCCTAACCCTCCATCATAGTGCCTAACCCTAACTGTCCCTTCTAGTGCCTAACCCTCCATCCTGGTGCCTAACCCTAACTGTCCCTTCTAGTGCCTAACTGTGGCCGGAGGCTGACCACACGTGTTTAAAATGTTTGCCACGGCGCTGAAAGGGTTAACCCCCTGTGCTGCGGCGTCATATTTAAAGAGACAAAGAGCGCTTGGTGCCATGTTTAAATGTATTGCCGGCGCTAGGCGCCAAGTGTTTATACATTAAAACGTATTTAAGATGGTATGTGCAGCACTAAGCCAGGACATGTATTCAAAATGTATGATTTTAAATGTAAACTGGGTTTAAATGCACTTATAGAAATGTAACATGTCCTGACCTTTGGAGACAAACTGCTGGTTAGACGTCCTCACCTAGGGATGGATATGGTAATTACCCTATAGCCTGGCAGCCTCACCTAGGGATGGATATGGTAATTACCCTATAGCCTGGCAGCCTCACCTAGGGATGGATATGGTAATTACCCTAGCCTGGCAGCCTCACCTAGGGATGGATATGGTAATTACCCTATAGCCTGGCAGCCTCACCTAGGGATGGATATGGTAATTACCCTATAGCCTGGCAGTGGGGATGGATATGGTAATTACCCTAGCCTGGCAGTGGGGGGTTAGGTGGTGACTGAAGAAGCCTTTCCTATGTAATGCGGGCTAGGGAGACTCCTGTGTGTCTGTGTACGATACCAAGCATAGGTGTAAAAGACAAGCAGTTTGTGCTTAGGAAACCAAATGTTTTTGGGTGGCATCAAGGAAATTGGTTTCATTTCTGTGAAATGTAAGACGTATTTATTTATGTTTTGTGAGATAGAATGATTGGCTAGAAGGAACATAGGGTGGATTTGCCCCCCTGTGATGTTGTGTGTAAGAATGATATAAAAAGAGGGACTGTGAGCCCTGTATGGGTACAACCCTGTAACTTCTTTGAGGAGAAGAGCTGCTGATAATATTCCTGTATGTGATACATCTTTGTGAATCCTGTGTGGAGAAGAATTGCTGTAATATCTTATGTATGCTGATTATTCCCCTTCAATCCGAAGGGAGGGTCTTTTTTAAGACTGAGAGCAATAAACACCTTTGCCTTTAAATTCTACTATATCTGTATCCTGCGACCAACAGAATTGCACAAAACGCTATTCCGTTCTCCTGCTGTTCTGGGTAAGTGCGCCATGTCTCCAAGTTCAAGCCCTCTGCCAGCTACCGTGCAGACCTGGTCTATTGTGAGGGATCAGGTGGGAACAGCAGACACCAAACAGGAGGTGTGTCCGTAGTTGGTCAACTCATACGCAGCAGAAGTGGTTCCAGGTGCCTAGGCTGGAGCCTTATTGTACGTAAAAAGCGGTTCCAAACGCCGTTGGTAGAGTTTGGTGGTGGCAGCATCATTACACGCCCACGGCGTAGTGGGCGGAGTCAGTGACAGGCGGTCACTGACGGTGAGTGGGAGTCCAAAAGCGCTAACCCGTGAACAGGGACGGCCTAGGCGAAAGGCATCCGGTCACACTAACCCTCCATCCTGGTGCCTACCTCCCTCCTGGGGCCAAACCCTAACCCTCCCTCCTGGTGCCTAACCCTCCCTCCTGGTGCCTAACCCTAACCGTCCCTTCTAGTGCCTAACCCTCCCTCTTGGTGCTTAACACTCCATCCTGGTGCCTAACCCTAACTGTACCTTATAGTGCCTAACCCTCCATCCTGGTGCCTAACCCTCCATCCTGGTGCCAAACCCTAACCCTCCATCCTAGTGCTTAACCCTAACCATCGGGGTAAGTGCCTAACCCTCGGTAAGTGCCTAACCGTAACCCTATAAAAAAACATACCAACAATTTCTATGTCGACCATATGTGTGTCGGACTAATGACCCTGTTGACTTTCAGTACCTGTCAACCTTTAGTGTGTTGACCTTCAGACCCTGTCTACCTATTGCCTGTCTAACTTCCATTGTCTACCCAAACATTGTCTACCTATTTACTGTCGACCTAATGACCGGATACCATCCCCCAAATCCCCATTTATAATATATAAATGCCAATGTAACGTGCTACAATGTACTGTAAAACACCTCAGCCATATAACCACAACACATAGTGATTTATAACTGGTGGGGTGAGTAAATAAACATGGAGACTCCCAAAGCAAAATGCAATAAGTGTCAACTAAGGAGAGAAAGTGCCGGACAGACAGCAGATGCCGCACAGAGAAGCTCTCTCCAGCCAGAGACACGATCTCTAATCTTTACATATAAGCACCTTCGTAATCAGCAGCCTTCCTCCCATAGATTGTGCTGTGATCCAACCTGATGGCTGCGAGTCTACCTCAGAGCCGCTATTACTACGCAGAGCGCCACTATTACTACACAGAGCTGCTATTACTACGCAGAGCGCCACTATTACTACACAGCTGCTATTACTACGCAGAGCCACTATTACTACACAGAGCTGCTATTACTACGCAGAGCGCCGCTATTACTACGCAGAGCCACTATTACTACACAGAGCTGCTATTACTACGCAGAGCGCCGCTATTACTACGCAGAGCCACTATTACTACACAGAGCTGCTATTACTACGCAGAGCGCCGCTATTACTACGCAGAGCCACTATTACTACGCAGAGCGCCGCTATTACTACGCAGAGCAACTATTACTACGCAGAGCCACTATTACTACACAGAGCTGCTATTACTACGCAGAGCCACTATTACTACACAGAGCTGCTATTACTACGCAGAGCGCCGCTATTACTACGCAGAGCCACTATTACTACACAGAGCTGCTATTACTACGCAGAGCGCCGCTATTACTATGCAGAGCCACTATTACTACGCAGAGCGCCACTATTACTACGCAGAGCCACTATTACTACGCAGAGCCGCTATTACTACGCAGAGCACCGCTATTACTACGCAGAGTACCGCTATTACTACGCAGAGCCGCTATTAATACATAGAGACACTATTACTACGCAGAGCCACTATTACTACACAGAGCCACTATTACTACGCAGAGCGCCGCTATTACTAAGCAGAGCCACTATTACTATATTAATACATAGAGACACTATTACTACACAGAGCCACTATTACTACACACAGCCGCTATTACTGCGCAAAGCCACTATTACTACGCAGAGCCACTATTACTGCGCAGAGCACCACTATTACTGCACAAAGCCACTATTACTATGCAGAGCCGCTATTACTACGCAGAGCCGCTATTACTGCGCAAAGCCACTATTACTACGCAGAGCCGCTATACCTGCGCAAAGCGCCGCTATTACTACGCAGAGCGCCACTATTACTATGCAGAGCCACTATTACTGTGCAAAGCGCCTCCATTACTACGCAGAGCCACTATTACTATGCAGAGATGCTATTACTGCGCAGAGCCACTATTACTGTGCAAAGCGCCTCCATTAATACACAGAGACACTATTACTGCGCAAAGCGCCTCCATTACTACGCAGAGCGCCGCTATTACTACGCAGAGCCGCTATTACTACGCAGAGCCACTATTACTATGCAGAGCTGCTATTACTGTGCAGAGCGCCACTATTACTATGCAGAGCGCCGCTATTAATACGCAGAGACACTATTACTATGCAGAGCCACTATTACTGCGCAAAGCGCTGCTATTACTACGCAGAGCCACTTACTACGTAGAGCCGCTATTACTACATAGCCACTATTACTATGCAGAGCCACTATTACTGCGCAAAGCGCTGCTATTACTACGCAGAGCGCTGCTATTACTACGCAGAGCCACTTACTACATAGAGCCGCTATTACTACACAGAGCCGCTATTACTGCGCAAAGCGCTTCTATTACTACGCAGAGCGCTGCTATTACTACGCAGAGCCACTATTACTGCGCAGAGCCACTATTACTACGCAGAGCCACTATTACTACGCAGAGCCGCTATTACTGCGCAAAGCCACTATTACTACGCAGAGCCACTATTACTGCGCAGAGCGCCACTATTACTATGCAGAGCTGCTGTTTCTATGCAGAGCCGCTATTACTGCGCAGAGCGCCACTATTAATACGCAGAGACACTATTACTATGCAGAGCCACTAAAACTATGCAGAGCCGCTATTACTACATTGCCACTATTACTATGCAGAGCCACTATTACTGCGCAAAGCGCTGCTATTACTACGCAGAGCCACTTACTACGTAGAGCCGCTATTACTACAAAGAGCCACTATTACTGCGCAAAGCGCCTCTATTACTACGCAGAGCGCTGCTATTACTACACAGAGCCACTATTACTGCGCAGAGCCGCTATTACTACGCAGAGCCACTATTACTATGCAGAGCCACTATTACTGCGCAAAGCGCCGCTATTACTATGCAAAGCCACTATTACTACGCAGAGCCGCTATTACTGCGCAAAGCGCCGCTATTACTATGCAGAGCGCCACTATTACTATGCAGAGCCGCTATTACTACACAGAGACACTATTACTATGCAGAGCCACTATTACTACACAGAACCACTATTACTGCGCAAAGTGCCTCTATTACTATGCAGAGTGCCGCTATTACTACGCAGAGCCGCTATTACTACACAGAGACACTATTACTATGCAGAGACACTATTACTACACAGAACCACTATTACTGCGCAAAGTGCCTCTATTACTACGCAGAGCGCCGCTATTACTATGCAGAGTCACTATTACTGTGCAGAGCCGCTATTACTATGCAGAGCTGCTATTACTGCGCAAAGTGCCGCTATTACTACGCAGAGCCACTATTACTATGCAGAGCAGCTATTACTGTGCAGAGTGCCGCTATTACTATGCAGAGCCACTATTACTACGCTGAGCCGCTATTACTGCGCAAAGCGCCTCTATTATGATGCAGAGCACCACTATTACTATGCAGAGCGCTGCTATTACTGCACAGAGGCACTATTACTATGCAGAGCCGCTATTACTACGCAGAGTCACTATTAATACGCAGAGCCACTATTACTACGCAGAGCGCCGCTATTACCATGCAGAGCCGCTGCCTTCTTGGCAGAATGACTGGCAGGGACTGGATCCTCTCAGATCCAGCCCTGCCGCCGACAACCACACAGGTGCCGGGTTCTGCAAATGCCGGGTGCAGCCCCGATGACGTCGCGAGCCATGATTGGCTCTCGGTGGCCATCTTGGAATTTCAAAGATGGCCGCTGCGATCCAATCACGGCTTGTGACGTCATTGAAGGCGGCAGTTGAAGAGGACACCAGAAACCCTCGGGAGGTGGCAGCCAGGCAAAGATGTCAGAAGTCCTAGTGGGCAGCAGCCATGAGAAAGAACTGACACGGGCTGCTGCCCACTAGGTGAAGACGTCGAAGCGCTGGTTGGTTGGTGCCCACCAGGCGAAGACACCAGAAGTACTAGTGGGTTTGGTTTGAGCTAGGCTGTAGTCAGGGGCATAACTAGGTATTTGAAGGCCCCATAGCAAAAGTGTGTAAGGGCCACTATGTACCACCCAATCGTGACAAATGTATATAACACATGTAACTTTGATCAGGAAGATGGGTCCCCCTAAGTGCTGGGCCCCATATCAGCTGCACCCCTTGCACCTATGGTAGTTATGCCCATGTCTATGGTTATTGTTAAGCTGTGGTCAGTGTTAGTGTTAGGCTGTGGTCAGTGTTAGTGTTAGGCTGTGGTCAGTGTTAGTGTAGGCTGTGGTCAGTGTTAGGCTGCGGTCAGTGTTAGTGTTAGGCTTTGGTTAGGGTTAGGTTGTGTTTAGTGTTATGGCAGGCTGCAATTTGAGTTAGTGTAGGCTGTGGTCAGTGTTAGTGTTAGGTTGTGGTCAGTGTGAGGGTTAGGTTGTGTTTAGTGTTATGGCAGGCTGCAATTTGGGTTAGTGTTAGGCTGTGGTCAGTGTTAATGTTAAGCTGTGGTCAATGTTAGGCTGTGGTCATTGTTAGGGTTATGTTGTGTTTAGTGTTATGGCAGGCTGCAATTTGGGTCAGTGTTAGGCTGTGGTCAGTGTTAGGCTGTGGTCAGTGTTAGGCTGTGGTCAGTGTTAGGCTGTGGTCGGTGTTAGGCTGTGGTCGGTGTTAGGCTGTGGTCGGTGTTAGGCTGTGGTCGGTGTTAGGGTTAGGCTGTGGTCATGTTAGGCTGTGGTCAGTGTTATGTTAGGCTGTGGTCAGTGTTAGTGTTAGGCTGTGGTCAGTGTTAGGCTGTGGTCAGTGTTAGTGTTAGGCTGTGGTCAGTGTTAGACTGTGGTCAGTGTTAGTGTTAGGCTGTGGTCAGTGTTAGGCTGTGGTCAGTGTTAGTGTTAGGCTGTGGTCAGTGTTAGGCTGTGGTCAGTGTTAGGCTGTGGTCAGTGTTAGGCTGTGGTCAGTGTTAGGCTGTGGTTAGTGTTAGGCTGTGGTTAGTGTTAGGCTGTGGTCAGTGTTAGGGTTAGGCTGTGGTCAGTGTTAGACTGTGGTCAGTGTTAGGCTGTGGTCAGTGTTAGGGTTAGGCTGTGGTCAGGGTTAGGCTGTGGTCAGTGTTAGGGTTAGGCTGTGGTCAGTGTTAGGGTTAGGCTGTGGTCAGTGTTAGGGTTAGGCTGTGGTCAGTGTTAGGGTTAGGCTGCGGTCAGTGTTAGGCTGCGGTCGGTGTTAGGCTGCGGTCGGTGTTAGGCTGCGGTCGGTGTTAGGCTGCGGTCGGTGTTAGGCTGCGGTCGGTGTTAGGCTGCGGTCATTGTTAGGCCGTGGTCAGTGTTAGTGTTAGGCTGTGGTCGGTGTTAGGCTGTGGTCGGTGTTAGGCTGTGGTCGGTGTTAGGCCGTGGTCGGTGTTAGGCCGTGGTCAGTGTTAGTGTTAGGCTGTGGTCGGTGTTAGGCCGTGGTCGGTGTTAGGCTGCGGTCGGTGTTAGGCTGCGGTCGGTGTTAGGGTTAGGCTGTGGTCAGTGTTAGGGTTAGGCTGTGGTCAGTGTTAGGGTTAGGCTGTGGTTAGTGTTAGGCTGTGGTCAGTGTTAGGGTTAGGCTGTGGTCAGTGTTAGGTTGTGGTCAGTGTTATGTTAGGCTGTGGTCAGTGTTATGTTAGGCTGTGGTCAGTGTTAGGCTGTGGTTAGTGTTAGGCTGTGGTCAGTGTTAGGGTTAGACTGTGGTCAATGTTAGACTGTGGTCAGTGTTAGACTGTGGTCAATGTTAGGCTGTGGTCAATGTTAGGCTGTGGTCAGTGTTAGGCTGTGGTCAGTGTTAGGCTGTGCTTAGTGTTAGGCTGTGCTTAGTGTTAGGCTGTGCTCAGTGTTAGGCTGTGGTCAGTGTTAGCCTGTGGTCAGTGTTAGCCTGTGGTCAGTGTTAGCCTGTGGTCAGTGTTAGGGTTAGGCTGAGGCTTAGGGTATGACCAAAGTTTGATGTGAGCTAGACTGTTTTAATGTTGGGGTTGGGGTAAGGCTGCAGTTAGGGTTGCCTGTTCTGTAGACAGTCCCTCAATTTACAACACCTGATACCAGGTTTAGGGTGTTGTACCCCACACCCAGGAGGTGTCATCATGGGGAAATGGGAGGTTTTAAAATGATGAACCCAATGCTTTTGAGGCATTTCCAGTTCTGTTGGAGTGTGTGTTAGCTCCTTGCAGGAGCAGGACGTATATAGAGAGTCTGGCAGCCTACCACCAGGAGAAGGTCCAGCGAATTATACAATGCCAAAGCATATGCTCCCTCAGGAGCTGTCCCAGGTGCACCGTGGGTGACTTTCTGGTACGCCCTACCCTTGTGCAGGTAAAGGACCATCAGGCTCAGAAGTCACAGGACCCACTGGCCAGAATCGGAAAAGCTGCATACAGTGAAGCTTGATGTCACCAGCAGCTTCTCTCTCAGTGGGACCCTGTTTAGCAGCCTCCCTCACAGACTTTCCCTAGCCCAGGCGGGTAAGTGTGGCTGAGTAACTGTGCTTCTACTTCTAATACTGAAGGCATAACTGTATTAGGGACATGGTAGGATCCTCAGAGTGTGGCTAATGCTACTGGCAATTCTGTATATATTATATACTAGCTGGGATACCCGGCACCTGGGTTGAAGACTGGACCCTGAAGTACACCTGCAGCCTTTATTTATTTACATTATTCTTGCCTATAACCCCATTCCATTCATCCTGAAATAGTGGCATAACTACTGTGGGTGTGGCTGCTATGGTGCCCGAGCTGCCTCTGGCCCACCACTCCTCCAGCACCAAGTCACGCACATAAGGTGGGCCGGTCCAGTCAGGGCCATCGATAGAGGCCCGGGTGTTAGTGATGTTGATTTGGTCCTGGACTGCCAGCTGATTATAGCTGGTGCACTGGTGAGCAGTCATGGAGAGACCAATCAGCAGTGGCAGCTCATGATTGGCTGTCGGTCCATGAGCTCCGATTGGCTCATGACTAATGCCAGATTCAAATTGCGCCGGCGCAGTCTGTCCATGTCTGCCGGTGTGCCAGCTGTAATTAGCTCAAGGCACAGCCCCAAATCCACACCTGCTGGCTGCTGACGGCACACAGGGGAAGGTTAGAGGCTGCTGGAATGACACAGGGAGGCGAGTTGCTGAGGGGGAATAATGTCTAAGGGGCACTACTACTATGTGGCATAATCTGTAAAGGGTATAATGTCTAAGGGGCACTACTGCTGTGTGGTATAATCTGTAAAGGGTATAATGTCTAAGGGGAACTACTACTATGTGGCATATTGTGTTATATGGGGCACTACTACTATGTGGCATATTGTGTTATATGGGGCACTACTGCTGTGTGGCATAATCTGTAAAGGGTATAATGTCTAAGGGGAACTACTACTATGTGGCATATTGTGTTATATGGGGCACTACTACTATGTGGCATATTGTGTTATATGGTGCACTACTGCTGTGTGGAATATTGTGTTATATGGGGCACTACTACTATGTGGCATATTGTGTTATATGGGGCACTACTACTATGTGGCATATTGTGTTATATGGGGCACTCCTGCTGTGTGGAATATTGTGTTATATGGGGCACTACTACTATGTGGCATATTGTGTTATATGGGCACTACTACTATGTGGCATAATCTGTAAAGGGTATAATGTGTAAGGGGCACTACTGCTGTGTACAGTGTTCTAGTTACACCCTTCCATACAAACACAGAGGCTTCTGGATTTAATATGATCTTGCATGAGACATACAGTATGAGGGTAAATTAAGCTTTCTCACAGGTTTTTGTCAGACTGCCACTTTCACTGGAGCCCTGTGACCTATGTAATATAAGTGTCCCCATTTTTAGGGTTTGTGTGACAATGTGTGGCCCTGACAGAGGGCCTGATTCAGACCCGCTCGCGAGTGCTAATAGAGCCAAAAGCACTCCAGGGCTTGCGGCAGCGAGACCCTACCGCAAGGGTCTTGTCGCAAGCCCGATGGTCACAAAAGGTCTTGACCATCGTGACCATCATTTTGGCAGCTCGCTATCTCCTGTTACTGATATCTCTCCTGTCACTGATATCTCCTGTCACTGCTATCTCTACTGTCACTGCTATCTCTACTGTCACTGCTATCTCTCCTGTCACTGATATCTCCTGTCACTGATACTCTCCTGTCACGGCTCTCTCCTGTCACTGCTACTCTCCTGTCACTGCTACTCTCCTGTCACTGCTACTCTCCTGTCACTGCTACTCTCCTGTCACTGATATCTCCTGTCACTGCTCCTCTCCTGTCACTGCTCCTCTCCTGTCACTGCTACTCTCCTGTCACTGCTGCTCTCCTGTCACTGCTGCTCTCCTGTCACTGCTGCTCTCCTGTCACTGCTGCTCTCCTGTCACTGATATTCTCCTGTCACTGATACTCTCCTGTCACTGCTGCTCTCCTGTCACTGCTGCTCTCCTGTCACTGCTGCTCTCCTGTCACTGCTGCTCCCCTGTCACTGCTGCTCCCCTGTCACTGCTGCTCCCCTGTCTCTGCTATCTCCTGTCACTGCTATCTCCTGTCACTGCTATCTCCTGTCACTGCTATCTCCTGTCACTGATACTCTCCTGTCACTGCTACTCCCCTGTCACTGCTACTCCCCTGTCACTGCTACTCCCCTGTCACTGCTACTCCCCTGTCATTGCTCCTCTCCTGTCACTGCTCCTCTCCTGTCACTGCTCCTCTCCTGTCACTGCTCCTCTCCTGTCACTCCTGTCTCCTGTCACTGCTATCTCCTGTCACTGCTACTCTCCTGTCACTGCTACTCTCCTGTCACTGCTATCTCTCCTGTCACTGCTACTCTCCTGTCACTGCTACTCTCCTGTCACTGCTACTCTCCTGTCACTGCTACTCTCCTGTCACTGCTACTCTCCTGTCACTGCTCCTCTCCTGTCACTCCTGTCACTGCTACTCTCCTGTCACTGCTACTCTCCTGTCACTGCTACTCTCCTGTCACTGCTACTCTCCTGTCACTGCTACTCTCCTGTCACTGCTACTCTCCTGTCACTGCTACTCTCCTGTCACTGCTACTCTCCTGTCACTGATCTCTCCTGTCACTGATCTCTCCTGTCACTGCTCCTCTCCTGTCACTGCTCCTCTCCTGTCACTGCTTCTCTCCTGTCACTGCTTCTCTCCTGTCACTGCTACTCTCCTGTCACTGCTACTCTCCTGTCACTGCTACTCTCCTGTCACTGCCACTCTCCTGTCACTGACACTCTCCTGTCACTGACACTCTCCTGTCACTGACACTCTCCTGTCACTGACACTCTCCTGTCACTGACACTCTCCTGTCACTGACACTCTCTTGTCACTGCTATCTCCCGGGTAAGGCCACCTGCGTTACTTTCCACACTTCCCATACATTAGTACATTAGTATATTAGTATGTGGATATTAGTATGGGGACATTAGTATGGGGACATTAGTATATTAGAATGGAGACATTTGTACATTAGTATGGGGATATTAGTACATTAGTATGGGGATTTTAGTACTTTAGTATCTGGATATGAGTACATTAGTATGGGGATAATGGTACATTAGTATGGGGATATGAGTACATTAGTATGTGTACATTAGTATGGGGATATTAGTACATTAGTATGGGGATATTAGTACATTAGTATGGGTACATTAGTATGGGGATATTAGTACATTAGTATGGGGATATTAGTACATTAGTATGGGGATATTAGTACATTAGTATGGGTACATTAGTATGGGGATATTAGTAAATTAGTATGGGGATATTAGTACATTAGTATGGGTACATTAGTACATTAGTATGGGTACATTAGTATGGGTACATTAGTATGGGTACATTAGTACATTAATATGGGGATATTAGTACATTAGTATGGGGATATTAGTACATTAGTATGGGGATATTAGTACATTAGTATGGGTACATTAGTATGGGGATATTAGTAAATTAGTATGGGGATATTAGTACATTAGTATGGGTACATTAGTACATTAGTATGGGTACATTAGTACATTAGTATGGGTATATTAGTACATTAGTATGGGTACATTAGTATGGGTACATTAGTACATTAATATGGGGATATTAGTACATTAGTATGGGGATATTAGTACAATAGTATGGGTACATTAGTATGGGGATATTAGTACATTAGTATGGGTACATTAGTATGGGGATATTAGTACATTAGTATGGGGATATTAGTACATTAGTATGTGTACATTAGTATGTGTACATTAGTATGTGTACATTAGTATGGGGATATGAGTACATTAGTATGGGGATAATGGTACATTAGTATGGGGATATGAGTACATTAGTATGTGTACATTAGTATGGGGATATTAGTACATTAGTATGGGGATATTAGTACAAGAGTATGGGTACATTAGTATGGGGATATTAGTACAATAGTATGGGTACATTAGTATGGGTACATTAGTATGGGGATATTAGTACATTAGTATGGGTACATTAGTATGGGGATATTAGTACATTAGTATGGGGATATTAGTACATTAGTATGTGTACATTAGTATGTGTACATTAGTATGGGGATATGAGTACATTAGTATGGGGATAATGGTACATTAGTATGGGGATATGAGTACATTAGTATGTGTACATTAGTATGGGGATATTAGTACATTAGTATGGGTACATTAGTATGGGGATATTAGTACATTAGTATGGGGATATTAGTACATTAGTATGGGGATATTAGTACATTAGTATGGGTACATTAGTATGGGGATATTAGTACATTAGTATGGGGATATGAGTACATTAGTATGTGTACATTAGTATGGGGATATTAGTACATTATTATGGGGATATTAGTAAATTAGTATGGATACATTAGTATGGGGATATTAGTACATTAGTATGGGGATATTAGTACATTAGTATGGGGATATTAGTACATTAGTATGGATACATTAGTATGGGGATATTAGTACATTAGTATGGGGATATTAGTACATTAGTATGGGGATATTAGTACATTAGTATGGGTACATTAGTATGGGGATATTAGTAAATTAGTATGGGGATATTAGTACATTAGTATGGGTACATTAGTATGGGTACATTAATATGGGGATATTAGTACATTAGTATGGGGATATTAGTACAATAGTATGGGTACATTAGTATGGGGATATTAGTTCATTAGTATGGGTACATTAGTATGGGGATATTAGTACATTAGTATGGGTACATTAGTATGGGGATATTAGTACATTAGTATGGGGATATTAG
This sequence comes from Taudactylus pleione, assembly GCA_031769625.1. Classification (NCBI taxonomy): domain Eukaryota; kingdom Metazoa; phylum Chordata; class Amphibia; order Anura; family Myobatrachidae; genus Taudactylus; species Taudactylus pleione. The sequence continues at coordinate 194,565 of JAUIMM010001749.1, read as the reverse complement.
TACATTAGTATGTGTACATTAGTATGTGTACATTAGTATGGGTACATTAGTACATTAATATGGGGATATTAGTACATTAGTATGGGGATATTAGTACATTAGTATGGGTACATTAGTATGGGTACATTAGTACATTAGTATGGGTACATTAGTACATTAGCACGGGTACATTAGTACATTAATATGGGGATATTAGTACATTAGTATGGGGATATTAGTACATTAGTATGGGTACATTAGTATGGGGATATTAGTACATTAGTATGGGTACATTAGTATGGGGATATTAGTACATTAGTATGGGGATATTAGTACATTAATATGGGGATATTAGTACATTAGTATGGGGATATTAGTACACTAGTATGGGTACATTAGTATGGGTACATTTGTATGGGGATATTAGTACATTAGTATGGGGATATTAGTATGGGGATATTAGTACATTAGTATGGGGATATTAGTACATTAGTATGGGGATATTAGTACATTAGTATGGGGATATTAGTACATTAGTATGGGTACATTAGTATGGGTACATTAGTACATTAGTATGGGTACATTAGTATGGGTACATTAGTACATTAATATGGGGATATTAGTACATTAGTATGGGGATATTAGTACACTAGTATGGGTACATTAGTATGGGTACATTAGTATGGGGATATTAGTACATTAGTATGGGGATATTAGTATGGGGATATTAGTATGGGGATATTAGTACATTAGTATGGGGATATTAGTACATTAGTATGGGTACATTAGTATGGGGATATTAGTACATTAGTATGGGGATATTAGTACATTAGTATGGGTACATTAGTACATTAATATGGGGATATTAGTACATTAGTATGGATACATTAGTATGGGGATATTAGTACATTAGTATGGGTACATTAGTATGGGGATATTAGTACATTAGTATAGGTACATTAGTATGGGGATATTAGTACATTAGTATGGGTACATTAGTATGGGGATATTAGTACATTAGTATGGGGATATTAGTACATTAGTATGGGTACATTAGTATGGGTACATTAGTACATTAATATGGGTATATTAGTACATTAGTATGGGGATATTAGTACATTAGTATGGGCACATTAGTATGGGGATATTAGTACATTAGTATGGGCACATTAGTATGGGGATATTAGTATATTAGTATGGGGATATTAGTACATTAGTATGGGTACATTAGTATGGGGATATTAGTACATTAGTATGGGGATATTAGTACATTAGTATGGGTACATTAGTACATTAATATGGGGATATTAGTACATTAGTATGGGGATATTAGTACATTAGTATGGGTACATTAGTACATTAGTATGGGTACATTAGTACATTAGTATGGGTATATTAGTACATTAGTATGGGTATATTAGTACATTAGTATGGGTACATTAGTATGGGGATATTAGTACAATAGTATGGGTACATTAGTTTGGGGATATTAGTACATTAGTATGGGGATATTAGTACATTAGTATGGGTACATTAGTACATTAGTATGGGTACATTAGTACATTAGTATGGGTACATTAGTACATTAGTATGGGTATATTAGTACATTAGTATGGGTACATTAGTATGGGTACATTAGTACATTAGTATGGGGATATTAGTACAATAGTATGGGTACATTAGTACATTAGTATGGGTGTATTAGTACAATAGTATGGGTACATTAGTATGGGGATATTAGTACATTAGTATGGGTACATTAGTACATTAGTATGGGGATATTAGTACAATAGTATGGGTACATTAGTATGGGGATATTAGTACATTAGTATGGGTACATTAGTACATTAATATGGGGATATTAGTACATTAGTATGGGGATATTAGTACATTAGTATGGGTACATTAGTATGGGGATATTAGTACATTAGTATGGGGATATTAGTACATTAGTATGGGTACATTAGTACATTAGTATGGGTACATTAGTACATTAGTATGGGTATATTAGTACATTAGTATGGGTACATTAGTATGGGTACATTAGTACATTAATATGGGGATATTAGTACATTAGTATGGGGATATTAGTACAATAGTATGGGTACATTAGTTTGGTGATATTAGTACATTAGTATGGGGATATTAGTACATTAGTATGGGTACATTAGTACATTAATATGGGGATATTAGTACATTAGTATGGGTACATTAGTATTGGGATATTAGTACATTAGTATGGGTACATTAGTACATTAGTATGGGTACATTAGTACATTAGTATGGGTACATTAGTATGGGTACATTAGTACATTAATATGGGGATATTAGTACATTAGTATGGGGATATTAGTACATTAGTATCGGGATATGGAAATTATGTATTTTCAGAATGTGATGGAGTTACTACAGGTCACTATGAGGTGACGTATAGCAGGTGACAGTTACCTGTGTCAGCATGGGCAGGTCCTCCGCTCCCTCCAGCGCTCCCTGGTCCCTCCTCCGGCTCCGTCAGCTGCTCTGACACTGTGCTCTACAGGCAGAACACAGTAAAGTTTAGAAGAAAAAAAACACAGTGTCAGAACAGCAAATGGAGCCGAAGGTGGCTGCAGCGGCCAAGTAAGTGGGGGACGGGGGAGGTGAGCAGATGGGGGAGGGGGTGTTGGGGGACACACAGAATTAACATAGCTGTAGGCAGTGCTGTGCATGCGCTGCTCTTAATATCGCATGCTCAGCACTGATTACAGCTGCGGTAAGGTACAGCCCTGATTACAGCTGCGGTAAGGTACAGCCCTGATTACAGCTGCGGTAAGGTAGAGCGCTGATTACAGCCGAGGTTAGGTAGAGCGCTGATTACAGCCGGGGTAAGGTAGAGCGCTGATTACAGCCGGGTAAGGTAGAGCGCTGATTACAGCCGGGGTAAGGTAGAGCGCTGATTACAGCCGGGGTAAGGTAGAGCGCTGATTACAGCCGGGGTAAGGTATAGCGCTGATTACAGCCGGGGTAAGGTAGAGCGCTGATTACAGCCGGGGTAAGGTAGAGCGCTGATTACAGCCGCGGTAAGGTAGAGCGCTGATTACAGCCGCGGTAAGGTAGAGCGCTGATTACAGCCGCGGTAAGGTAGAGCGCTGATTACAGCCGCGGTAAGGTAGAGCGCTGATTACAGCCGCGGTAAGGTAGAGCGCTGATTACAGCCGCGGTAAGGTAGAGCGCTGATTACAGCCGCGGTAAGGTAGAGCGCTGATTACAGCCGCGGTAAGGTAGAGCGCTGATTACAGCCGCGGTAAGGTAGAGCGCTGATTACAGCCGCGGTAAGGTAGAGCGCTGATTACAGCCGCGGTAAGGTAGAGCGCTGATTACAGCCGCGGTAAGGTAGAGCGCTGATTACAGCCGCGGTAAGGTAGAGCGCTGATTACAGCCGCGGTAAGGTAGAGCGCTGATTACAGCCGCGGTAAGGTAGAGCGCTGATTACAGCCGCGGTAAGGTAGAGCGCTGATTACAGCCGCGGTAAGGTAGAGCGCTGATTACAGCCGCGGTAAGGTAGAGCGCTGATTACAGCCGCGGTAAGGTAGAGCGCTGATTACAGCCGCGGTAAGGTAGAGCGCTGATTACAGCCGCGGTAAGGTAGAGCGCTGATTACAGCCGCGGTAAGGTAGAGCGCTGATTACAGCCGCGGTAAGGTAGAGCGCTGATTACAGCCGCGGTAAGGTAGAGCGCTGATTACAGCCGCGGTAAGGTAGAGCGCTGATTACAGCCGCGGTAAGGTAGAGCGCTGATTACAGCCGCGGTAAGGTAGAGCGCTGATTACAGCCGCGGTAAGGTAGAGCGCTGATTACAGCCGCGGTAAGGTAGAGCGCTGATTACAGCCGCGGTAAGGTAGAGCGCTGATTACAGCCGCGGTAAGGTAGAGCGCTGATTACAGCCGCGGTAAGGTAGAGCGCTGATTACAGCCGCGGTAAGGTAGAGCGCTGATTACAGCCGCGGTAAGGTAGAGCGCTGATTACAGCCGCGGTAAGGTAGAGCGCTGATTACAGCCGCGGTAAGGTAGAGCGCTGATTACAGCCGCGGTAAGGTAGAGCGCTGATTACAGCCGCGGTAAGGTAGAGCGCTGATTACAGCCGCGGTAAGGTAGAGCGCTGATTACAGCCGCGGTAAGGTAGAGCGCTGATTACAGCCGCGGTAAGGTAGAGCGCTGATTACAGCCGCGGTAAGGTAGAGCGCTGATTACAGCCGCGGTAAGGTAGAGCGCTGATTACAGCCGCGGTAAGGTAGAGCGCTGATTACAGCCGCGGTAAGGTAGAGCGCTGATTACAGCCGCGGTAAGGTAGAGCGCTGATTACAGCCGCGGTAAGGTAGAGCGCTGATTACAGCCGCGGTAAGGTAGAGCGCTGATTACAGCCGCGGTAAGGTAGAGCGCTGATTACAGCCGCGGTAAGGTAGAGCGCTGATTACAGCCGCGGTAAGGTAGAGCGCTGATTCCAGCCGCGGTAAGGTAGAGCACTGATTCCAGCCGCGGTAAGGTATGTATAGGCAGGGAAATGTATCTATGTCCCGAAAAGCTGTCATCACAAAAATGACAACATTTCGGAATAGATAGTTATGGGGAGGAGGAATGATGAATAGATCCGGTAATTTGGTAGAACGCCATGCCAGCTCTTCCCCTAATTACCTCCAGAGAGTTATAAGTAATGATGAATAGGCCCCACTGTCTCTTGGCACTTTGCTGCTCTCAGTGTCCTCCTCACTCTGCTGCCATCTCTATAGCCTGGGCTTGTGCAGCTTCCCCTACACACTCCTGGCAGCTGCTTCACTCCATCATTAGCACACACCACACTGCTCCTCTCATGCTCCACACTGCTGCTTCTCCTCTCCCCAGACTTCCGGGATCTCTGTCTCAATCAGGGCACAGGCTGCATACACGTGCTGCTTCCCTACAGCCAGCTCTGGGTCCTAAAGTCCTCTTTGAAGACAGGAGATATCAGTGACAGGAGAGATCAGTGACAGGAGAGTAGCAGTGACAGGACGGTATCAGTGACAGGAGAGTATCAGTGACAGGGGAGTAGCAGTGACAGGAGAGATCAGTGACAGGAGAGTAGCAGTGACAGGACGGTATCAGTGACAGGAGAGTATCAGTGACAGGAGAGTATCAGTGACAGGATGGTATCAGTGACAGGATGGTATCAGTGACAGGATGGTATCAGTGACAGGAGAGTAGCAGTGACAGGAGAGTAGCAGTGACAGGAGAGTAGCAGTGACAGGAGAGTAGCAGTGACAGGAGAGTAGCAGTGACAGGAGAGTAGCAGTGACAGGGGAGTAGCAGTGACAGGAGGAGAGATCAGTGACAGGAGAGTAGCAGTGACAGGAGAGTATCAGTGACAGGAGAGTATCAGTGACAGGAGAGTATCAGTGACAGGAGAGTATCAGTGACAGGAGAGTAGCAGTGACTGGAGAGTATCAGTGACAGGATGGTAGCAGTGACAGGAGAGTAGCAGTGACAGGAGAGTAGCAGTGACAGGGGAGTAGCAGTGACAGGAGAGGAGAGTAGCAGTGACAGGAGAGTAGCAGTGACAGGAGAGTAGCAGTGACAGGAGAGTAGCAGTGACAGGACGGTATCAGTGACAGGAGAGTATCAGTGACAGGAGAGTATCAGTGACAGGATGGTATCAGTGACAGGAGAGTATCAGTGACAGGAGAGTATCAGTGACAGGAGAGTATCATTGACAGGATGGTATCAGTGACTGGAGAGATAGCAGTGACTGGAGAGTAGCAGTGACTGGAGAGTAGCAGTGACTGGAGAGTAGCAGTGACTGGAGAGTAGCAGTGTGAGGAGACAAGGGAAAAGGACTTCTAGGGCTTGTCTGCATGTTGAAAAGAGTTAACCCCATGACCCATTGCTGTGTTCTTTAATTGAAGCCCTCAGTCTGCATGTCTTATACAGGAAGTTTGTCAGCAGCAGACAGCAAGGAAGTGTTTCTGTTACAAAGCCCTCCTCCTTCCTCTCTGCAAAGACTGACACCAGAGCCCACCAGTGAGAGAGAGAGGGAAGTAAGGTGGTGCAGCAAGGGGAATTGTGGGTAGTGTGTGAGTACAGTGTGACTCTGAAGGTTGGGGTGTTGTCCCCTCTCAGTGTCTTAAGCTATTTAGCAGCTCTGTGTGCCCTGCTACAGCTGGCCAGGTAGGGAAGAGATATACAGCAGCTGGAAAGGACTTTGCTGAACTCTGAGTGGACTGTAATGATATAACCCTGCTTACTGTGCTGGATTTCTGTGTCTCCATGAATAAAGTTCATCATTCCTTCATTATAACCTGCTCCACTGTGTGATCCCTGAACCCCAGGATACCCAGGTCACCCAGTATCCTCACATTTGGCGGCAGTGGTGAGAAGTCACACAGTTCCTGCAGTAATGACAGGGGAGTGAGTAGAAGCAACGCTAACACCAGACAATATCAGCATGGAGAGTCAGTCAGGAGATGCAACCGGTGACCAAATTGAAAACGTTATGTGAGAGCAGGAGAAGTTTTACCGGACAGCCCGGAAACCGCACCTGCAAGGATTTTGCAGGATGAAGGGAATTGCATACAATGGGACGGACACCCGGGAGATTCTGGTACTGTGGTTGTTGGAGTGGGATCGTGCACACCCAGAGGATCCCGACCACCTGAGTGATGATGATGAAGAAAGACCGACAGGCAGTGGAAGCACTTCTTCCAGTAGGTTACCTGAGTCAATCACCGCTACTCCCGCCCTACTACAGAGCTGGCTGGGGGCGCTAGGTGAAAGTGCAACTACACAAGAGAGAGCTGGCGTGATCCAAGCGATATTAGGGGTACAAATCCCTACTAGCAGCGAAACTGTGCTGTCACCCAGAGGGGCTGAACAAGAGAAACGGCGCTTGGGATTTAAGGATGTTCCCACATTTCGAGAGAATGAAGCTGACATTGACACTCACCTCCAGATCTATGAGAATCTCATGGGAGTTCACGGGATAGAGCCAGCTGAATGGCCCAAGTACTTGGGGCCAAGTCTCACCGGTAAGGCTCTGGAAGCCTACAGGGTTCTAACTCCCCAGGAATATGGAGTCTACACCTGTATAAAGAAGGCATTGCTGGCTAAGTTCCAGATCACTGCAGAATCTTATCGTGTCAAATTCAGGACACTGAGCAAAAGTGGGACTGCTTCCTACCAAGAGTTTGCCAGTCAGCTGCGGCAAGCTTGTGGAAAATGGCTCGAGGGTAGACAGGCCTCTACCGTGGAGCAGATCGTCAACCTAATCATGGTAGAACAACTAAGGATTAAGATGGCACCAGAGATACGGGAGTGGTTTGCAGACCGGAAATCCAGCACACCTGAACAAGCTGCAGAATGAGCTGATGAATATATAGCTAACCGTCCCCAATGGAGAGTCTTCAGTGCAACAGGTGGTACAATACCCCCACGAGTGGAGAAGCTCCCTGACAGAGAACCACGCATCAATGATAGTAGTAAAGGAGGCCCTATCAAAAACCTCTCATATCAACCACCCAGATTCAAAGTGGCTAACCCAGACCCTCGGAAGTGTTACCGCTGCAATCAATCAGGACACTTGTTGAGGGACTGTCCATGCACGCGAGGGCCATTCCCCGGGGCTAGACCGGCCCCAGTCTCTGTGGTATGTTACCCCATGGAGGATTATTGCGAGGCAGTCATCCAGTCAGATGCGGTTGAGATGATGGATGGGGTGTATATTGTAGACCTGGTTCTGGGGGAGGAGCAGGCAACTCCTCAGAATATGCAGGGGCACTTACAGCCTGTGTTGGTAGAGGACCAGCGGGTATAGGGCCTACGAGATTCTGGGGCCTCACTCACATTGATTGAGCCAGACCTGATTCCCTCCTCCCGGGTGATTCCTGGACATTATGTACGAATTGCCACCCCCGGGGACAACATACCGATATCCCCGTCACCAAGATACATCTCGACTGGTGATCCGATCAAGGAATCGTGGAGGTCGGAGTACTCAAGGGGCTACCAGCCAAGGTCATTCTCGAGAATTATCTGGGACAGGGATTGGTGACACACTTCATTCAAGTGGTGACCCGAAGCCAAACCCAAAGAGCAGTGACCCAGGTGACAGATTCAGAACAGAACCAACCCACCCCAACCACAATGGTGAGTGATTCCAGTCCCTTGTCCAGTACTTCAGAGATAGACTTGGGGGAGGTGGATCGGAGCGAGTTTTGACAGGCCCAACGGACAGACCCTTCCCTAAGTAAATTAAGGATCACAGCCGACCTGGAATTGGAAACAGCCGATGGGAGCAAGATAGTTTGGGAAGAGGAATTGCTGTACCGAGTGGTCGTTCCTCAGTCTGGACAGGAAACAGTCATGCCCACTAAACAGTTGGTAGTACCTACAACATACAGAGCACAATTACTAGCCCTTGCTCATGACGTTCCAGCGGCCGGGCATTTTGGCACGCGTAAAACACTGGCCCGACTGTTGCAAAACTTCTTCTGGCCACGGATCTTTAGAGACGTTAAGCAGTATCAAGACACCTTATAGGGGAACCCTTTGCCCGTGTTGCCATAGACCTAGTCGGACCATTAGCTATTCCCAGTCATACTGGAAAAAAGTACATTCTAACGCTGGTGGACTTTGCTACACGCTATCCTGAGGCTGTGGCTCTGTTCTCTATTGACACAGAACATGTTGTACAAGCATTGAGAGACATATTCAGTTGGCTTGGATACCCGCAGGAAGTCGACACAGATCAAGGACCCCAATTCCAAGGTGAACTAATGCAAACCCTGTGGGAAAAGTGGGGGGTTCGACCACCTCTTATCATCCGCAGACGAACGGACTCTGTGAACATTTCAATGGAACGCTAAAAAGACTTCTACAAGCCTACGTGCCGTCCGAAGGGAGGGACTGGGAGAGAGCCCTGCAACAGCTTCTATTTGCTTATCGGGAAGTCCCACAGGCAACTACTGGATATTCCCCATTTGAACTTTTGTATGGCCGGAAAGTGCAGGGGCCTCTAGACCTGGTCAAAGAGAGCTGGGAGGGAACTTTCTAAGAACACCAGCAGCCCATTTTACAATATGTGAAGAATATGTGGAACCACATGAGAAGATTGCTACAGTTAACCCAAGAGCATCTCAGAGAATCACTAGAGAGACAAAAGGAATGGTATGACACCCACGCTCAAGACCGAGAGTTGCATCCAGGGCAAAAAGTAATGGTGCTTATCCCAGTGCGAAGAAACAAACTGCAGGCCACGTGGGAAGGACCGTATACCGTGGTAACGGGTAAGGCACACCGGACCGGTCAATTAAATGATTGCCCTGGATAAGAGAGGGAAGCACCTACGCACCTTCCATATAAATCGAATTAAGGCCTATCGTGATCGTCAAGCATTAACAATAGCGGTATGTTGTCCTCCGATGGAGACACCAGAAACTGATCCATTGTTTGACCTTTTGGGAGCTACTAAAGAGAAGAAAGGAGTGGAATCAGTCCAGGTGGGACAACAGTTGAATGCAGCCCAGCATCAGGAGATGTGGAGGATCTTAGAGGCTGAACAGGCCCAGTTTTCTTGTCTACCTGGTTGAACTCATCTGAACACCCACCATGTGGACACTGGAAGTGCTAGGCCCATCCGACAAGTCACTTACCGGATGACTCCAGGTGTTATGAGGCAGGTAAAGGCTGAGATAGAGGAGATGCTAGCTTTGGGGGTCATAGTGCCATCTAAAAACATATGGGCTGCTGGGGTTGTGTTCGTTCCCAAGAAAGATGGAACCACACTGTTTTGTGTGGACTATCGCAAATTGAACGAAGTCACCACCACTGATGCTTACCCTATGCCTCGTGTTGATGAGCTACTTGAGCAAAGGTTACTGGCAAACCCCACTTACCAAAGAGGCACAGCAGCGTTCTGCCTTCATCACAGCGGAAGGACTTTGAGTGGACTACCATGCCTTTCGGGATGAAGAACGCCTCTGCCACATTCCAGTGAATGGTTAATGATGACCTGGAGGGGTGTCAAGACTTTGCACAAGCCTACCTAGATGACATTGCCATCTTCAGCCATACCTGGGAGGACCATTTGATTCAGGTGACAGAAGTGCTCAAAAGGATTAGACAGGCTGGACTCACCATACACCCAGATAAGTGTCAGATGGAGATGGCTGAGGTTCAGTACCAAGGACATCGGGTCAGAGGAGATGCTATCAGACCTGATCCGGCAAAGGTGGAGGCTATTGCCAATTGGCCCCAACCTATCAACCAGAAACAAGTGCAGGCGTTCCTTGGAGTCGCTGGTTATTACAGGAAATTTATACCACATTACAGCACCGTGGCCAAGGCTCTGACTGACTTGACCAAAAAGAGATATGCTCGAAATATTGAATGGACTGTTGAGTGTGAGCAAGCTTTCAACACCTTATAAGACTTGCTGACTCGAGCCCCAGTGTTGGCTGCCCCTGACTACAACAGAAAGTTTATTCTGCAGACAGACGCATCAGGGTGTGGACTTGGGGCAATGTTGAGTCAAGTGGGAGAAGATGGTAGGGAACATCCAATTGTCTATACCGTAAACTAGCTTACTGAGAGATAGCCTATGCCACTATCGAAAAAGAATGTCTAGCCATAGTCTGGGGCTTAAAGAAGCTACAACCATATCTTTATGGGAAAGAATTTACTGTTGTCACTGACCATAACCCGTTGTATTGGCTAAACAGAACCTCGGGGGAAAATGGGAGGTTGTTGAGGTGGAGTCTGGCGTTACAAAGTTTCAACTTTTCCATTTCTCACAAAAAGGGACGAGAACATCACATTGCTGACGGGCTATCCAGATGTGAAGAACCAAATATCAAGCTTCGCAGACCCTCAGGCCGAGTCAACAGTCAGGACTCCAACATTGGGACCATGGGCCTGATTCAGAGCCGCTCGTAAGCGGCCGCTTGTTCGTTCTGAGCGATGTTTGCCCATCTGCGCATCCGTACAGATCGTAATACGCATGCACGAACCAGTCAGTGCGGCCGAAAATCGTTTGTTCGCTAAATAGCGAATGCCTGCTATTTTGAGTGACAGGAGGAGGCGTATGTGGGTGGTAACAGGGGAAGGTGCTTGAAAACGGGGAGTGGAGATCAGATCAGGATGTAGGCGTGCTTAAAGGTCAAAACGGGCATTTTATGGGTGTGCATAATTAATACAGCAGCGTCATTGACCACGTCACTGGGTTATTTTATAGTCAGAACTGCTCGCAAGATTGCGGAAGAAAAAACCAACCACAAGAATAGCGAGCAGTTCATATGCTGGTCGATGTACTTGATTAATCTAATAAATAGTGGACATGACGTAGGATGCGAGCGGCCAGGGGGCGTAGTTTCCAAAAAAATTACCGCAAGTTTTGTTCGCTCATTCAGACAGAGGCGTGAACAGACAGCAAAGAGCGAACGGTTCATTTGAATAGCCACCCCTTTTTTCAGAACGAACGACCACAAATAGCGTCCGGCTCTGAATCAGGCCCCAGTCTATCTCCTCGATTTAAGAAGGGGGAGGTATGTGAGGAGACAAGGGAAAAGGACTTCTAGGACTTGACTGCATGTTGAAAAGAGTTAACCCCATGACCCAGTTCTGTGTTCTTAAATTGAAGCCCTCAGTCTGCATGTCTCATACAGGAAGCTTGTCAGCAGCAGACAGCAAGGGAGTGTTCCTGTTACAAAGCCCTCCTCCTTCCTCTCTGGAAAGACTGACACCAGGGCCCACCAATGAGTGAGAGAGAGGGAAGTAGGGTGGTGCAGCAAGGGGAATTGTGGGATAGTGTGTGACTACAGTGTGACTCTGAAGGTTGGGGTGTTGTCCCCTCTCCGTGTCTTAAGATATATAGCAGCTTTATGTGCCCTGCTACAGCTGCCATTGCTGGCCAGGTAGGGAGGAGATATACAGCAGCAGGAAAAGACTTTGCTGAACTCTGAGTGGACTGTAATGATATAACCCTGCTTACTGTGCTGGATTTCTGTGTCTCCATGAATAAAGTTCATCATTCCTTCATTATAACCTGCTCCACTGTGTGATCCCTGAACCCCAGGATACGCAGGTCACCCGGTATCCTCACAAGCAGTGACAGGAGATAGCAGTGACAGGAGATAGCAGTGACAGGAGATAGCAGTGACAGGAGAGCAGCAGTGACAGGAGAGTATCAGTGACAGGAGAGTATCAGTGACAGGAGAGTAGCAGTGACAGCAGAGTATCAGTGACAGGAGAGTAGCAGTGACAGGGGATAGTGACAGGAGATAGCAGTGACAGGAGAGTAGCAGTGACAGGAGAGTAGCAGTGACAGGAGAGGAGCAGTGACAGGAGAGGAGCAGTGACAGGAGACATCAGTGAGAGGAGCAGTGACAGGAGAGCAGCAGTGACAGGAGAGCAGCAGTGACAGGAGAGATATAAGTGACAGGAGAGTAGCAGTGACAGGAGAGTAGCAGTGACAGGAGAGCAGCAGTGACAGGAGAGCAGCAGTGACAGGAGAGTATCAGTGACAGGAGAGTAGCAGTGACAGGAGAGTAGCAGTGACAGGAGAGTAGCAGTGACAGGAGAGGATCAGTGACAGGAGAGGATCAGTGACAGGAGAGCATCAGTGACAGGAGAGCATCAGTGACAGGAGACATCAGTGACAGGAGAGTAGCAGTGACAGGAGAGGATCAGTGACAGGAGAGGATCAGTGACAGGAGAGGATCAGTGACAGCAGAGTATCAGTGACAGGAGAGTAGCAGTGGCAGGAGAATAGCAGTGACAGGAGAGCAGCAGTGACAGGAGAGCAGCAGTGACAGGAGAGGAGCAGTGACAGGAGAGGAGCAGTGACAGGAGAGTATCAGTGACAGGAGAGTATCAGTGACAGGAGAGTATCAGTGACAGGAGAGTATCAGTGACAGCAGTGTATCAGTGACAGGAGAAGAGCAGTGACAGGAGAAGAGCAGTGACAGGAGAGTATCAGTGACAGGAGAGTATCAGTGACAGGAGAGTATCAGTGACAGGAGAGCATCAGTGACAGGAGAGCATCAGTGACAGGAGAGCATCAGTGACAGGAGAGCAGCAGTGACAGGAGATAGCAGTGACAGGAGATAGTGACAGGAGAGGATCAGTGACAGGAGATATCAGTGACAGGAGAGCAGCAGTGACAGGAGAGCAGCAGTGACAGGAGAGTATCAGTGACAGGAGAGTATCAGTGGCAGGAGAGTATCAGTAGCAGGAGAGTATCAGTGACAGGAGAGCAGCAGTGACAGGAGAGGAGCAGTGACAGGAGAGGAGCAGTGACAGGAGAGGAGCAGTGACAGGAGAGCATCAGTGACAGGAGAGATATCAGTGACAGGAGAGATATCAGTGACAGGAAAGATCAGTGGGGGTCATTCAGACCCATTGGCGAGCAAAGGACGCTCGCAAACGGGTCGATGTTTCCCCACTGCGCATGCGCATGACAGGGAGCTCCGTCGTGCGCATGCGCGAGACCCGGACTGCGACAGCCAAGCTTTCACTCCAAGTCTCGCACCAAAGGGGGCATGCTGTCGATGTTGATTGACAGCACGCCCCCTTTGCTGGGCGTGCCGTGTGCGTGGCGGCCAGACAGAGGCGTTCCCATGGGAACGCATACCGTCTGCAGCTGGCCCCACTGACATCACTAGTGATGTCAGTGGGAGTGATTTTGGCTCTCATAGAGCCAAAATCACTCCAGGGCTTGCGGCAGCGAGACCCTACCGCAGGGTCTCCATCGCAAGCCCGATGGTCTTGACCATTGCGAACATCATCATGGACGCTCGCATAAGCTGTGGGTGGTAACCCACAGCTATGTGAGCGTCCATGAGGACGCTCCTAAAACAGGAGGGCCCTGATTCAGAGCAAGCGCTCTGGTCAGAGTGTTCAGCTCTGAATCAAGCCCAGTGACAGGAGAGTAGTAGTGAAAGGAGAGATCAGTGACAGGAGAGTATCAGTGACAGGAGAGTATCAGTGACAGGAGAGTATCAGTGACAGGAGAGTATCAGTGACAGGAGAGCATCAGTGACAGGAGAGCATCAGTGACAGTTGATAGCAGCGACAGAAGATAGCAGTGACAGGAGAGTATCAGTGACAGGAGAGTATCAGTGACAGTTGATAGCAGTGACAGGAGAGTATCAATGACAGGAGAGTATCAATGACAGGAGAGTATCAGTGACAGGAGAGTATCAGTGACAGGAGAGTATCAGTGACAGGAGAGCATCAGTGACAGGAGGTAGCAGTGACAGGGGAGATCACTGACAGGAGCGTAGTAGTGTCAGGAGAGCGTCAGTGACAGGAGAGCGTCAGTGACAGGAGATTATCAGTGACAGGAGAGTATCAGTGACAGTTGATAGCAGCGACAGGAGAGTATCAATGACAGGAGAGTAGTAGTGACAGGAAAGTAGTAGTGACAGGAGATTATCAGTGACAGGAGAGCATCAGTGACAGGAGAGTAGTAGTGACAGGAGAGCATCAGTGACAGGAGAGTATCAGTGACAGTTGATAGCAGCGACAAGAGATAGCAGCGACAGGAGAGTAGCGGTGACAGGAGAGTATCAGTGACAGGAGAGTATCAGTGAGAGTTGATAGCAGTGACAGGAGAGTATCAGTGACAGGAGAGTATCAGTGACAGGGGAGATAGAAGTGACAGTAGAGCATCAGTGACAGGAGAGCATCAGTGACAGGAGAGTATCAGTGACGGGATAGTGACAGGAGAGTATCAGTGACAGGAGAGTATCAGTGACAGGAGAGTATCAGTGACAGGAGAGTATCAGTGACAGGAGAGCATCAGTGACAATTGATAGCAGCGACAGGAGATAGCAGCGACAGGAGAGTAGCAGTGACAGGGGAGATAGAAGTGACAGGAGAGTATCAGTGACAGGAGAGTATCAGTGACAGGAGAGTAGTAGTGACAGGAGAGCATCAGTGACAGGAGAGTATCAGTGACAGGGGAGATAGAAGTGACAGGAGAGCATCAGTGACAGGAGAGCATCAGTGACAGGAAAGTAGTAGTGACAGGAGAGTATCAGTGACAGGAGAGTATCAGTTACAGGAGGTAACAGTGACAGGGGATAGTGACAGGAGGTAACAGTGACAGGAGAGTATCAGTGACAGGAGAGTATCAGTGACAGGAGATTATCAGTGACAGGAGAGTATCAGTGACAGGAGGTAGCAGTGACAGGGGAGATCAGTGACAGGAGAGTGTCAGTGACAGGAGAGTGTCAGTGACAGGAGCGTAGTAGTGACAGGAGAGTGTCAGTGACAGGAGAGTGTCAGTGACAGTTGAGATCAGTGACAGGAGCGTAGTAGTCACAAGAGAGTACTAGTGACAGGAGAGTATCAGTGACAGGAGAGTATCAGTGACGGGAGAGTATCAGTGACGGGAGAGTATCAGTGACTGGAGATATCAGTGACAGGAGAGTATCAGTGACAGGAGAGTATCAGTGACAGGAGAGAGATCAGTGACTGGAGAGATCACTGACAGGAGCGTAGTAGTCACAGGAGAGTACTAGTGACAGGAGAGTATTAGTGACAGGAGGTAGGAGTGACAGGGGAGATCAGTGACAGGAGAGTATCGGTGACAGGAGAGTATCGGTGACAGGAGAGATATCAGTGACTGGAGATTATCAGTGACAGGAGAGTATCAGTGACAGGAGAGTATCAGTGACAGGAGAGTAGCAGTGACAGGAGAGAGAGCAGTGACAGGAGAGAGAGCAGTGACAGGAGAGAGATCAGTGACAGGAGAGTAGTAGTGACAGGAGAGATCACTGACAGGAGCGTAGTAGTCACAGGAGAGTACTAGTGACAGGAGAGTATCAGTGACAGGAGAGTATCAGTGACAGGAGAGTATCAGTGACAGGAGAGTATCAGTGACAGGAGAGTATCAGTGACAGGAGAGTATCAGTGACAGGAGATAGCGGTGACAGGAGAGTATCAGTGACAGGAGAGTATCAGTGACAGGAGAGATCAGTGATATCTCTTGTGTTAAGTGTCTTCATGAATACTAAAATAATTGTAATTATGGAAAATGTCCTTAAAACCGTTATTTTAGTGTTGATGAATAGGCCCGATTAGTAGAACATAGCCCCACCTTGCTGATCAGCCTAGAGTATTGACATTATTCCCGTGCGCACTAGTCAAGGGTTGTGGGTTGTTTACTAGAGTCTTGCAATGTTAATTTATGGTTATGTATTATGAGGTAATAGGGAAAATGGAAGCTACACGGTAATATCGCTAACTGTGAGATTACTGGAATTGTAGTTTGCATGATGTCAATTTTTTTCACTAATCTTTGAGAATTACAGTCTGTTTATTAATAAAACCGTGCTCTACGGGAATAAACTGTTTATCCGTACCCATGTGCGACTCCCACCCTCCCTGCCACTCCAAATCCATCCGAAGAACCTGCTACAGGCTACAAGGTAAACTGTTCGGTATTCAGCTGTCGGGTGCCATATATCTGTAACTTTATTTTAGAGTCCCAGACTCCAGAGGAAGATCAAGTTGCTTCTTACAGAGGCCCTGATTTAGAGCCGGACACTCTGACAGAGCGCTCGCTCTGAATCAGGGCCGTTCTTCTTCATTTTTAGAGCGGCCTCCTGGCCGCTCTTATAGGTGTGGGTGACCACCCACAGCTATAGCGAGCGGCCAGGACGATGGTCGCGATGGTTGTTAAGACCATCGAGACCATCAGGCTTGCGACAAGACCCTTGTGGTAGGGTCTCTTTTCTGCAAGCCCTGGAGTGCTTTTGGCTCTATCAGAGCTGAAGGCACTCCCACTGACATCACTTGTGATGTCAGTGGGGCCGGCCCCAGACGATAGGCATTCCCATGGGAACGCCTCCATCTGGGCAGCCACGCCCACCAAAGGGGTCGTGCTGTCACTCACCATCGACAGCACGCCGCCTTTGGTACGAGACCCGAAGCGACGGCTTGCCCGTCGCTATCCGGGTCTCGCGCATGCGCACGACGGAGCCAGCTCCGACGTGCGCATGCGCACTGGACCAACATCGACTCGCTTGCGAGCGGTCAGCGCTCGCGAGCGGGTCTGAATCAGGCCCAGAGTCCACTACTCTATTACAGAGTTATGTGCCCCATTAGAAAGTACTATGCCCCATTGCAAAGTACAATGCCCCTTGACAGAGTCATGTGCCCCTTGACAGAGGGGGGTCATTCAAACCCGGTCACAAGCACTGTGCGCTCGCAACCGGGTTGATGTTCCCCCACTGGGCACGCACACGTCAGAGCCGGCTCCGACGTGCGCATGTGCGAGACCCGGCTAGCGACGGGCGCTCCATCACTAGGGGTTTCGCACCAAAGGGGGCGAGCTGTCGATGGTGAGTGACAGCTCGCCCCATTTGGGAGGCGGGCAGGGGGCATGGCCGGTCAAACAGAGGCGTTCCCAAAGGAATGCTTGCCGTTTGGGGGGCGGCCCCACTGACATCAGCAGTGATGTCAGTGGGGAGCTTCCTGCTCGATCAGAGCAGGATGCTCCCTGGGGCTTGCGAGTGCCGAGACCCATCCTTAGGGTCTGGTCGTAAGCCCCGATGGTCGCGATGGTCTTGACCATCGCGACCATCACCCTGGTCGGTCGCTAGAGCTGTGGGTGGTAACCCACAGCTTAGCGATTGACCAAGAGGCGGTACTACAAGATGCAAGCGGCCGCCCTCATTCAGTGCGACCGCTTGCATCTAACGACCGCCTCTGAATGAGGTCCAGAGTCCTTTCAGAGTCCTTTTCCCCATTACAAAGTCATGTGCCCCGTACAGAGTCCTGTGACCCATGACAGAGTCTTGTGCCCCATTGCAGAGTCCTGTGCCCTATTACAAAGTAATTTGCCCCATTGCAGATTCCTATGCCCCATTACAAAGTACTATGCCCCATGACAGAGTCATGTGCCCCATGACAGAGTCCTTTTCCCCATTAAAGTCATTTGCCCCAGTGCAGAGTCCCGTGCCCCATTGCAGAGTCCCGTGCCCCATTAAAAAGTCCTCCTCAAAGACTCAATTTATAATTAAAAGTATTAATCTAGTGATTATGGGCTGTATTCAGAGGCGGCTGCACGGCCGCCTCGATGTTTGTCTAGTGCGCATGCGCACGAGGGAGCCGGCTCCTTCGTGCGCATGAGTGAGACCTGCTACGACCGAAAGCGCTGGTTGTAGCGGGTCTCTTTCCAAAGGGGGCGAGCTGTCGATGTTGATTGACAGCTCGCCCCGTTTGGAAGGCGGGCCGGGGGGGTGGCAGCCCAAACGGAGGCGTTCCCATGGGCCTGCCGTTTGGGGGAGGCCCCACTGACATCACTAGTGATGTCAGTGGAGAGATTCCGGCTCTCCGGGGCTTACGACAAGTGAGACCCTACCCTGGGGTCTCGTCGTAAGCCCCGATGGTCGTGATGGTCAATGACCATCGCGACCATCACCCTAGCGGTCGTTAGAGCTGTGGGTGTTAACCCACAGCCTAACGACCGAAACAGAGGCGGCCGGTCAGGATGCAAGTGGCCGCCCAGTTTCTGAGCGACCGCTTGCATCCTCCGACCGCCTCTGAATGAGGCCCTATATGTGTGTAATTGTGTCACAGCATGCCCATCATATTATATTTCATGTCTTAGGAGGCGTGTTGTGTATACGTATATATATATATATCATACATGGCTACGCACTTTGCCCACTTCCTAGTGAAGTGGGCATAATGGGCAGAATTTACGCAGCGATCGCGGGTCTCCATGCTGGGGTTGGGGCTTATTGACGCAATTCTGCATTATTCCCATCATTTGGGCCCGCCCCTATTTAAATTTGATCCAATTGCTGCAATTTGCAGTGAGGGGAGGGGCTTTGTGATGCAAATAGTCAGGTCCCGCCACCCATCGCCACCCTCCTGCTTGTCTTACCCGGGCATCTCCCAGAAACATAAATATAAAGGTAGGTAAGTATATGTGCTGTGTACAGTATGTAAGTATGATATATGTGCTGTGTACAGTATGTACTGTAAGTATGATATATGTGCTGTGTACAGTATGTAAGTATGATATATGTGCTGTGTACAGTATGTAAGTATGATATATGTGCTGTGTACAGTATGTACTGTAAGTATGATATATGTGCTGTGTACAGTATGTACGTATGATATAGGTGCTGTGTACAGTATGTAAGTATGATATAGGTGCTGTGTACAGTATGTAAGTATGATATAGGTACTGTGTACAATATGTACTGTAAGTATATGTGCTGTGTACAGTATGTACTGTAAGTATGTGTGATGTGTACAGTATGTAAGTATGATATATGTGCTGTGTACAGTATGTACAGTAAGTATGATATATGTGCTGTGTACAGTATGTAAGTATGATATAGGTGCTGTGTACAGTATGTAAGTGATATAGGTGCTGTGTACAGTATGTAAGTATGATATAGGTACTGTGTACAATATGTACTGTAAGTATATGTGCTGTGTACAGTATGTACTGTAAGTATGTGTGATGTGTACAGTATGTAAGTATGATATATGTGCTGTGTACAGTATGTACTGTAAGTATATATGTGCTGTGTACAGTATGTACTGTAAGTATGATATATGTGCTGTGTACAGTATGTAAGTATATGTGCTGTGTACAGTATGTACAGTAAGTATGATATATGTGCTGTGTACAGTATGTACAGTAAGTATGATATATGTGCTGTGTACAGTATGTACAGTAAGTATGATATATGTGCTGTGTACAGTATGTACAGTAAGTATGATATATGTGCTGTGTACAGTATGTAAGTATGATATATGTGCTGTGTACAGTATGTACTGTAAGTATATATGTGCTGTGTACAGTATGTACTGTAAGTATGATATATGTGCTGTGTACAGTATGTAAGTATATGTGCTGTGTACAGTATGTACAGTAAGTATGATATATGTGCTGTGTACAGTATGTACAGTAAGTATGATATATGTGCTGTGTACAGTATGTACAGTAAGTATGATATATGTGCTGTGTACAGTATGTAAGTATGATATATGTGCTGTGTACAGTATGTAAGTATGATATATGTGCTGTGTACAGTATGTACTGTAAGTATGATGTAGGTGCTGTGTACAGTATGTACTGTAAGTATGATGTAGGTGCTGTGTACAGTATGTACTGTAAGTATGATGTAGGTGCTGTGTACAGTATGTAAGTATGATATATGTGCTGTGTACAGTATGTACTGTAAGTATATGTGCTGTGTACAGTAAGTATGATATATGTGCTGTGTACCGTATGTAAGTATATGTGCTGTGTACAGTATGTAAGTATGATATCGGTGCTGTGTACAGTATATAAGTATGATATGTGCTGTGTACAGTATGTAAGTATGATATATGTGCTGTGTTCCGTATGTACTGTAAGTATATGTGCTGTGTACATACAGTATGTACTGTAAGTATGATATATGTGCTGTGTACAGTATGTACTGTAAGTATATGTGCTGTGTACATTATGTACTGTAAGTATGATATATGTGCTGTGTACTGTATGTACTGTAAGTATGATATATGTGCTGTGTACAGTATGTACTGTAAGCATGATATATGTGCTGTGTACTGTAAGAATGATATATGTGCTGTGTACAGTAAGAATGATATATGTGCTGTGTACAGTATGTACTGTAAGTATATGTGCTGTGTACAGTATGTACTGTAAGTATGATATATGTGCTGTGTACATTATGTACTGTAAGTATGATATATGTGCTGTGTACAGTATGTACTGTAAGTATGATATATCTGCTGTGTACAGTATGTAAGTATGATATGAGCTGTGTACAGTATGTAAGTATGATATATGTGCTGTGTACAGTATGTACTGTAAGTATGATATATGTGCTGTGTACAGTTTGTATGATATGTGCTGTGTACCGTATGTAAGTATGATATATGTGCTGTGTACAGTTTGTATGATATATGTGCTGTGTAACGTTTGTAAGTATGATATATGTGCTGTGTACAGTATGTACGTATGATATTTGCTGTGTACAGTATGTACGTATGATATATGTGCTGTGTACAGTATGTAAGTATGATATATGTGCTGTGTACAGTATGTACTGTTAGTATGGTATATGTGCTGTGTGCAGTATGTACTGTAAGTATATGTGCTGTGTACAGTTTGTATGATATATGTGCTGTGTACAGTATGTATGATATATGTGCTGTGTACAGTATGAAAGTATGATATGTGCTGTACAGTATGTACTGTAAGGATGATATATGTGCTGTGTACAGTATGTACTGTAAGTATGATATATGTGCTGTGTACAGTATGTAAGTATATAGGTGCTGTGTACAGCATGTACTGTAAGTATGATATAGGTCCTGTGTACAGTATGTAAGTATGATGTAGGTGCTGTTTACAGTATGTAAGTATGATATATGTGCTGTGTACAATATGTACTGTAAGTATGATATAGGTGCTGTGTACAGTATGGACTGTAAGTATGATATATGTGCTGTGTACAGTATGTAAGTATGATATATGTGCTGTGTACAGTTTGTATGATATATGTGCTGTGTACAGTAAGTATGTTATATGTGCTGTGTACAGTAAGTATGATATATGTGCTGTGTACAGTATTTACGTATGATATATGTGCTGTGTACAGTAGGTAAGTATGATATATGTGCTGTGTACATTATGTACTATAAGTATATGTGCTGTGTACAGTATGTAAGTATGATATAGGTGCTGTGTACAGTATTTTAGTATATGTGCTATGTACAGTATGTAAGTATGATATATGTGCTGTGTACAGTATGTAAGTATGATATATGTGCTGTGTACAGTATGTAAGTATGATATATGTGCTGTGTACAGTAAGTATGATATATGTGCTGTGTACAGTATTTTAGTATATGTGCTGTGTACAGTACTGTATGTAAGTATGATATAGGTGCTGTGTACAGTAAGTATGATATATGTACTGTAGGTATGATGTAGGTCCTGTGTACAGTATGTAAGTATGATATATGTGCTGTGTACAGTATGTAAGTATGATGTAGGTGCTGTTTACAGTATGTAAGTATGATATATGTGCTGTGTACAATATGTACTGTAAGTATGATATATGTGCTGTGTACAGTATGTAAGTATGATATATGTGCTGTGTATAGTTTGTATGATATATGTGCTGTGTACAGTATTTACGTATGATATATGTGCTGTGTACAGTATGTAAGTATGATATATGTGCTGTGTACAGTATGTACTGTAAGTATGATATATGTGCTGTGTACAGTATTTAAGTATGATATATATGCTGTGTACAGTATTTACGTATGATATATGTGCTGTGTACAGTATGTAAGTATGATATAGGTGTTGTGTACAGTATGTAAGTATGATATATGTGCTGTGTACAGTATGTAAGTATGATATATGTGCTGTGTACAGTATGTAAGTATGATATAGGTGTTGTGTACAGTATGTAAGTATGATGTAGGTGCTGTGTACAGTATGTGCTGTAAGTATGATGTAGGTGGTGTGTACAGTATGTACTGTAAGTATGATTTAGGTGCTGTGTACAGTATGTGCTGTAAGTATGATATATGTGCTGTGTACAGTATGTAAGTATGATATATGTGCTGTGTACAGTATGTAAGTATGATGTAGGTGCTGTGTACAGTATGTACTGTAAGTATGATGTAGGTGCTGTGTACAGTATGTAAGTATGATATATGTGCTGTGTACAGTATGTAAGTATGATGTAGGTGCTGTGTACAGTATGTACTGTAAGTATGATATAGGTGCTGTGTACAGTATGTAAGTATATGTGCTGTGTACAGTATGTACTGTAAGTATGATATGTGCTGTGTACAGTATGTAAGTATATGTGATATGTACAGTATGAAGTATGATATATGTGGACTACGTTATAGTTACATCATGGAGGTAAACGTTAGACGTGTGCTCTGTAAATGTGTATGTGTAACGTGTGTATGTAACGTGCATGTGTTCAGCAGCTCCTGTTCCTCACATACACAAGTGGTCAGCACGTTACCCCAAATACACGAGTAGTGGCGGCTGCTCTGCAATGCAGGGACCACCTCTCACACCACGGGAAAGACATGGGGACAGATGGGCGCTGTGAGTAAGGGAAGCAAATTAGGGATTTCAGCTTTATTTAAATCCATTCTCCTCCATACAAACCCAAAGCATAATGGACCCAGACGTTGGTGGAACTACAGCCTCCGCAGTCATGAAAGGCCTACCACCATGTAATGGTAAAGGACAGGAGTAATGGTAAGGGACAGGAGTGATGGTAAGGGACAGGAGTGATGGTAAGGGACAGAAGTGATGGTAAGGGACAGAAGTGATGGTAAGGGACAGAAGTGATGGTAAGGGACAGAAGTAATGGTAAGGGACAGAAGTAAAGGTAAGGGACAGAAGTAAAGGTAAGGGACAGAAGTAATGGTAAGGGACAGGAGTAATGGTAAGGGACAGGAGTGATGGTAAGGGACAGGAGTGATGGTAAGGGACAGGAGTGATGGTAAGGGACAGAAGTAAAGGTAAGGGACAAAAGTGATGGTAAGGGACAGGAGTGATGGTAAGGGACAGGAGTGATGGTAAGGGACAGGAGTGATGGTAAGGGACAGGAGTAATGGTAGGGGACAGAAGTAATGGTAGGGGACAGAAGTAATGGTAAGGGACAGAAGTAAACAAGAATAGCTGCCCTGGTAACCTCATGTGGTTTATTCTTCTGTCCTCCCAGCACGGTGTATGGGGCACCAGTATCATTATAGCTGTGCAAGGCCTGGAATGTGGGGGTCCAGTTTGGTGATAGGCACATGATATATGGAAATGCTAGCAGTTACTGAACCCTCTATCCCCTTAAAAAAACCAGCCCCAGCAGCATATAGTATTTACATTCAATAAACAGCGATCCACATACTCAGGGCCTGGTTCATTAATTGTCACTACTGATAAAGCGCACACAGACGGACAATTGTTGTGTACTGCGTATTGCGTATGCATCACAGACCACGGAGAGCCATCGCAGAGTGAGTGACCGGCAGTGAGCGATTGGGAGTGGTGACAGGAGTGGTCGGGGTAACGCAGGCGTGTCTGTCCATTTGAATGATGTTGCATGGGCGTGCATAAATTAGCCTCATGCAATGACAGTACTTGTGCATGAGGGGCCAATGGTACTTTGTTACCCATGTTTATGGAGGTGTGCAAGGTATAACAGATGTGAGATAGCTGCAGTGGGCATCTCTATGCTTCCAGTTTCAACTCCATTGCGATAGCAGATCTGCATACGATTACAGAGCTGTGATCGCAATAGCGATCCTTAATGAGTCAGGCCCCCAGTCCCACATTCAAACCCCCCCACCATTAATAGTCCCGTCACCATACATCCCCTCCCTCACCCCAGCATTAACAGTCCCATCACCATACATACCCTCTCCCACCCCAGCATTAATAGTCCCATCACCATACATCCCCTCTCCCACCCCAGCATTAATAGTCCCATCACCATACATCCCGTTCCCACCCCAGCATGAATAGTCCCATCACCATACATCCCCTCTCCCACCACAACATTAATAGTCCCATCACCATACATCCCATCCCCCACCCCAGCATTAATAGTCCCATCACCATACATCCCCTTCCCCACCCCAGCATTAAGAGTCCCATCACCATACATCCCCTTCCCCCACCCTAGCATTAATAGTCCCATCACCATACATCCCCTCTCCCACCCCAGCATTAAGAGTCCCATCACCATACATCCCCTTCCCACCCCAGCATTAATAGTCCCATCACCATACATCCCCTCCCCCACCCCAGCATTAATAGGCCCATCCCAATACATCCCCTCCCCCACCCCAGCATTAATAGTCCCATCACCATACATCCCCTTCCCCCACCCCAGCATTAATAGTCCCATCACCATACATCCCCTCTCCCACCCCAACATTAATAGTCCCATCACCATACATCCCCTCCCCCACCCCAGCATTAATAGTCCCATCACCATACATCCCCTCCCCCACCCAGCATTAACAGTCCCGTCACCATACATCCCTTCCCCAACCCCAGCATTAATAGTCCCATCACCATACATCCCCTCCCCCACCCCAGCATTAATAGTCCCATCACATACATCCCCTCCCACACCCCAGCATTAATAGTCCCATCACCATACATCCCCTCCCCCACCCAGCATTAATAGCCCCGTCACCATACATCCCTTCCCCCACCCCAGCATTAATAGTCCCATCACCATACATCCCCTCCCCCACCCCAGCATTAATAGTCCCATCACCATACTTCCCCTCCTTCACCCCAGCATTAATAGTCCCATCCCAATACATCCCGTCCCTCACCCCAGCATTAATAGTCCCATCACCATACATCCCCTCTCCCACCCAGCATTAATAGTCCCATCACCATACATCCCTTCCTCCACCTCAGCATTAACAGTCCCATCACCATACATCCCCTTCCCTCCCCAGCATGAATAGTCCCATCACCATACATCCCCTCCCCACCCCAGCATTAACAGTCCCATCACCATACATCCCCTCCCCCACCCCAGCATTAATAGTCCCATCACCATACAACCCCTCCCCCACCCCAGCATTAATAGTCCCATCAGCATACATCCCCTCCCTCACCCCAGCATTAATAGTCCCATCACCATACATCCCCTTCCCCCACCCCAGCATTAATAGTCCCATCACCATACATTCCCTTCCCCACCCCAGCATTAATAATCCAATCAACATACATCCCCTCCCTCACCCCAGCATTAATAGTCCCATCCCAATACATCCCCTCCCCCACCCCAGCATTAATAGTCCCATCACCATACATCCCCTCTCCGACCCAGCATTAATAGTCCCATCACCATACATCCCTTCCTCCACCTCAGCATTAATAGTCCTATCACCATACATCCCCTCCCCCACCCCAGCATTAATTGTCCCATCCCAATACATCCCCTCTCCCACCCCAGCATTAATAGTCCCATCACCATACATCCTCTCCCACCCCAGCATTAATAGTCCCATCACCATACATCCCCTCCCTCACCCCAGCATTAATAGTCCCATCACCATACATCCCCTCCCACACCCCAGCATTAATAGTCCCATCACCATACATCCCCTCCCCCACCCAGCATTAATAGCCCCGTCACCATACATCCCTTCCCCAACCCCATCATTAATAGTCCCATCACCATACATCCCCTCCCCCACCCCAGCATTAATAGTCCCATCACCATACTTCCCCTCCTTCACCCCAGCATTAATAGTCCCATCCCAATACATCCCGTCCCTCACCCCAGCATTAATAGTCCCATCACCATACATCCCCTCTCCCACCCAGCATTAATAGTCCCATCACCATACATCCCTTCCTCCACCTCAGCATTAACAGTCCCATCACCATACATCCCCTTCCCTCCCCAGCATGAATAGTCCCATCACCATACATCCCCTCCCTCACCCCAGCATTAATAGTCCCATCACCATACATCCCCTCCCCCACCCAGCATTAATAGCCCCGTCACCATACATCCCTTCCCCCACCCCAGCATTAATAGTCCCATCACCATACATCCCCTCCCCCACCCCAGCATTAATAGTCCCATCACCATACTTCCCCTCCTTCACCCCAGCATTAATAGTCCCATCCCAATACATCCCGTCCCTCACCCCAGCATTAATAGTCCCATCACCATACATCCCCTCTCCCACCCAGCATTAATAGTCCCATCACCATACATCCCTTCCTCCACCTCAGCATTAACAGTCCCATCACCATACATCCCCTTCCCTCCCCAGCATGAATAGTCCCATCACCATACATCCCCTCCCTCACCCCAGCATTAATAGTCCCATCACCATACATCCCCTCCCCACCCCAGCATTAACAGTCCCATCACCATACATCCCCTCCCCCACCCCAGCATTAATAGTCCCATCACCATACAACCCCTCCCCCACCCCAGCATTAATAGTCCCATCAGCATACATCCCCTCCCTCACCCCAGCATTAATAGTCCCATCACCATACATCCCCTTCCCCCACCCCAGCATTAATAGTCCCATCACCATACATTCCCTTCCCCACCCCAGCATTAATAATCCAATCAACATACATCCCCTCCCTCACCCCAGCATTAATAGTCCCATCCCAATACATCCCCTCCCCCACCCCAGCATTAATAGTCCCATCACCATACATCCCCTCTCCGACCCAGCATTAATAGTCCCATCACCATACATCCCTTCCTCCACCTCAGCATTAATAGTCCTATCACCATACATCCCCTCCCCCACCCCAGCATTAATTGTCCCATCCCAATACATCCCCTCTCCCACCCCAGCATTAATAGTCCCATCACCATACATCCTCTCCCACCCCAGCATTAATAGTCCCATCACCATACATCCCCTCCCTCACCCCAGCATTAATAGTCCCATCACCGTACATCCCCCACCCAGCATTAATAGTCCCATCACCAAACATCCCCTCCCCCACCCAAGCATTAATAGTCCCATCACCATACATCCCCTCCCCACCCCAGCATTAATACTCCCATCCCAATACATCCCCTCCCCCACCCCAGCATTAATACTCCCATCCCAATACATCCCCTCCCCCACCCCAGCATTAATAGTCCCATCACCATACATCCCCTCCCACACCCCAGCATTAATAGTCCCATCACCATACATCCCCTCCCACACCCCAGCATTAATAGTCCCATCACCATACATCCCCTCCCCCACCCAGCATTAATAGCCCCGTCACCATACATCCCTTCCCCAACCCCATCATTAATAGTCCCATCACCATACATCCCCTCCCCGATCCCAGCATTAATAGTCCCATCACCATACATCCACTCCCTCATCCCAGCATTAATACTCCCATCACCATACATCCCCTTCCCCCACCCCAGCATTAACAGTCCCATCACCAAACATCCCCTCCCCCACCCCAGGATTAATAGGCCCATCACCATACATCCCCTCCCCTACCCCAGCATTAATAGTCCCATCACCATACATCCCCTCTCCCACCCAGCATTAATAGTCCCATCACCATACATTCCCCTCCCCACCCCAGCATTAATAGTCCCATCACCATACATCCCCTCCCCCACCCCAGCATTAATAGTCCCATCACCATACATCCCCTCTCCCCCTGGCATTAATAGTCCCATCACCATACAACCCCCCCACCCCAGCATTAATAGTCCCATCCCAATACATCCCATCCCCCACCCCAGCATTAACAGTCCAATCACCATACATCCCCTTCCCCACCCCAGCATTAACAGTCCCGTCACCATACATCCCTTCCCCCACCCAGCATTAATAGTCCCATCACCATACATCCCCTCCCCCACCCCAGAATTAATAGTCCCATCACCATACATCCCCTCCCACACCCCAGCATTAATAGGCCCATCACAATACATCAACATCCCCCACCCCAGCATTAATAGTCCCATCACCATACATCCCCCCCACCCCAGCATGAATAGTCCTATCATCATACATCCCCTCCCCACCCCAGCATTAATAGTCCCATCACCGTACATCCCCTCCCCCACCCCAGCATTAATAGTCCCATCACCATACATCCCCTCCCCCACCCCAGCATTAATAGTCCCATCACCATACATCCCCTCTCCCCCTGGCATTAATAGTCCCATCACCATACAACCCCCCCACCCCAGCATTAATAGTCCCATCCCAATACATCCCATCCCCCACCCCAGCATTAACAGTCCAATCACCATACATCCCCTTCCCCACCCCAGCATTAACAGTCCCGTCACCATACATCCCTTCCCCCACCCCAGCATTAATAGTCCCATCACCGTACATCCCCTCCCCCACCCCAGCATTAATAGTCCCATCACCATACATCCCCTCCCCCACCCCAGCATTAATAGTCCCATCACCATACAACCCCTCCCCCACCCCAGCATTAATAGTCCCATCACCGTACCTTAAGTAAATTGGAACTGACATTTCCCCTCCCCCACCCCAAACTGACAACCATGACCCCACCAGTCAATGAATATTTCTCCTCTTTTGAGGGGGGCCTGGAGACTCACTGCACTCTTATACACTTTTTGTGTATCAGCAATTCTTTTTGCACTGGTCCTAGGAATAAACTAATAAGAATATACAATATTTTATACTTTTAAACTGACTATCCCTTATTACTCACCTGATGCTCCCTGCCCTCTGACCCTGATGTAAATATCTGACACTCACCTGCCCCCTGAGACTGCTGGTTATTACATACTTGACACCCATGTGCCTCCTGAAATTGCTGTTTATTATATACCTGACACTGACCACTGAAATGTCCCCTGAGACTGCTTATTACATACCTTACACTCACCTTTCCTCTTTAGATGACTGATTATTGCATATCTGAGACCCACCTGTCCCCTGAGCCTGGGGTTTATTACATACCTTACACTCCCCTGTCGCCTGAGCCTGAAGTTTATTACATACCTTACACTCACCTGCCTCCTGAGCCTGAAGTTTATTACATACCTTACACTCACCTACCCTTTGAGAGTGCTAAATATTACACACCTGACACTCACATGCCCCAAGAGTGCTGATTAATACATAAATTGCACTCGCCTGCCCCATGGGTCTACAGATTATTACATACCTGGCACTCACCTCCAATTTGAGACTAAAGGTTATTGTATAACTGACACTCACATGCTCACTGAGATTGCTGATTACACACCTGGCACTCCCCTGCCTGAGACTGCTGATTATTACATAAGTTCACTCTCCTGTCCCTTGAGACTGCTGATTATTACATACCTGACACTGACCTGCCTCCCAAGACTGCAGATTATTACATACATGGCACTCACCTCCAACCTGAGACTAAAGGTTATTGTATAACTTATACATGCGCACTGAAATTGCTGATTATTATACACCTGATATTCACATGCCCCCTGACACTGCCGATTGTTACATAAGTTACACTCACCTGTGTCCTGAGACTGTTTATCATTGTTCTATACCCAACACTCACCTGCCCCCAAGATTGTTGATTACACACCTGACATTCACGTGCCCCTTAGATTGCTGATTATTACACACCTGACATTCACCTGCCCCCCCAGATTACTGATTACAAACCTGCCCTCTTAGACTGTGATTAATAAGTTACTCACCTGACTCCAGAGACTTCTAATTATTACATACCTGACACCTGCTCCCTGAGACTGCTTATTATTGCATACCTACTGTAACACTCACCTGCAACCTGAAACTGAAGGTGATTACATACCTGACACTCACCTGTCTCCGGAGACTGCTGATTATTACACACCTGATATTCACCTGCCCCCCTGATTACAAACCTGCCCTCTAAAGCTGGCCACAGATTATCTGTCCAACCAGCCAACTAGTTGATTGGTTGGAATGAGAATCTGGTAACGTATGGGAGTAACTGATGATCAGCAATTTGCTCCCAAACGCCAGAAAACCGATGAAAATGGCGTCAGACAAGTTTGTTAAATGTTTGATCTAAACAATTTTTTCAAACAACAGTTTTTGTCTATTTTCCGGTGTTTGGGAGCAAATTGCTGATTGTCATTTGCTTTCATACGTTACCAGATTTTCATTCCAACCAATCAGCTAGTTGGCTGGTTGGACAGATAATCTGTAGATGTGTGGCCAGCTTTAGACTGTGATTAATAAGTTACAGTAAACTCACCTGACTCCAGAGACTTTTGATTATTACATACCTGACACCTGCAATCTGAAACTGAAGGTGAGTACATACCTGACACTCACCTGTCTACTGAGATTGCTGATTATTACATATCTTACACTCACCTACATCCTGAGACTACTTATTTTTATATACAGTACCTGACACCAACCACCTGAGACTATTCATTATTAAACCTGGTACTCACCTATCCCCCTCATGCTGCTAGCTATTATATACCTGGACTCACCTGCCCCCTGAGCCTGAATGTACTTATAACATACCTGACACTCACCTGCCCAATGAGACTGATAGATACTGAAGGTTATTACGTACCTGAGACTGCAGATTATTACATACCTGCCCCCTGAGACTGCTCATTATATTTATCACATACCTTACCCTCACCTGCCCCCTGAGACTGAGGTAATTACATACCTGGCACTCACCTGCTCACTGAGACTGATGGTAATTATATACCTGGCACTCACCTGCTCACTGAGACTGATTATTATCATGTACCTTACCCTCACCTGCCCCCTGAGACTGAGGTAATTACATACCTGGCACTCACCTGCTCACTGAGACTGATTATTATCATGTACCTTACCCTCACCTGCCCCCTGAGACTGATGGTAATTACATACCTGGCACTCACCTGCTCACTGAGACTGATTATTATCATGTACCTTTACCCTCACTTGCCCCCTGAGACTAATGGTAATTACATACTTGGCACTCAGCTGCTCACTGAGACTGATTATTATCATGTACCTTTACCCTCACTTGCCCCCTGAGACTAATGGTAATTACATACTTGGCACTCAGCTGCTCACTGAGACTGATGGTAATTATATACCTGGCACTCACCTGCTCACTGAGACTGATTATTATCATGTACCTTACCCTCACCTGCCCCCTGAGACTGATGGTAATTACATACCTGGCACTCACCTGCTCACTGAGACTGATTATTATCATGTACCTTTACCCTCACTTGCCCCCTGAGACTAATGGTAATTACATACTTGGCACTCAGCTGCTCACTGAGACTGAAGGTAATTATATACCTGGCACTCACCTGCTCACTGAGACTGATTATTATCATGTACCTTACCCTCACCTGCCCCCTGAGACTGATGGTAATTACATACCTGGCACTCACCTGCTCACTGAGACTGATTATTATCATGTACCTTTACCCTCACTTGCCCCCTGAGACTAATGGTAATTACATACTTGGCACTCAGCTGCTCACTGAGACTGATTATTATCATGTACCTTTACCCTCACTTGCCCCCTGAGACTAATGGTAATTACCTACTTGGCACTCAGCTGCTCACTGAGACTGATTATTACCATGTACAGTACCTTACCCTCACCTGCCCCCTGAGACTGATGGTAATTATATACCTGGCACTCACCTGCTCACTGAGACTGATTATTATCACGTACCTTACCCTTACCTGCCCCCTGAGACTGATGGTAATTATATACCTGGCACTCACCTGCTCACTGAGACTGATTATTATCACATACCTTACCCTCACCTGCCCCGAGACTGATGGTAATTACAAACCTGGCACTCACCTGCTCACTGAGACTGATTATTATCATGTACCTTACCCTCACCTGCCCCCTGAGACTGATGGTAATTACATACCTGACGCTCACCTGCTCACTGAGACTGATTATTATCATGTACCTTACCCTCGCCTGCCCCCTGAGACTGAAGGTAATTACATACCTGGCACTCACCTGCTCACTGAGCTGATTATTATCACATACCTTACCCTTACCTGCCCCCTGAGACTGATGGTAATTATATACCTGACACTCACCTGCTCACTGAGATTATTATTATCACGTACCTTACCCTTACCCTCACCTGCCCCCTGAGACTGATGGTAATTACATACCTGGCACTCACCTGCTCACTGAGACTGATTATTATCATGTACCTTACCCTTACCCTCACCTGCCCCCTGAGACTGATGGTAATTATATACCTGGCACTCACCTGCTCACTGAGACTGATTATTACCATGTACAGTACCGTACCCTCACCTGCCCCCTGAGACTGATGGTAATTGCATACCTGCCACTCACCTGCTCACTGAGACTGATTATTATCATGTACCTTACCCTTACCCTCACCTGCCCCAAGACAGATGGCAATTATACACCTGACACTCACATGTTTATCCTACATACATCAGTGCCAAATTCCTGACTGTGTTTGGACTGGTGAATTTTGCCCATATACCAATCACATTGGTCTTCTAGCCTGAGTGCAGGCTCATGTACCTGCATGGTGCAGTGCGCACCTACCTGTTAGAGTGGGGTAAGTCTCTGAGGGATCAGAACTTTTCTCCTCCGTCTTGTGCACCTCCATCTGTCTGCTTCCGTCCACTGAGTCTGGGGAGTTCTCACGGGGTTCCTGAGTGTAGAAGCCATCAGACAAGTCTCTAAAACTTGGGAGGGCTGTAGTGAGGGTCATCATAGAAGGAAGCCCCTGACCCAGACTGGCACAGAAAGTGCTGTTCAGGCGTCCAGTGAAGGAGGTCATTGGACCAGCCGGGGGAAGCGGGGATGGAGGAATTACCAATGGTCTATAGGGCATAAACATGGGGTATCCGGTGTAGAGTACATGCCCAGGCTGAGCTGGTGGGGTCCCAATGAGAGAGTCTATGGAGAAGGTACTGCCCACCCCACTGGGTCGATGCATTGTCCTAGTTGCCCCTCCAGTGGGCAGCAGCCGCAGAGAAGGTCTCCGGCTTTGGAAGTAACTGTCAGCATGTGAGCAGCTCAGTGTCACATCAAGGGGAGGGGGATGCGGAGGGGGGAGGCTCATTTATCTTCACTGCTTCCACATCACTTCTTCATTCAGCCTCCTGCGATCTCTCACTGCCTCTTGGCCAAGGAGGAGAGAGACAATGAGAGCCCGGGGAGAGAGAGTCCCTAACAATTGTGGTGACACTAAAACCCCCTCTGCTGTGCCATGTCCCAGCAGTCTGAAAGAGACATGCAAGGAAATGGAGAGAGAGAGAGAGAGAGAGAGAGAGAGAGGTGTATATGATTCAGAGAGAGATAGAGAGGTGTATATGATTCAGAGATTCTCTCTCTGAATCATATACACCTCTCTCTCTGAATCATATACACCTCTCTCTCTCTGAATCATATACACCTCTCTCTCTCTGAATCATATACACCTCTCTCTCTCTGAATCATATACACCTCTCTCTCTCTGAATCATATACACCTCTCTCTCTCTCTCTCTCTCTCTCTCTCAGAATCATATACACCTCTCTCTCTGAATCATATACACCTCTCTCTCTGAATCATATACACCTCTCTCTCTCTGAATCATATACACCTCTCTCTCTCTGAATCATATACACCTCTCTCTCTCTCTCAGAATCATATACACCTCTCTCTCTGAATCATATACACCTCTCTCTCTCTCTCTCTCTCTCTCTCTCTCTCTCAGAATCATATACACATCTCTCTCTCTGAATCATATACACCTCTCTCTCTCTCTGAATCATATACACCTCTCTCTCTCTGAATCATATACACCTCTGTCTCTTTGAATCATATACACCTCTCTCTCGGAATCATATACACCTCTCTCTCTCGGATTAATATACACCTCTCTCTCTCTCGGATTCATATACACCTCTCTCTCTCTCGGATTCATATACACCTCTCTCTCTCTGAATCATATACACCTCTCTCTCTCGGAATCATATACACTTCTCTCTCTCTTTGAATCATATAGACCTCTCTCTCTCTGAATCATATACACCTCTCTCTCTCTCGGATTCATATACACCTCTCTCTCTCTGAATCATATACACCTCTCTCTCTCTCTGAATCATATACACCTCTCTCTCTGAATCATATACAACTCTCTCTCTCGTATACACCTCTCTCTCACATATACACCTCTCTCACTCTCGGTGTGAATCATATACACCTCTCTCTCTGAATCATATACACCTGTCTCTCTCACTATGAATCATATACACCTCTCTCTCTCTCTCTCTGAATCATATACACCTCTCTCTCTCCCTGAATCATATACACCTCTCTCTCTCTCTGAATCATATACACCTCTCTCTCTGAATCATATACACCTCTCTCTCTCTCTCTCTCTCTCTGAATCATATACACCTCTCTCTCTCTCTCTTTGAATCATATACACCTCTCTCTCTCTTTGAATCATATACACCTCTCTCTCGGAATCATATACACCTCTCTCTCTCGGAATCATATACACCTCTCTCTCTCTCAGATTCATATACTCCTCTCTCTCGGATTCATATACACCTCTCTCTCTCTCTGAATCATATACACCTCTCTCTCTCTGAATCATATACACCTCTGTCTCTTTGAATCATATACACCTCTCTCGGAATCATATACACCTCTCTCTCTCTCGGAATCATATACACCTCTCTCTCTCTCGGATTCATATACACCTCTCTCTCGGATTCATATACACCTCTCTCTCTCTGAATCATATACACCTCTCTCTCTCTTTGAATCATATAGACCTCTCTCTCTCTCTCGGAATCATATACACCTCTCTCTCGGATTCATATACACCTCTCTCTCTCTCTCTCTGAATCATATACACCTCTCTCTCTCTCTCTGAATCATATACACCTCTCTCTCTGAATCATATACAACTCTCTCTCTCGTATACACCTCTCTCTCTCTCGTATACACCTCTCTCTCTCTCGTATACACCTCTCTCTCTCTGTGTGAATCATATACACCTCTCTCTCTCTGAATCATATACACCTCTCTCTCTGAATCATATACACCTCTCTCGCTCACTCTGAATCATATACACCTCTCTCGCTCTCTCTGAATCATATACCTCTCTCGCTCTCTCTGAATCATATACACCTCTCTCTCTCTCTCTCTCTGAATCATATACACCTCTCTCTCTCTCTGAATCATATACACCTCTCTCTCTCTCTCTGAATCATATACACCTCTCTCTCTCTCTCTGAATCATATACACCTCTCTCTCTCTCTGAATCGTATACACCTCTCTCTGAATCATATACACCTCTCTCTCTCTCAATCATATACACCTCTCTCTCTCTCGTATACACCTCCCTCTCTCGTATACACCTCTCTCTCACTCACTCTCTCTCTGTGAATCATATACACCTCTCTCTCTCTGAATCATATACACCTCTCTCTCTCGTATACACCTCTCTCTCTCTCGTATACACCTCCCTCTCTTATACACCTCTCACTCACTCTCTCTCTCTCGTATACACCTCTCTCTCTCTCTGAATCATATACACCGCTCTCTCTCTGAATCATATACACCTCTCTCTCTCTGAATCATATACACCTCTCTCTCTCTCTGAATCATATACACCTCTCTCTCTCTCTGAATCATATACACCTCTCTCTCTCTGAATCATATACACCTCTCTCTCTGAATCATATACACCTCTCTCTCTCGTATACACCTCTCTCTCTGAATCATATACACCTCTCTCTCTCGTATACACCTCTCTCTCTCGTATACACCTCTCACTCTCTCTCTCTCTCTCTCTCTCTCTCGTATACACCTCTCTCTCTCTCTGTGAATCATATACACCTCTCTCTCTGACTGAATCATATACACTTCTCTCTCTCGTATACACCTCTCTCTCTCTCTGTGTGAATCATATACACCTCTCTCTCTCTGAATCATATACACCTCTCTCTCTGAATCATATACACCTCTCTCTCTCTCTCTCTCTGAATCATATACACCTCTCTCTCTCTGAATCATATACACCTCTCTCTCTCTCTCTGAATCATATACACCTCTCTCTCTCTCTCTCTCTCTGAATCATATACACCTCTCTCTCTCTCTCTGAATCATATACACCTCTCTCTCTCTCTGAATCATATACACCTCTCTCTCTGAATCATATACACCTCTCTCTCTCTCTGAATCATATACACTTCTCTCTCTCTGAATCATATAC
This sequence comes from Taudactylus pleione, assembly GCA_031769625.1. Lineage (NCBI taxonomy): Eukaryota > Metazoa > Chordata > Amphibia > Anura > Myobatrachidae > Taudactylus > Taudactylus pleione. The sequence goes on along the minus strand of JAUIMM010001749.1, from coordinate 157,817 downwards.
ACCTCTCTCTCTCTCTGAATCATATACACCTCTCTCTCGTATACACCTCTCTCTCACTGTCTCTCTCTCATATACACCGCTCTCTCTCTCTGTGAATAATATACACCTCTCTCTCTCTCTGAATCATATACACCTCTCTCTCTGAATCATATACACCTCTCTCTCTCTCTCTCTCTCTCTCTCTCTCTGAATCATATACACCTCTCTCTCTCTGCATCATATACACATCTCTCTCTCTGAATCATATACTCCTCTCTCTGCATCATATACACCTCTCTCTCTCTCTGAGGGGCCTATTCATTAAACCTAAAAATTCGATGGAGATAATTAGGTTTAGAACTCTCATGGAGTTCTACCTAATTATAGGTGGAATTCATCATTCCACCTCTCCATAAGTATCTATTCCGGTACCTGTCATTTTTGTGATGACAGCTTTTTGGGAAATAGATACTTTTCCTGCCTACACTACCTTATCGCATCTGGAAACAGTGCTGCGCATGCGCTGTTACATCTGTAAAACCAGCGCATGCCTACAGATGTGGTAAGTTTGTCCACCCCCCCATCCCGCTCCCCCCTCCGCTCACCTCCCCCCCGACTTACCTGTCTGCGCAGCAGCCTCTGGCTCCGTCCTGCTGGTCTGTCATGTGGTTTCCCAGCAGACCACATGACAGATTAGAAAAAGAAAATAAAACTTTTTTTTTCTTTTTCTAAACTTTCTTGTGCTCTGCTGGGGAGCACACATGTCCGACCAGCCTCCGGAGCCTGAGGACGGAGCAGAGCGCCAGAGGGACTCGTCGGGGGACCTGCACACGCTGATACAGGTAAGTGGGTTCTGCTATTCGCCACCTCACAGTGGCGAATAGTAACTGCATCTAATTCCGAAAATTCATAATTTTTGGAATTTGATGAATACCACAATTTCCACATCCCCATACTAATGTACTAATACTAATGTACCCATACTAATGTACTAATGTATGGGGAGTGTGGAAACTAATGCAGGGGAACTTAGCAAGGAGATATCTGTGATATCTCCTGTGCTAAGTCTGTTCATGAATACCAAAATAACATTATTTAAGGAAAATGTCCTTAAAAACGTTATTTTAGTGTTGATGAATAGGCCCCTGAATCATATACACCTCTCTCTCTTATACACCTCTCTCTCCCCCTCTGAATCATAAACACCCACCTCTCTCTCATACACCTATGGATTCCTAGCTACCTATACTTTCTTAAATTGTTTGCTATTTAGTGTAATGAGTCGTACAGTAAATAAATGCTTTCAGACTTTGAGTGTGGTTCCAAAGTACAAGTTATTATTCAATATAAAAAACAGATGGTTACACGCTGTGATCTAAATACAATTAGCGCAAATAAATCATACAGACCCAAGGTACAGTTGTTACATACACACGCGCTCTGGACCCAGATACCGGCATCAGTATAGAAACCTCCATCAACAGCACAGCAAGAAGACTGGCATCCAAGTTTAGAGAGTCCACATATATACTCTTACAGGGATAGGCAATACAATAGAACAGTTTGGCATGATTCCATTGGTTCTTCTTCCTGGTTCTTCTGTTACAGTATAGTTCATAGGTCAATTCAAATGGACACAAACCAGCCTCTAACAGCCCTTTGTGTCCTTTTTCCCGCTGTATGCTAATCTAAGCTGGTTACATTACAGAGTACATTTTAATGTTTAACTCTCTATAGTCCATAGTTTGCAGACACATGTTGCGATCTTCTCACTGATGGTACCGGAAATCTGCAGAGACACAGTGGATCAGTACAACACCAAACACAGTCTGCTTACCATGTACTAAACCTTAGATATCAAATTACATTTATTTCACAACATTAATAATACTGAATAAACCTTGAATATTACACTTTAATACTAGGGTACCTTTTATGTAAGTGTGCGGTGTGTAAGTATTGGGGTTTTGGGAAAAGACGCTAGTTAGCGCTGTGTGACTACGTGTTTGTGGAGTACACCATGGTACGTGTTTTGCAGTGTTAATCATTTTATATATTTTAGTTACTGTCTGTATTTATGTGGTGAGGACTTTTAACTTCTTTCTATTGCGTGGGAATCGCACAACGCTAAATAATAGCATCGCTGTATGTACTTATAATGGGCGAGATTTACTAAAATGGTGCTGGGCGGCCAGTCGCAAAATGGCATCGCGTAGATTTAATTTTAAACCGATCCTGTCTCAGCCAATTATCCGGCTTCAACAGTCCACCCTTTGATAGCAAACAACATGCTATCATACTCTGATTTTAAAATTAATTTAGGCTTACATGATGACATATTATTTAATGTTATATTATGGGATGGCACAAGGTGGTTCTTAGTCCAACAATAATGTGTCTCTAGGGGGGGGAACATAAAACTACCCCTATACGCACACCATGGTTCTTGGGAGATCATGGGAAAGATGTGGGGATGCACCAATCCTATAAAGGAAGTGAGGGGGAATAAGGACTTACATTATTTAAGATGTTTTAAAATAATATTTTAATAACACTTTTTATGCATGTCTAAATCTTATACATCATATGATGGTACCTTTTAGTTCAGGATTGTAATGCAGTCCTACATTTACCTCAGTATTCATATTGTTACTACTGAGCACCATCATAATTTCATTCCTTTGATTCACCTTATCTTTACATTTTCCACATTTCAACACAGTAGGAACACACCTGACACATAAGCCAATTACTATGCTGACAACCAATATAAGGATCAGGAGTTTACCTATGCTCGCAATAATTTCCTGGACCCATTCTCCTAGACCTGAGAACCATTTCACTGGGTTCAACCATGAAAGTCATTCCTCTACCTTCTCCTCTACTTCAGCCACTGAAGCATTATGGTTCTTCCGAAATTCCCATTTCAGCTGCAGAATTTCATCCATCTTCCGGTCTATTACCTACTTGGGATCGCTGGTATCGTTTGTAATGTAAGTGCAACACTTTACTCCAAATTGTGTGGCCAAAGTTACGCAGTACCCTCCAGTGACAGTTGTTAAATAATTTAAAACTAGTCTATGTTGCACAAGTTTTTTCTTGTAAGCTTGCAATTCCCTACCTGTATACCTGAATGTGTCATCATACATCTCGGTGATATTATCTATTAATTTAGCAAGATCTTGGATATATCTAAAATTTAGTGTACCCTGAGCGATCCTGGTGGGATCCAATGCTACCAAACTTAAATGCCAGTTGTCTCACTAATTAACGGTGTGGCTTTATGCACATCACCAGGTATCATATTTCTTTTGTCTCTGTGTTCATACTGTGTGTGAAGATATGGTGATGGTGTGTTTTTATGAATACCAAGCATTTCGCCATGTGTAAGGGTCATAACTTCTGGAACTACTCTTCCCAAATAACACAAACCTTCGGAACTCGGAGAGAGACACTTATAAGCTTTCCTTCTGCATATAAAATATACATCATCAGGGAGAACATAAGGAATATAATGCATCATAATCATCTAACACATTTCCCTCACAAATGATCCTATCTCAGGTTCTACCATCTGGCTGATAAATGTTTCTGGTTGTATAACCCTAGCACAGTATCCTTCTGGTATTCTGCCAACCATTTCCTTGGTGTTACTTAGTGTATATTTATACTGGAAGTGTCTTCCACCTGACCTAATTGTATGTAACAGTTCATAATTCATAGGCTCACGATCAGCTCTTTGTGAGAAGGTCGTCGTCTGGTTATTCCCAGTCACCTCCCAACTTCCTGGTTCATTGTAGTTGGTGATGTTCAAACATAAAAGTGTTTTATCTACCTGGTACTGGTGGAGTTTAAAATGGTGTGGTTTGGTGTTAAGAAATTTTCCATCCAGTGTCTTCCCTTTTTGCAATTCTAAAATTTCAGAAATATTTAATGGGAATGGTACTAATCCTACATTATGCTGACCTTGGGGCACATGAGTACCCATCAGTCGGTTTGGTTCCAAATTTTGCCCACCATGGTGTGATAATCCTCTAAAGGATACCCACCCCAATACTGGTTATACTTTGGTTGGCACTGTTGGATGCATCTCTCGTTGACTACAGACCCACAGAACTCACACATACAATAATCCTCAGACAATAAACCTTCACACTATCTCCGAGTATCCAGAATAGCAGATCTCTTAACAATTACTGTACTAAGATTGGTCAGACACTCCCCTGATTGGCATTAGCACTCCTCCTCTCGACTCCACTCCATCAATACTGCCATTAGCTCCCATCTCCTCTATCGGTCCCCCGTCACAGAAACCAGAAATCCCCAAACAAACCAGGATGATGGAAACTCTGGAAGATAATACAAAAATGAACACAGCGGACCAGTCCATTGCCGTAGCAAGGATCTACAAATTTCTTTAGTTCAGATATCTCACTGCAACCTTTTAACCCTCCCAGAACAAGCTCGCAATTGACAGGTCCACGTTATCTGCCTTGTATCTCCACCTGTTGGTTGACCTTCTTACAGCGAGTGGATCCCAGGTATCTCTCTCCGCCACCTTCAATGAGGTTGTACTCATCAGCAACACCTGATACGGATCTTCCCACCGATCAAACAACCTGAACGCAAGAAATTTCTGATCATAACAAATTCTCCAGGTTCAACATCGTGACAGTTTGTTTCAGGCATATCATGTGACAACAATTTCAGTTTCTGCTGTTGCTGTTTTAACTGTTTACTCATTGTTATAAGATACCTTACAGTTACCTCGTTGTTACCTTTCAAATCTTCCTGCGGACTTCTAATCAAATGAGGTTGTCTACCAAACAGTATTTCAAAGGGGGACAGATTAAGAGGAGGCCTAGGAGTTGGCCTGATACAATGAAGGACAAGTGGTAGTGCTTCTGGCTAACCTAGTCCTGTTTCCAACATAATTTTACTTAATTTGTTTTTAATAGTGCCGTTCATCCTCTCCACCTTAGCACTGGCTTGCGGTCGGTAGGGTTAGGGGGTATGAAGTCGACTATTAATACCCATCAGCTTACACATATTTTGGAAAACATCGCCTGTGAAATGAGTACCCCTATCATTCTCAATAATTTTAGGGATACCGTATCTGCATACAAACTCCTGAACAATTTTCTTGGCAGTGAATGCAGCAGTATTAGTGGCAGCTGGATATGCCTCAACCCAATTGGAAAACACATCAGTGCACACTAATACATACTTGAGATTCCTGCAGGGTGGTAATTAGATGAAATCAATTTGTATTACCTGGAAAGGTCTGTCAGTCGGAGGAATGTGAGATGGTTTGGTAGGGATCATTTTCCCAATGTTTTTCCTCAAGCAGGTCAGACAGGACATTGCTCTCTTTTCCGCTTGAGAAGAAAAGCCTGGTGCGCACCAGTATGCGCTCCCCAATTTGCACATACCTTGCTTTCCCAAATGAGTCAGACCATGCGCTGCCTCAGCCAGGCTTGGGTAATACACCTTGGGAGCCACTGGCTTACCTTGTCCAGAAGACTCTTGCCCACATCCCTTGGACTTCCAGACTGACTTTTCCTGAATGGAACACAAATTTTGCATCTCAATTAATTTCAGCATGTCAATCGTTTAAAAAGTCATCATTTGTTCAGTTGGTACATTCATTTTTAACCCTGCTGCCCATTTTGCAGCTTTGTCTGCCCTGTTGCCCAGTGAAACCGGATCATCCTCACATGTGTGGGCTTTACACTTAATTACCGCCACTGTCTTAGGCAGTTGGATTGCTGTCAATAGTCCTTCTATATGTCTGGAATGTGCAATTGGTGTGCCTGCTGCTGTCATAAATTTTCTCAGACGCCATAGAACGCCGAAATCGTGTACTACCCTGAAGGTGTACCTCGAGTCAGTGTAGATATTAGCAGTTTACCCCTGCTAATTCACACGCTCTCTTTAGTGCCACTTGGACCGAGTGTGGTGGGCCTAAAGGTTCGGCCTCTATAACGACCTCGTCATCTACCACAGCATAACCTGTACATAACTCTCCAGTGTCAGTTTGTCTATGACAACTCCCATCCATGTAAAATGTCACATGTACATTTTCTAAAGGTGTATCCCATATGTCAGGTCTTGCAGTAAAGGTTTGATTCAGATATTCCATACAATCATGTGCATCATGTTGCACATATGGTAAATACGTAGCTGGGTTTAACGTACTGCACCTTTTGATGGTGATGCTTGCAGGTGCTATTAAGGCTAGTTCCCATTTTGTGAACCTAGCTGAGGAGACGTGTCTGGTTTGGGCAGAGTTTAGCAAAGCAGATACAGTATGGGGAGTACAGACAATCATATAATGGCCCTGTACCACATCCTGACTCTTACTGACCAATAGAGAAGTTGCTGCTACACTTCTTAAACACGTTGGGAGTGATCTTGCCACAGTGTCCAATTGTGCACTGTAGTATGCTACGGGCCTACTGGCATAACCATGTTTTAGTGTGAGGACACCTGCTGCACAACCTTCAGCTTCCGTCCAATATAAATCAAAAGGTTTTTCATAATCAGGTATTCCCAATGCAGGTGCTCTTGTCGGACTATCCTTAAGATTAAGGAAAGCCTGCTCTGATTCCTCTGTGTGTATGACATGATCAGGCTTTGAGGAAGAGACTAAGGGTCTCATTCAGACCCGGTCACAAGCGCCGATGCGCTCGCAACCGGGTCGATGGTTAGCCCTCCGCCCGTGCAGCGGCCACACTGCGCATGCGCAAGGCCCGGAGCGAGTGAGAAACTCTCTCGTTCCAGAGCTCTCTACAAAAGGGGAGGTTGTTAATGTTGATTGACAGCTCGCCCTGTTTTGTAGGCGGGCCGGGGGGGTGGTTTCAAAAATGGAGGCGTTCCTTAAGGAATGCCTACTGTTTGTGGGCGGCCGCACTGACATCATCAGTGAGGTCAGTGGGGAGCTTCCTGCTTGATCAGAGCAGGAAGCTCCCTGGGGCTTGCGGTTGCCGAGACCCAACCTTAGGGTCTTGTCGCAAGCCCCGATAGTCGCGATGGTGTTCACTATCGCGACCATCAACCTGGTCGGTCGTTAAGCTGTGGATGGTAACCCACAGCTTAGCTAGCGACCAGGAGGCCACACTAAAAAAAAGGAAGCAGCCGCCCTTATTGAGAGAGAGCGATCGCTTCTTGTGACCACCTCTGAATGAGGGCCTAAGTCCTGTAATTGCAAGGCCAAAAGAGAAAAACCTGGGATCCACATTCTGCAGTATCCACACATTCCCACGAAGGTACAAATTTGCTGTTAATTCTGCGGCAGTGTCATGTTCTGTATGGCTTGGATTCTGTCATTTGTCAGATGTCGTAATCCCAGGGTTAGTCAATGTCCCAAGTATTTAACCCTGGACTGGCATGGCTGTAGTTTGTCCTTAGCAACCTTGTGTCCTGTTTGCGAGAGATGAAGCAATAAAAGTTTAGCATAATTTAAACATGACATAAACAAATCAGAACATAACAATAAATCATCGACATATTGTATTATAACAGATCCATTGGCAGGTTGAAAAGATTGTAAACAGTCGTGTAAGGCCTGGGAGAGAATACTGGGGCTTTCTATGAAACCCTGGGGCAATCGTGTCTGTGTATTGTACACCCCTGTATGTAAAGGCGAATATGTACTGACAGTCAGGATGAAGAGGTACAGAGAAGAAAGGAGAACAGAGGTCAATGACAGTGAAATGGGTTGCATGTGGTGGGATTTGCATAAGAATGACAGCTGGATTTGGCACTACAGGAAACTGGCTCTCTACCACCTTATTAACCCCTCTAAGGTCTTGTACCAGCCTATAACCCCTCCCACCACTCTTCTTCACAGGAAAGATGGGACTGTTGGCTACACTTGCTGTACGTACTAAAATTCCCTGCTGTAATAATCACTTAATTATGGGATAAACCCTTAACTCTACCTATTGTTTTAATGGGTACTGGGGAACTTTTGGATCTTGCCTACCGCTTTTTAGATTTACCATTACGGGAGCTATATTTGCCATTAATCCAGTGTCCTGTCCATCCTTGGTCCAAAGTGAATCTGGAATTTGGGATAACATTTGATCTACCTGAGATGGATTTTTACCTGAACCGGTAGAGTGATACATTATCCTTTGGGGAGAGTCCAACATATCCCTTACCTCATGCGCAACTCTCTCTGGGATATCTAAAAATATACCATCAGGGGTACAATATATGATACATCCCATCTTACATAACAAATCCCTTCCCAGTAGGTTAGTAGGAGCCGCTGCTGCCAGGAGGAAATAATGCCTGGTATGCAATGGCCCAATAGTAACCTCTGTGGATTTAGTAAAAGGATAATGTTGCACTTTACCTATTACACCCATTGCTGGTACCGTCTTGCTGGTCACCTGTAAATTAGCTGGAGATTTTATCACTGATCTGGTCGCCCCTGTGTCTACAAGAAAAGGAAATTTAGTACCACCTACATCAACCAGTGATGTCAGTGGGAGAGATTTCGGCTCTATGAGAGCCGAAATCTCTCTAGGGCTTGCGGCCATGAGACCCTACCACAAGGGTCTCATCACAAGCCCGATGGTCGCGATGGTCTTGACCATCGCAACCATCTTCCTGGCCACTCGCTATAGCTGTGGGTGGTCACCCACAGCTATGCGAGCGGCGAGGAGGGTGCTCTAAAAAACAAGAAGGTCGGCCCTGATTCAGAGCGAGCACTCTGTCAGAGCATCCGGCTCTGAATCAGGGCCTCTGGGCCTAATTCAGACACGCTCGTGAGCACTGAGCGCTCGCAAGTGGGTCGATGTTGGCCAAGTGCACATGCACACGAGGGAGCCGGCTCCGTCATGCGCATGCGCGAGACCCGGATAACGATGGCCAAGCCATCGCTATTGGTCTCGCTACAATGGGGGTGTGCTGTCGATGGTGAGTGACAGCACGCCCCCTTTGGTGGGCGTGCCGGGGGCATGGCTGCCCAGACGGAGGCGTTCCCATGGGAAAGCCTACCGTCTGGGGCCGGCCCCACTGCCATCACAAGTGAAGGACAGTGGGAGTGCTCTCGGCTCTGACAGAGCCGAAAACACTCCAGGGCTTGCAGCAGACAAGACCCTACCACAAGGGTCTCATCGCAAGCTCGATGGTCGTGATGGTCTTGACCATCGCGACCATCTTTTTGGCCGCTTGCTTTAGCTGTGGGTGGTAACCCACAGCTATGCGAGCAGCCAGGAGGCCGCTCTAAAATTCAGAGGGACAGCCCTGATTCAGAGCGAGCGCTCTGTCAGAGCGTCCGGCTCTGAATCAGGGCCTCTGACTCTTAAACACCTTTCTCTCTGAATCATATACATCTCTCTCTCTCTCTGAATCATATACACCTCTCTCTCTCTGTCAGAGTTCAGCCGGGGATCGGCCACCCCTTACCGTCCCGCCGGCTTCCTCTGACTTCCCGGGCAGTCAGGCGGCTGGTGCGGTGACGTGGGAGGTGCTGAGCATTCTCCCTGATGCTGGTGTGTCGGGCGGTCTGGTGCACGGGGGTTGGAGTCTCCGTCATGGGTGCCGCCATGACACTTCATCCTCTGACTTGCCTTCCTTCCCTGACAGTCTGGCCAGTCAGATGATGCTGTGGACCAATCAGTGGGCTTCCAGGGGTATATATACGGCTCCAGTGTATCAGGTAGTTGCCTCAACAAACATTGTCGCTGCTAGTGTTACTAGTGGTCTCTCGTTCCAGGTTCCCTTGCTTTCAGTGATCTATCCCTGTGTACAGCTATATCATCCATCTCACCTCAGCCTGTGTGCAGCTATACCATTCATCTCACCAGTGCTTTAGCACCTCAGCCTGTGTGCAGCTATATCATCCATCTCATCAGTGCTTTACCATCTCAGCCTGTGTGCAGCTATATCATTCATCTCACCAGTGCTTTACCACCTCAGCCTGTGTGCAGCTATATCATTCATCTCACCAGTGCTTTAGCACCTCAGCCTGTGTGCAGCTATATCGTCCATCTCACCAGTGCTTTACCACCTCAGCCTGTGTGCAGCTATATCATTCATCTCACCAGTGCTTTACCACCTCAGCCTGTGAACAGCTATATCATTCATCTCACCAGTGCTTTACCACCTCAGCCTGTGTGCAGCTATATCATTCATCTCACCAGTGCTTTACCACCTCAGCCTGTGTGCAGCTATATCATCCATCTCACCAGAGCTTTACCATCTCATCCTGTGTGCAGCTATATCATCCATCTCACCAGTGTTTTACCACCTCAGCCTGTGTGCAGCTATATCATTCATCTCACCAGTGCTTTACCACCTCAGCCTGTGTGCAGCTATATCATTCATCTCACCAGTGCTTTACCACCTCAGCCTGTGTGCAGCTATATCATTCATCTCACCAGTGCTTTACCATCTCATCCTGTGTGCAGCTATATCATCCATCTCACCAGAGCTTTACCATCTCATCCTGTGTGCAGCTATATCATCCATCTCACCAGTGTTTTACCACCTCAGCCTGTGTGCAGCTATATCATTCATCTCACCAGTGCTTTACCACCTCAGCCTGTGTGCAGCTATATCATCCATCTCATCAGTGCTTTACCACCTCAGCCTGTGTGCAGCTATATCATCCATCTCACCAGTGCTTTACCACCTCAGCCTGTGTGCAGCTATATCATTCATCTCACCAGTGTTTTACCATCTCAGCCTGTGTGCAGCTATATCATTCATCTCACCAGTGTTTTACCACCTCAGCCTGTGTGCAGCTATATCATCCATCTCACCAGTGCTTTACCATCTCAGCCTGTGTGCAGCTATATCATTCATCTCATCAGTGCTTTACCATCTCAGCCTGTGTGCAGCTATATCATTCATCTCACCAGTGCTTTACCATCTCAGCCTGTGTGCAGCTATATCATTCATCTCATCAGTGCTTTACCATCTCAGCCTGTGTGCAGCTATATCATCCATCTCACCAGTGCTTTACCACCTCAGCCTGTGTGCAGCTATATCATCCATCTCACCAGTGCTTTACCATCTCAGCCTGTGTGCAGCTATATCATCCATCTCACCAGTGCTTTACCACCTCAGCCTGTGTGCAGCTATATCATTCATCTCACCAGTGCTTTACCACCTCAGCCTGTGTGCAGCTATATCATTCATCTCACCAGTGCTTTACCATCTCAGCCTGTGTGCAGCTATATCATCCATCTCACCAGTGCTTTACCACCTCAGCCTGTGTGCAGCTATATCATCCATCTCACCAGTGCTTTACCACCTCAGCCTGTGTGCAGCTATATCATCCATCTCACCAGTGCTTTACCATCTCAGCCTGTGTGCAGCTATATCATCCATCTCACCTCAGCCTGTGTACAGCTATATCATTCATCTCATCAGTGCTTTACCACCTCAGCCTGTGTGCAGCTATATCATTCATCTCACCTCAGCCTGTGTACAGCTATATCATTCATCTCACCAGTGCTTTACAATCTCAGCCTGTGTGCAGCTATATCATTCATCTCACCAGTGCTTTACCACCTCAGCCTGTGTGCAGCTATATCATTCATCTCACCAGTGCTTTACCATCTCAGCCTGTGTGCAGCTATATCATTCATCTCATCAGTGCTTTACCACCTCGCCTGTGTGCAGCTATATCATTCATCTCACCAGTGCTTTACCATCTCAGCCTGTGTGCAGCTATATCATCCATCTCACCAGTGCTTTACCACCTCAGCCTGTGTGCAGCTATATCATTCATCTCATCAGTGCTTTACCACCTCGCCTGTGTGCAGCTATATCATTCATCTCACCAGTGCTTTACCATCTCAGCCTGTGCTTTACCATCTCAGCCTGTGTGCAGCTATATCATTCATCTCATCAGTGCTTTACCATCTCAGCCTGTGTGCAGCTATATCATCCATCTCATCAGTGCTTTACCATCTCAGCCTGTGTGCAGCTATATCATCCATCTCATCAGTGCTTTACCATCTCAGCCTGTGCTTTACCACCTCAGCCTGTGTGCAGCTATATCATCCATCTCACCAGTGCTTTACCACCTCAGCCTGTGTGCAGCTATATCATTCATCTCATCAGTGCTTTACCACCTCAGCCTGTGTGCAGCTATATCATCCATCTCACCAGTGCTTTACCACCTCAGCCTGTGTGCAGCTATATCATTCATCTCACCAGTGCTTTACCATCTCAGCCTGTGTGCAGCTATACCATTCATCTCATCAGCGCTTTACCACCTCAGCCTGTGTGCAGCTATACCATTCATCTCATCAGCGCTTTACCACCTCAGCCTGTGTGCAGCTATATCATTCATCTCACCAGTGCTTTACCATCTCAGCCTGTGTGCAGCTATATCATTCATCTCACCAGTGCTTTACCACCTCAGCCTGTGTGCAGCTATATCATCCATCTCACCAGTGCTTTACCACCTCAGCCTGTGTGCAGCTATATCATCCATCTCATCAGTGCTTTACCATCTCAGCCTGTGTGCAGCTATATCATCCATCTCATCAGTGCTTTACCACCTCAGCCTGTGTGCAGCTATATCATTCATCTCACCGGTGCTTTACCACCTCAGCCTGTGTGCAGCTATATCATTCATCTCACCAGTGCTTTACCATCTCATCCTGTGTGCAGCTATATCATTCATCTCACCAGTGCTTTACCATCTCAGCCTGTGTGCAGCTATATCATCCATCTCACCAGTGCTTTACCACCTCAGCCTGTGTGCAGCTATATCATCCATCTCACCAGAGCTTTACCACCTCAGCCTGTGTGCAGCTATATCATCCATCTCACCAGTGTTTTACCACCTCAGCCTGTGTGCAGCTATATCATTCATCTCACCGGTGCTTTACCACCTCAGCCTGTGTGCAGCTATATCATTCATCTCACCAGTGCTTTACCATCTCAGCCTGTGTGCAGCTATATCATCCATCTCACCAGTGTTTTACCACCTCAGCCTGTGTGCAGCTATATCATTCATCTCACCAGTGCTTTACCACCTCAGCCTGTGTGCAGCTATATCATTCATCTCACCAGTGCTTTACCACCTCAGCCTGTGTGCAGCTATATCATCCATCTCATCAGTGCTTTACCACCTCAGCCTGTGTGCAGCTATATCATCCATCTCACCAGTGTTTTACCACCTCAGCCTGTGTGCAGCTATATCATTCATCTCACCAGTGCTTTACCACCTCAGCCTGTGTGCAGCTATATCATTCATCTCACCAGTGCTTTACCACCTCAGCCTGTGTGCAGCTATATCATCCATCTCATCAGTGCTTTACCACCTCAGCCTGTGTGCAGCTATATCATTCATCTCATCAGTGCTTTACCACCTCAGCCTGTGTGCAGCTATATCATTCATCTCACCAGTGCTTTACCACCTCAGCCTGTGTGCAGCTATATCATCCATCTCACCAGTGCTTTACCATCAGCCTGTGTGCAGCTATATCATTCATCTCACCAGTGCTTTACCACCTCAGCCTGTGTGCAGCTATATCATCCATCTCACCAGTGCTTTACCATCTCAGCCTGTGTGCAGCTATATCATCCATCTCACCAGTGCTTTACCACCTCAGCCTGTGTGCAGCTATATCATCCATCTCACCAGTGCTTTACCATCTCAGCCTGTGTGCAGCTATATCATCCATCTCACCAGTGCTTTACCATCTCAGCCTGTGTGCAGCTATATCATCCATCTCACCAGTGCTTTACCACCTCAGCCTGTGTGCAGCTATATCATCCATCTCACCAGTGCTTTACCACCTCAGCCTGTGTGCAGCTATATCATCCATCTCACCAGTGCTTTACCATCTCAGCCTGTGTGCAGCTATATCATCCATCTCACCTCAGCCTGTGTACAGCTATATCATTCATCTCACCAGTGCTTTACCACCTCAGCCTGTGTGCAGCTATATCATCCATCTCACCAGTGCTTTACCACCTCAGCCTGTGTGCAGCTATATCATCCATCTCACCTCAGCCTGTGTACAGCTATATCATTCATCTCATCAGTGCTTTACCACCTCAGCCTGTGTGCAGCTATATCATTCATCTCACCTCAGCCTGTGTACAGCTATATCATTCATCTCACCAGTGCTTTACCACCTCAGCCTGTGTGCAGCTATATCATCCATCTCACCAGTGCTTTACCACCTCAGCCTGTGTACAGCTATATCATCCATCTCACCTCAGCCTGTGTACAGCTATATCATTCATCTCACCAGTGCTTTACAATCTCAGCCTGTGTGCAGCTATATCATTCATCTCACCAGTGCTTTACCACCTCAGCCTGTGTGCAGCTATATCATTCATCTCACCAGTGCTTTACCATCTCAGCCTGTGTGCAGCTATATCATTCATCTCATCAGTGCTTTACCACCTCGCCTGTGTGCAGCTATATCATTCATCTCACCAGTGCTTTACCATCTCAGCCTGTGTGCAGCTATATCATCCATCTCACCAGTGCTTTACCACCTCAGCCTGTGTGCAGCTATATCATTCATCTCATCAGTGCTTTACCACCTCGCCTGTGTGCAGCTATATCATTCATCTCACCAGTGCTTTACCATCTCAGCCTGTGCTTTACCATCTCAGCCTGTGTGCAGCTATATCATTCATCTCATCAGTGCTTTACCATCTCAGCCTGTGTGCAGCTATATCATCCATCTCATCAGTGCTTTACCATCTCAGCCTGTGTGCAGCTATATCATCCATCTCATCAGTGCTTTACCATCTCAGCCTGTGCTTTACCACCTCAGCCTGTGTGCAGCTATATCATCCATCTCACCAGTGCTTTACCACCTCAGCCTGTGTGCAGCTATATCATTCATCTCATCAGTGCTTTACCACCTCAGCCTGTGTGCAGCTATATCATCCATCTCACCAGTGCTTTACCATCTCAGCCTGTGTGCAGCTATACCATTCATCTCATCAGCGCTTTACCACCTCAGCCTGTGTGCAGCTATACCATTCATCTCATCAGCGCTTTACCACCTCAGCCTGTGTGCAGCTATATCATTCATCTCACCAGTGCTTTACCATCTCAGCCTGTGTGCAGCTATATCATTCATCTCACCAGTGCTTTACCACCTCAGCCTGTGTGCAGCTATATCATCCATCTCACCAGTGCTTTACCACCTCAGCCTGTGTGCAGCTATATCATCCATCTCATCAGTGCTTTACCATCTCAGCCTGTGTGCAGCTATATCATCCATCTCATCAGTGCTTTACCACCTCAGCCTGTGTGCAGCTATATCATTCATCTCACCGGTGCTTTACCACCTCAGCCTGTGTGCAGCTATATCATTCATCTCACCAGTGCTTTACCATCTCATCCTGTGTGCAGCTATATCATTCATCTCACCAGTGCTTTACCATCTCAGCCTGTGTGCAGCTATATCATCCATCTCACCAGTGCTTTACCACCTCAGCCTGTGTGCAGCTATATCATCCATCTCACCAGAGCTTTACCATCTCATCCTGTGTGCAGCTATATCATCCATCTCACCAGTGTTTTACCACCTCAGCCTGTGTGCAGCTATATCATTCATCTCACCGGTGCTTTACCACCTCAGCCTGTGTGCAGCTATATCATCCATCTCATCAGTGCTTTACCACCTCAGCCTGTGTGCAGCTATATCATCCATCTCACCAGTGTTTTACCACCTCAGCCTGTGTGCAGCTATATCATTCATCTCACCAGTGCTTTACCACCTCAGCCTGTGTGCAGCTATATCATTCATCTCACCAGTGCTTTACCACCTCAGCCTGTGTGCAGCTATATCATCCATCTCATCAGTGCTTTACCACCTCAGCCTGTGTGCAGCTATATCATTCATCTCATCAGTGCTTTACCACCTCAGCCTGTGTGCAGCTATATCATTCATCTCACCAGTGCTTTACCACCTCAGCCTGTGTACAGCTATATCATCCATCTCACCAGTGCTTTACCATCAGCCTGTGTGCAGCTATATCATTCATCTCACCAGTGTTTTACCACCTCAGCCTGTGTGCAGCTATATCATCCATCTCACCAGTGCTTTACCATCTCAGCCTGTGTGCAGCTATATCATTCATCTCACCAGTGCTTTACCATCTCAGTCTGTGTGCAGCTATATCATTCATCTCACCAGTGCTTTACCACCTCAGCCTGTGTGCAGCTATATCATCCATCTCACCAGTGCTTTACCACCTCAGCCTGTGTGCAGCTATATCATCCATCTCACCAGTGCTTTACCATCTCAGCCTGTGTGCAGCTATATCATCCATCTCACCAGTGCTTTACCACCTCAGCCTGTGTGCAGCTATATCATTCATCTCACCAGTGCTTTACCACCTCAGCCTGTGTGCAGCTATATCATTCATCTCACCAGTGCTTTACCATCTCAGCCTGTGTGCAGCTATATCATCCATCTCACCAGTGCTTTACCACCTCAGCCTGTGTGCAGCTATATCATTCATCTCACCAGTGCTTTACCACCTCAGCCTGTGTGCAGCTATATCATCCATCTCACCAGTGCTTTACCACCTCAGCCTGTGTGCAGCTATATCATCCATCTCACCAGTGCTTTACCATCTCAGCCTGTGTGCAGCTATATCATTCATCTCACCAGTGCTTTACCACCTCAGCCTGTGTGCAGCTATATCATTCATCTCACCTCAGCCTGTGTACAGCTATATCATTCATCTCACCAGTGCTTTACCACCTCAGCCTGTGTGCAGCTATATCATCCATCTCACCAGTGCTTTACCACCTCAGCCTGTGTGCAGCTATATCATCCATCTCACCAGTGCTTTACCACCTCAGCCTGTGTACAGCTATATCATCCATCTCACCTCAGCCTGTGTACAGCTATATCATTCATCTCACCAGTGCTTTACAATCTCAGCCTGTGTGCAGCTATATCATTCATCTCACCAGTGCTTTACCACCTCAGCCTGTGTGCAGCTATATCATTCATCTCACCAGTGCTTTACCATCTCAGCCTGTGTGCAGCTATATCATTCATCTCATCAGTGCTTTACCACCTCGCCTGTGTGCAGCTATATCATTCATCTCACCAGTGCTTTACCATCTCAGCCTGTGTGCAGCTATATCATCCATCTCACCAGTGCTTTACCACCTCAGCCTGTGTGCAGCTATATCATTCATCTCATCAGTGCTTTACCACCTCGCCTGTGTGCAGCTATATCATTCATCTCACCAGTGCTTTACCATCTCAGCCTGTGCTTTACCATCTCAGCCTGTGTGCAGCTATATCATTCATCTCATCAGTGCTTTACCATCTCAGCCTGTGTGCAGCTATATCATCCATCTCATCAGTGCTTTACCATCTCAGCCTGTGTGCAGCTATATCATCCATCTCATCAGTGCTTTACCATCTCAGCCTGTGCTTTACCACCTCAGCCTGTGTGCAGCTATATCATCCATCTCACCAGTGCTTTACCACCTCAGCCTGTGTGCAGCTATATCATTCATCTCATCAGTGCTTTACCACCTCAGCCTGTGTGCAGCTATATCATCCATCTCACCAGTGCTTTACCATCTCAGCCTGTGTGCAGCTATACCATTCATCTCATCAGCGCTTTACCACCTCAGCCTGTGTGCAGCTATACCATTCATCTCATCAGCGCTTTACCACCTCAGCCTGTGTGCAGCTATATCATTCATCTCACCAGTGCTTTACCATCTCAGCCTGTGTGCAGCTATATCATTCATCTCACCAGTGCTTTACCACCTCAGCCTGTGTGCAGCTATATCATCCATCTCACCAGTGCTTTACCACCTCAGCCTGTGTGCAGCTATATCATCCATCTCATCAGTGCTTTACCATCTCAGCCTGTGTGCAGCTATATCATCCATCTCATCAGTGCTTTACCACCTCAGCCTGTGTGCAGCTATATCATTCATCTCATCAGTGCTTTACCACCTCAGCCTGTGTGCAGCTATATCATTCATCTCACCGGTGCTTTACCACCTCAGCCTGTGTGCAGCTATATCATTCATCTCACCGGTGCTTTACCACCTCAGCCTGTGTGCAGCTATATCATTCATCTCACCAGTGCTTTACCATCTCATCCTGTGTGCAGCTATATCATCCATCTCATCAGTGCTTTACCACCTCAGCCTGTGTGCAGCTATATCATTCATCTCACCGGTGCTTTACCACCTCAGCCTGTGTGCAGCTATATCATTCATCTCACCGGTGCTTTACCACCTCAGCCTGTGTGCAGCTATATCATCCATCTCACCAGTGCTTTACCACCTCAGCCTGTGTGCAGCTATATCATTCATCTCACCAGTGCTTTACCATCTCAGCCTGTGTGCAGCTATATCATTCATCTCACCAGTGCTTTACCATCTCAGCCTGTGTGCAGCTATATCATCCATCTCATCAGTGCTTTACCACCTCAGCCTGTGTGCAGCTATATCATCCATCTCACCAGTGCTTTACCATCTCAGCCTGTGTGCAGCTATATCATTCATCTCATCAGTGCTTTACCACCTCAGCCTGTGTGCAGCTATATCATTCATCTCACCAGTGCTTTACCACCTCGCCTGTGTACAGCTATATCATCCATCTCACCAGTGCTTTACCACCTCAGCCTGTGTGCAGCTATATCATCCATCTCACCAGTGCTTTACCACCTCAGCCTGTGTGCAGCTTTATCATCCATCTCACCAGTGCTTTACCATCTCAGCCTGTGTGCAGCTATATCATTCATCTCATCAGTGCTTTACCACCTCAGCCTGTGTGCAGCTATATCATTCATCTCACCAGTGCTTTACCACCTCGCCTGTGTACAGCTATATCATCCATCTCACCAGTGCTTTACCACCGCAGCCTGTGTGCAGCTATATCATCCATCTCACCAGTGCTTTACCACCTCAGCCTGTGTGCAGCTATATCATCCATCTCACCAGTGCTTTACCATCTCAGCCTGTGTGCAGCTATATCATTCATCTCATCAGTGCTTTACCACCTCAGCCTGTGTGCAGCTATATCATTCATCTCACCAGTGCTTTACCACCTCGCCTGTGTACAGCTATATCATCCATCTCACCAGTGCTTTACCACCGCAGCCTGTGTGCAGCTATATCATTCATCTCACCAGTGCTTTACCACCTCAGCCTGTGTGCAGCTATATCATTCATCTCATCGGTGCTTTACCACCTCAGCCTGTGTACAGCTATATCATTCATCTCACCAGTGCTTTACCACCTCAGCCTGTGTGCAGCTATATCATTCATCTCATCAGTGCTTTACCACCTCAGCCTGTGTGCAGCTATATCATCCATCTCATCAGGGCTTTACCATCTCAGCCTGTGTGCAGCTATATCATTCATCTCATCAGTATGTTACCACCTCAGCCTGTGTGCAGCTATATCATTCATCTCATCAGTGCTTTACCATCAGCCTGTGTGCAGCTATACCATTCATCTCACCAGTGCTTTACCATCTCAGCCTGTGTGCAGCTATATCATTCATCTCATCAGTGCTTTACCACCTCAGCCTGTGTACAGCTATATCATTCATCTCACCAGTGCTTTACCACCTCAGCCTGTGTGCAGCTATATCATTCATCTCAGTGCTTTACCACCTCAGCCTGTGTGCAGCTATATCATTCATCTCACCAGTGCTTTACCACCTCAGCCTGTGTGCAGCTATATCATTCATCTCATCAGTGCTTTACCATCTCAGCCTGTGTGCAGCTATATCATCCATCTCATCAGTATGTTACCACCTCAGCCTGTGTGCAGCTATATCATCCATCGCACTGTATATCATTCATCTCACCAGTGCTTTACCACCTCAGCCTGTGTGCAGCTATATCATCCATCTCACCAGTGCTTTACCACCTCAGCCTGTGTGCAGCTATATCATTCATCTCATCAGTGCTTTACCACCTCAGCCTGTGTGCAGCTATATCATTCATCTCAGTGCTTTACCACCTCAGCCTGTGTGCAGCTATATCATTCATCTCAGTGCTTTACCACCTCAGCCTGTGTGCAGTTATATCATTCATCTCACCGGTGCTTTACCACCTCAGCCTGTGTGCAGCTATATCATTCATCTCACCGGTGCTTTACCACCTCAGCCTGTGTGCAGCTATATCATTCATCTCACCGGTGCTTTACCACCTCAGCCTGTGTGCAGCTATATCATTCATCTCACCGGTGCTTTACCACCTCAGCCTGTGTGCAGCTATATCATTCATCTCACCGGTGCTTTACCACCTCAGCCTGTGTGCAGCTATATCATCCATCTCACCAGTGCTTTACCACCTCAGCCTGTGTGCAGCTATATCATTCATCTCACCAGTGCTTTACCACCTCAGCCTGTGTGCAGCTATATCATTCATCTCACCGGTGCTTTACCACCTCAGCCTGTGTGCAGCTATATCATTCATCTCACCGGTGCTTTACCACCTCAGCCTGTGTGCAGCTATATCATTCATCTCACCAGTGCTTTACCACCTCAGCCTGTGTGCAGCTATATCATCCATCTCACCAGTGCTTTACCATCTCAGCCTGTGTGCAGCTATATCATTCATCTCATCAGTGCTTTACCACCTCAGCCTGTGTGCAGCTATATCATTCATCTCACCAGTGCTTTACCACCTCGCCTGTGTACAGCTATATCATCCATCTCACCAGTGCTTTACCACCTCAGCCTGTGTGCAGCTATATCATCCATCTCACCAGTGCTTTACCACCTCAGCCTGTGTGCAGCTTTATCATCCATCTCACCAGTGCTTTACCATCTCAGCCTGTGTGCAGCTATATCATTCATCTCATCAGTGCTTTACCACCTCAGCCTGTGTGCAGCTATATCATTCATCTCACCAGTGCTTTACCACCTCGCCTGTGTACAGCTATATCATCCATCTCACCAGTGCTTTACCACCGCAGCCTGTGTGCAGCTATATCATCCATCTCACCAGTGCTTTACCACCTCAGCCTGTGTGCAGCTATATCATCCATCTCACCAGTGCTTTACCATCTCAGCCTGTGTGCAGCTATATCATTCATCTCATCAGTGCTTTACCACCTCAGCCTGTGTGCAGCTATATCATTCATCTCACCAGTGCTTTACCACCTCGCCTGTGTACAGCTATATCATCCATCTCACCAGTGCTTTACCACCGCAGCCTGTGTGCAGCTATATCATTCATCTCACCAGTGCTTTACCACCTCAGCCTGTGTGCAGCTATATCATTCATCTCATCGGTGCTTTACCACCTCAGCCTGTGTACAGCTATATCATTCATCTCACCAGTGCTTTACCACCTCAGCCTGTGTGCAGCTATATCATTCATCTCATCAGTGCTTTACCACCTCAGCCTGTGTGCAGCTATATCATCCATCTCATCAGGGCTTTACCATCTCAGCCTGTGTGCAGCTATATCATTCATCTCATCAGTATGTTACCACCTCAGCCTGTGTGCAGCTATATCATTCATCTCATCAGTGCTTTACCATCAGCCTGTGTGCAGCTATACCATTCATCTCACCAGTGCTTTACCATCTCAGCCTGTGTGCAGCTATATCATTCATCTCATCAGTGCTTTACCACCTCAGCCTGTGTACAGCTATATCATTCATCTCACCAGTGCTTTACCACCTCAGCCTGTGTGCAGCTATATCATTCATCTCAGTGCTTTACCACCTCAGCCTGTGTGCAGCTATATCATTCATCTCACCGGTGCTTTACCACCTCAGCCTGTGTGCAGCTATATCATTCATCTCATCAGTGCTTTACCATCTCAGCCTGTGTGCAGCTATATCATCCATCTCATCAGTATGTTACCACCTCAGCCTGTGTGCAGCTATATCATCCATCGCACTGTATATCATTCATCTCACCAGTGCTTTACCACCTCAGCCTGTGTGCAGCTATATCATCCATCTCACCAGTGCTTTACCACCTCAGCCTGTGTGCAGCTATATCATTCATCTCATCAGTGCTTTACCACCTCAGCCTGTGTGCAGCTATATCATTCATCTCAGTGCTTTACCACCTCAGCCTGTGTGCAGCTATATCATTCATCTCAGTGCTTTACCACCTCAGCCTGTGTGCAGTTATATCATTCATCTCACCGGTGCTTTACCACCTCAGCCTGTGTGCAGCTATATCATTCATCTCACCGGTGCTTTACCACCTCAGCCTGTGTGCAGCTATATCATTCATCTCACCGGTGCTTTACCACCTCAGCCTGTGTGCAGCTATATCATTCATCTCACCGGTGCTTTACCACCTCAGCCTGTGTGCAGCTATATCATCCATCTCACCAGTGCTTTACCACCTCAGCCTGTGTGCAGCTATATCATTCATCTCACCAGTGCTTTACCACCTCAGCCTGTGTGCAGCTATATCATTCATCTCACCGGTGCTTTACCACCTCAGCCTGTGTGCAGCTATATCATTCATCTCACCGGTGCTTTACCACCTCAGCCTGTGTGCAGCTATATCATTCATCTCACCGGTGCTTTACCACCTCAGCCTGTGTGCAGCTATATCATCCATCTCATCAGTGCTTTACCACCTCAGCCTGTGTACAGCTATATCATCCATCTCACCAGTGCTTTACCATCTCAGCCTGTGTGCAGCTATATCATTCATCTCACCAGTGCTTTACCACCTCAGCCTGTGTGCAGCTATATTGTCCATCTCACCAGTGCTTTACCACCTCGCCTGTGTGCAGCTATATCATCCATCTCACCAGTGCTTTACCACCTCAGCCTGTGTGCAGCTATATCATTCATCTCACCAGTGCTTTACCACATCCGCCTGTGTGCAGCTATATCATTCATCTCATCAGTGCTTTACCACCTCAGCCTGTGTGCAGCTATATCATCCATCTCATCAGTGCTTTACCACCTCAGCCTGTGTGCAGCTATATCATTCATCTCACCAGTGCTTTACCACCTCAGCCTGTGTGCAGCTATATCATTCATCTCACCGGTGCTTTACCACCTCAGCCTGTGTGCAGCTATATCATTCATCTCACCGGTGCTTTACCATCTCAGCCTGTGTGCAGGTATATCATTCATCTCATCAGTGCTTTACCACCTCAGCCTGTGTGCAGCTATATCATTCATCTCACCAGTGCTTTACCATCTCAGCCTGTGTGCAGCTATATCATTCATCTCACCAGTGCTTTACCACCTCAGCCTGTGTGCAGCTATATCATTCATCTCATCAGTGCTTTACCACCTCAGCCTGTGTGCAGCTATATCATCCATCTCATCAGGGCTTTACCATCTCAGCCTGTGTGCAGCTATATCATTCATCTCATCAGTGCTTTACCATCTCAGCCTGTGTGCAGCTATATCATTCATCTCATCAGTGCTTTACCACCTCAGCCTGTGTACAGCTATATCATTCATCTCACCAGTGCTTTACCACCTCAGCCTGTGTGCAGCTATATCATTCATCTCAGTGCTTTACCACCTCAGCCTGTGTGCAGCTATATCATTCATCTCACCGGTGCTTTACCACCTCAGCCTGTGTGCAGCTATATCATCCATCTCATCAGTATGTTACCACCTCAGCCTGTGTGCAGCTATATCATCCATCGCACTGTATATCATTCATCTCACCAGTGCTTTACCACCTCCGCCTGTGTGCAGCTATATCATCCATCTCACCAGTGCTTTACCACCTCAGCCTGTGTGCAGCTATATCATTCATCTCATCAGTGCTTTACCATCAGCCTGTGTACAGCTATATCATTCATCTCATCAGTATGTTACCACCTCAGCCTGTGTGCAGCTATACCATTCATCTCACCAGTGCTTTACCACCTCAGCCTGTGTGCAGCTATATCATTCATCTCAGTGCTTTACCACCTCAGCCTGTGTGCAGCTATATCATTCATCTCACCGGTGCTTTACCACCTCAGCCTGTGTGCAGCTATATCATTCATCTCACCGGTGCTTTACCACCTCAGCCTGTGTGCAGCTATATCATCCATCTCACCGGTGCTTTACCACCTCAGCCTGTGTGCAGCTATATCATTCATCTCACCGGTGCTTTACCACCTCAGCCTGTGTGCAGCTATATCATTCATCTCACCGGTGCTTTACCACCTCAGCCTGTGTGCAGCTATATCATCCATCTCACCAGTGCTTTACCACCTCAGCCTGTGTGCAGATATATCATTCATCTCACCAGTGCTTTACCACCTCAGCCTGTGTGCAGCTACATCATTCATCTCACCGGTGCTTTACCACCTCAGCCTGTGTGCAGCTATATCATTCATCTCACCGGTGCTTTACCACCTCAGCCTGTGTGCAGCTATATCATTCATCTCACCGGTGCTTTACCACCTCAGCCTGTGTACAGCTATATCATTCATCTCACCAGTGCTTTACCACCTCAGCCTGTGTGCAGCTATATCATCCATCTCACCAGTGCTTTACCACCTCAGCCTGTGTACAGCTATATCATCCATCTCACCAGTGCTTTACCATCTCAGCCTGTGTGCAGCTATATCATTCATCTCACCAGTGCTTTACCATCTCATCCTGTGTACAGCTATATCATCCATCTCACCAGTGCTTTACCACCTCAGCCTGTGTGCAGCTATATCATTCATCTCACCAGTGCTTTACCATCTCAGCCTGTGTACAGCTATATCATCCATCTCACCAGTGCTTTACCATCTCAGCCTCTGTGCAGCTATATCATTCATCTCATCAGTGCTTTACCATCTCAGCCTGTGTACAGCTATATCATTCATCTCACCAGTGCTTTACCATCTCAGCCTGTGTACAGCTATATCATCCATCTC
Source organism: Taudactylus pleione (assembly GCA_031769625.1). Classification (NCBI taxonomy): domain Eukaryota; kingdom Metazoa; phylum Chordata; class Amphibia; order Anura; family Myobatrachidae; genus Taudactylus; species Taudactylus pleione. The sequence continues at coordinate 133,028 of JAUIMM010001749.1, read as the reverse complement.
ACCAGTGCTTTACCATCTCAGCCTGTGTGCAGCTATATCGTCCATCTCACCAGTGCTTTACCACCTCAGCCTGTGTGCAGCTATATCATCCATCTCATCAGTGCTTTACCATCAGCATCTCAGCCTGTGCTTTACCATCAGCCTGTGTGCAGCTATATCATTCATCTCATCAGTGCTTTACCATCTCAGCCTGTGTGCAGCTATATCATTCATCTCACCGGTGCTTTACCACCTCAGCCTGTGTGCAGCTATATCATTCACCTCACCAGTGCTTTACCATCTCAGCCTGTGTGCAGCTATATCATTCATCTCACCAGTGCTTTACCATCTCAGCCTGTGTGCAGCTATATCATTCATCTCACCAGTGCTTTACCATCTCAGCCTGTGTACAGCTATATCATCCATCTCACCGGTGCTTTACCACCTCAGCCTGTGTGCAGCTATATCATTCACCTCACCAGTGCTTTACCATCTCAGCCTGTGTGCAGCTATATCATTCATCTCACCAGTGCTTTACCATCTCAGCCTGTGTACAGCTATATCATCCATCTCACCAGTGCTTTACCACCTCAGCCTGTGTGCAGCTATATCATCCATCTCACCAGTGTTTTACCATCTCAGCCTGTGTGCAGCTATATCATCCATCTCACCAGTGTTTTACCATCTCAGCCTGTGTGCAGCTATATCATCCATCTCACCAGTGCTTTACCATCTCAGCCTGTGTGCAGCTATATCATCCATCTCACCAGTGTTTTACCATCTCAGCCTGTGTGCAGCTATATCATCCATCTCACCAGTGCTTTACCACCTCAGCCTGTGTGCAGCTATATCATCCACCTCACCAGTGCTTTACCATCTCAGCCTGTGTGCAGCTATATCATTCATCTCACCAGTGCTTTACCATCTCAGCCTGTGTACAGCTATATCATCCATCTCACCAGTGCTTTACCACCTCAGCCTGTGTGCAGCTATATCATCCATCTCACCAGTGTTTTACCATCTCAGCCTGTGTGCAGCTATATCATCCATCTCACCAGTGTTTTACCATCTCAGCCTGTGTGCAGCTATATCATCCATCTCACCAGTGCTTTACCACCTCAGCCTGTGTGCAGCTATATCATTCATCTCACCAGTGCTTTACCACGTCAGCCTGTGTGCAGCTATATCATTCATCTCACCAGTGCTTTACCACCTCAGCCTGTGTGCAGCTATATCATTCATCTCACCAGTGCTTTACCACCTCAGCCTGTGTGCAGCTATATCATCCATCTCACCAGTGCTTTACCACCTCAGCCTGTGTGCAGCTATATCATCCATCTCACCAGTGCTTTACCACCTCAGCCTGTGTGCAGCTATATCATCCATCTCATCAGTGCTTTACCACCTCAGCCTGTGTGCAGCTATATCATCCATCTCACCAGTGCTTTACCATCTCAGCCTGTGTGCTGCTATATCATTCATCTCACCAGTGCTTTACCACCTCAGCCTGTGTGCAGCTATATCATCCATCTCATCTGTGCTTTACCACCTCAGCCTGTGTGCAGCTATATCATTCATCTCACCAGTGCTTTACCATCTCAGCCTGTGTGCAGCTATATCATCCATCTCACCAGTGCTTTACCACCTCGCCTGTGTGCAGCTATATCATCCATCTCACCAGTGCTTTACCACCTCAGCCTGTGTACAGCTATATCATTCATCTCACCAGTGCTTTACCACCTCAGCCTGTGTGCAGCTATATCATCCATCTCACCAGTGCTTTACCACCTCAGCCTGTGTGCAGCTATATCATCCATCTCACCAGTGCTTTACCACCTCAGCCTGTGTGCAGCTATATCATCCATCTCATCAGTGCTTTACCACCTCAGCCTGTGTGCAGCTATATCATCCATCTCACCAGTGCTTTACCACCTCAGCCTGTGTGCAGCTATATCATCCATCTCACCAGTGCTTTACCACCTCAGCCTGTGTGCAGCTATATCATCCATCTCACCAGTGCTTTACCACCTCAGCCTGTGTGCAGCTATATCATCCATCTCACCAGTGCTTTACCACCTCAGCCTGTGTGCAGCTATATCATCCATCTCACCAGTGCTTTACCACCTCTGCCTGTGTGCAGCTATATCATCCATCTCATCAGTGCTTTACCACCTCAGCCTGTGTGCAGCTATATCATCCATCTCACCAGTGCTTTACCACCTCAGCCTGTGTGCAGCTATATCATTCATCTCACCAGTGCTTTACCACCTCAGCCTGTGTGCAGCTATATCATCCATCTCATCAGTGCTTTACCACCTCAGCCTGTGTGCAGCTATATCATTCATCTCACGAGTGCTTTACCACCTCAGCCTGTGAGCAGCTATATCATTCATCTTATCAGTGCTTTACCATCTCAGCCTGTGTGCAGCTATATCATTCATCTCATCAGTGCTTTACCACCTCAGCCTGTGTGCAGCTATATCATTCATCTCACCAGTGCTTTACCACCTCAGCCTGTGTGCAGCTATATCATTCATCTCACCAGTGCTTTACCACGTCAGCCTGTGTACAGCTATATCATCCATCTCACCTCAGCCTGTGTGCAGCTATATCATTCATCTCATCAGTGCTTTACCACCTCAGCCTGTGTGCAGCTATATCATTCATCTCACCAGTGCTTTACTACCTCAGCCTGTGTACAGCTATATCATCCATCTCACCAGTGCTTTACCATCTCAGCCTGTGTACAGCTATATCATCCATCTCACCAGTGCTTTACCATCTCAGCCTGTGTGCAGCTATATCATTCATCTCATCAGTGCTTTACCATCTCAGCCTGTGTACAGCTATATCATTCATCTCACCAGTGCTTTACCATCTCAGCCTGTGTACAGCTATATCATCCATCTCACCAGTGCTTTACCATCTCAGCCTGTGTGCAGCTATATCGTCCATCTCACCAGTGCTTTACCACCTCAGCCTGTGTGCAGCTATATCATCCATCTCACCAGTGCTTTACCATCAGCCTGTGTGCAGTTATATCATTCATCTCAGCCTGTGCTTTACCATCAGCCTGTGTGCAGCTATATCATTCATCTCATCAGTGCTTTACCATCTCAGCCTGTGTGCAGCTATATCATTCATCTCACCGGTGCTTTACCACCTCAGCCTGTGTGCAGCTATATCATTCATCTCACCAGTGCTTTACCATCTCAGCCTGTGTGCAGCTATATCATTCATCTCACCAGTGCTTTACCATCTCAGCCTGTGTACAGCTATATCATCCATCTCACCAGTGCTTTACCACCTCAGCCTGTGTGCAGCTATATCATCCATCTCACCAGTGTTTTACCATCTCAGCCTGTGTGCAGCTATATCATTCATCTCACCAGTGCTTTACCACCTCAGCCTGTGTGCAGCTATATCATCCATCTCACCAGTGCTTTACCACCTCAGCCTGTGTGCAGCTATATCATCCATCTCACCAGTGCTTTACCATCTCAGCCTGTGTGCAGCTATATCATCCATCTCATCAGTGCTTTACCACCTCAGCCTGTGTGCAGCTATATCATCCATCTCACCAGTGCTTTACCATCTCAGCCTGTGTGCAGCTATATCACCAGTGCTTTACCACCTCAGCCTGTGTGCAGCTATATCATCCATCTCATCAGTGCTTTACCACCTCAGCCTGTGTGCAGCTATATCATCCATCTCACCAGTGCTTTACCATCTCAGCCTGTGTGCAGCTATATCACCAGTGCTTTACCACCTCAGCCTGTGTGCAGCTATATCATTCATCTCACCAGTGCTTTACCACCTCTGCCTGTGTGCAGCTATATCATCCATCTCACCAGTGCTTTACCACCTCAGCCTGTGTGCAGCTATATCATCCATCTCACCAGTGCTTTACCACCTCAGCCTGTGTGCAGCTATATCATTCATCTCACCAGTGCTTTACCACCTCAGCCTGTGTGCAGCTATATCATCCATCTCACCAGTGCTTTACCACCTCAGCCTGTGTGCAGCTATATCATCCATCTCACCAGTGCTTTACCACCTCAGCCTGTGTGCAGCTATATCATCCATCTCACCAGTGCTTTACCACCTCAGCCTGTGTGCAGCTATATCATCCATCTCACCAGTGTTTTACCATCTCAGCCTGTGTGCAGCTATATCATCCATCTCACCAGTGCTTTACCACCTCAGCCTGTGTGCAGCTATATCATTCATCTCACCAGTGCTTTACCACCTCAGCCTGTGTGCAGCTATATCATCCATCTCACCAGTGCTTTACCACCTCAGCCTGTGTGCAGCTATATCATCCATCTCACCAGTGCTTTACCACCTCAGCCTGTGTGCAGCTATATCATCCATCTCACCAGTGCTTTACCACCTCAGCCTGTGTGCAGCTATATCATCCATCTCATCAGTGCTTTACCACCTCAGCCTGTGTGCAGCTATATCATCCATCTCACCAGTGCTTTACCACCTCAGCCTGTGTGCAGCTATATCATCCATCTCACCAGTGCTTTACCACCTCAGCCTGTGTGCAGCTATATCATCCATCTCACCAGTGCTTTACCACCTCAGCCTGTGTGCAGCTATATCATCCATCTCACCAGTGCTTTACCACCTCTGCCTGTGTGCAGCTATATCATCCATCTCATCAGTGCTTTACCACCTCAGCCTGTGTGCAGCTATATCATCCATCTCACCAGTGCTTTACCACCTCAGCCTGTGTGCAGCTATATCATTCATCTCACCAGTGCTTTACCACCTCAGCCTGTGTGCAGCTATATCATCCATCTCATCAGTGCTTTACCACCTCAGCCTGTGTGCAGCTATATCATTCATCTCACCAGTGCTTTACCACCTCAGCCTGTGAGCAGCTATATCATTCATCTTATCAGTGCTTTACCATCTCAGCCTGTGTGCAGCTATATCATTCATCTCATCAGTGCTTTACCACCTCAGCCTGTGTGCAGCTATATCATTCATCTCACCAGTGCTTTACCACCTCAGCCTGTGTGCAGCTATATCATCCATCTCATCAGTGCTTTACCACCTCAGCCTGTGTGCAGCTATATCATTCATCTCACCAGTGCTTTACCACCTCAGCCTGTGAGCAGCTATATCATTCATCTTATCAGTGCTTTACCATCTCAGCCTGTGTGCAGCTATATCATTCATCTCACCAGTGCTTTACCACCTCAGCCTGTGTGCAGCTATATCATTCATCTCACCAGTGCTTTACCACCTCAGCCTGTGTGCAGCTATATCATTCATCTCATCAGTGCTTTACCACCTCAGCCTGTGTGCAGCTATATCATTCATCTCATCAGTGCTTTACCACCTCAGCCTGTGTGCAGCTATATCATTCATCTCACCAGTGCTTTACCATCTCAGCCTGTGTGCAGCTATATCATTCATCTCACCAGTGCTTTACCATCTCAGCCTGTGTGCAGCTATATCATTCATCTCATCAGTGCTTTACCATCTCAGCCTGTTTGCAGCTATATCATTCATCTCATCAGTGCTTTACCACCTCGCCTGTGTGCAGCTATATCATTCATCTCACCAGTGCTTTACCACCTCAGCCTGTGTGCAGCTATATCATCCATCTCACCAGTGCTTTACCACCTCAGCCTGTGTGCAGCTATATCATCCATCTCACCAGTGCTTTACCACCTCAGCCTGTGTGCAGCTATATCATTCATCTCACCAGTGCTTTACCACCTCAGCCTGTGTGCAGCTATATCATTCATCTCACCAGTGCTTTACCATCTCAGCCTGTGTACAGCTATATCATCCATCTCACCAGTGCTTTACCACCTCAGCCTGTGTGCAGCTATATCATCCATCTCACCAGTGCTTTACCACCTCAGCCTGTGTGCAGCTATATCATCCATCTCACCAGTGCTTTACCACCTCGCCTGTGTGCAGCTATATCATTCATCTCACCAGTGCTTTACCACCTCAGCCTGTGTGCAGCTATATCATCCATCTCACCAGTGCTTTACCACCTCAGCCTGTGTGCAGCTATATCATCCATCTCACCAGTGCTTTACCACCTCAGCCTGTGTACAGCTATATCATCCATCTCACCAGTGCTTTACCATCTCACCCTGTGTGCAGCTATATCATTCATCTCACCAGTGCTTTACCATCTCAGCCTGTGTACAGCTATATCATTCATCTCACCAGTGCTTTACCACCTCAGCCTGTGTGCAGCTATATCATTCATCTCACCAGTGCTTTACCACCTCAGCCTGTGTGCAGCTATATCATTCATCTCACCAGTGCTTTACCATCTCAGCCTGTGTGCAGCTATATCATTCATCTCATCAGTGCTTTACCACCTCAGCCTGTGTGCAGCTATATCATTCATCTCACCATCAGTGCTTTACCATCTCAGCCTGTGTGCAGCTATATCATTCATCTCATCAGTGCTTTACCATCTCAGCCTGTGTGCAGCTATATCATTCATCTCATCAGTGCTTTACCATCTCAGCCTGTGTGCAGCTATATCATTCATCTCATCAGTGCTTTACCATCTCAGCCTGTGTGCAGCTATATCATTCATCTCATCAGTGCTTTACCACCTCAGCCTGTGTGCAGCTATATCATTCATCTCACCATCAGTGCTTTACCATCTCAGCCTGTGTACAGCTATATCATTCATCTCACCAGTGCTTTACCACCTCAGCCTGTGTGCAGCTATATCATTCATCTCATTAGTGCTTTACCATCTCAGCCTGTGTGCAGCTATATCATCCATCTCATCAGTGCTTTACCAGCTTTACCACCTCAGCCTGTGTGCAGCTATATCATTCATCTCACCAGTGCTTTACCATCTCAGCCTGTGTGCAGCTATATCATTCATCTCATCAGTGCTTTACCACCTCAGCCTGTGTGCAGCTATATCATTCATCTCATCAGTGCTTTACCACCTCAGCCTGTGTGCAGCTATATCATCCATCTCATCAGTGCTTTACCACCTCCGCCTGTGAGCAGCTATATCATTCATCTCATCAGTGCTTTACCACCTCAGCCTGTGTGCAGCTATATCATTCATCTCATCAGTGCTTTACCACCTCAGCCTGTGTGCAGCTATATCATCCATCTCACCAGTGCTTTACCACCTCAGCCTGTGTGCAGCTATATCATCCATCTCATCAGTGCTTTACCACCTCAGCCTGTGTGCAGCTATATCATCCATCTCATCAGTGCTTTACCACCTCAGCCTGTGTGCAGCTATATCATTCATCTCATCAGTGCTTTACCATGTCAGCCTGTGTGCAGCTATATCATTCATCTCATCAGTGCTTTACCATCTCAGCCTGTGTGCAGCTATATCATTCATCTCACCAGTGCTTTACCATCTCAGCCTGTGCTTTACCACCTCAGCCTGTGTGCAGCTATATCATCCATCTCATCAGTGCTTTACCATTTCAGCCTGTGTGCAGCTATATCATCCATCTCATCAGTGCTTTACCACCTCAGCCTGTGTGCAGCTATATCATCCATCTCATCAGTGCTTTACCACCTCAGCCTGTGTGCAGCTATATCATTCATCTCATCAGTGCTTTACCATGTCAGCCTGTGTGCAGCTATATCATTCATCTCATCAGTGCTTTACCATCTCAGCCTGTGTGCAGCTATATCATTCATCTCACCAGTGCTTTACCATCTCAGCCTGTGCTTTACCACCTCAGCCTGTGTGCAGCTATATCATCCATCTCATCAGTGCTTTACCATTTCAGCCTGTGTGCAGCTATATCATTCATCTCATCAGTGCTTTACCACCTCAGCCTGTGTGCAGCTATATCATTCATCTCATTAGTGCTTTACCACCTCAGCCTGTGTGCAGCTATATCATTCATCTCACCAGTGCTTTACCACCTCAGCCTGTGTGCAGCTACATCATTCATCTCATCAGTGCTTTACCATCTCAGCCTGTGTGCAGCTATATCATTCATCTCACCAGTGCTTTACCACCTCAGCCTGTGTGCAGCTATATCATTCATCTCACCAGTGCTTTACCACCTCAGCCTGTGTGCAGCTATATCATCCATCTCACCAGTGCTTTACCATCTCAGCCTGTGTGCAGCTATATCATTCATCTCACCAGTGCTTTACCACCTCTGCCTGTGTGCAGCTATATCATTCATCTCACCAGTGCTTTACCACCTCAGCCTGTGTGCAGCTATATCATTCATCTCATCAGTGCTTTACCACCTCAGCCTGTGTGCAGCTATATCATCCATCTCACCAGTGCTTTACCACCTCAGCCTGTGTGCAGCTATATCATTCATCTCATCAGTGCTTTACCACGTCAGCCTGTGTGCAGCTATATCATTCATCTCATCAGTGCTTTACCACTTCAGCCTGTGCAGCTATATCATTCATCTCATCAGTGCTTTACCATCTCAGCCTGTGTGCAGCTATATCATCCATCTCATCAGTGCTTTACCACCTCAGCCTGTGTGCAGCTATATCATTCATCTCACCAGTGCTTTACCACCTCAGCCTGTGTGCAGCTATATCATCCATCTCATCAGTGCTTTACCACCTCAGCCTGTGAGCAGCTATATCATTCATCTCATCAGTGCTTTACCACCTCAGCCTGTGTGCAGCTATATCATTCATCTCATCAGTGCTTTACCACCTCAGCCTGTGTGCAGCTATATCATCCATCTCACCAGTGCTTTACCACCTCAGCCTGTGTGCAGCTATATCATTCATCTCATCAGTGCTTTACCATCTCAGCCTGTGTGCAGCTATATCATTCATCTCATCAGTGCTTTACCATCTCAGCCTGTGTGCAGCTATATCATTCATCTCACCAGTGCTTTACCATCTCAGCCTGTGTGCAGCTATATCATTCATCTCATCAGTGCTTTACCATCTCAGCCTGTTTGCAGCTATATCATTCATCTCATCAGTGCTTTACCATCTCAGCCTGTGTGCAGCTATATCATTCATCTCATCAGTGCTTTACCACCTCAGCCTGTGTGCAGCTATATCATTCATCTCATCAGTGCTTTACCACCTCAGCCTGTGTGCAGCTATATCATTCATCTCACCATCAGTGCTTTACCATCTCAGCCTGTGTACAGCTATATCATCCATCTCATCAGTGCTTTACCATCTCAGCCTGTGTGCAGCTATATCATTCATCTCACCAGTGCTTTACCACCTCAGCCTGTGTGCAGCTATATCATTCATCTCACCAGTGCTTTACCACCTCTGCCTGTGTGCAGCTATATCATTCATCTCATCAGTGCTTTACCATCTCAGCCTGTGTGCAGCTATATCATCCATCTCATCAGTGCTTTACCATTTCAGCCTGTGTGCAGCTATATCATTCATCTCATCAGTGCTTTACCACCTCAGCCTATGTGCAGCTATATCATTCATCTCACCAGTGCTTTACCACCTCAGCCTGTGTGCAGCTATATCATCCATCTCATCAGTGCTTTACCACCTCAGCCTGTGAGCAGCTATATCATTCATCTCATCAGTGCTTTACCACCTCAGCCTGTGTGCAGCTATATCATCCATCTCACCAGTGCTTTACCACCTCAGCCTGTGTGCAGCTATATCATTCATCTCATCAGTGCTTTACCATGTCAGCCTGTGTGCAGCTATATCATTCATCTCACCAGTGCTTTACCATCTCAGCCTGTGTGCAGCTATATCATTCATCTCATCAGTGCTTTACCACCTCAGCCTGTGTGCAGCTATATCATTCATCTCATCAGTGCTTTACCACCTCAGCCTGTGTGCAGCTATATCATTCATCTCACCAGTGCTTTACCATCTCAGCCTGTGTGCAGCTATATCATTCATCTCATCAGTGCTTTACCACGTCAGCCTGTGTGCAGCTATATCATTCATCTCACCAGTGCTTTACCATCTCAGCCTGTGTGCAGCTATATCATTCATCTCATCAGTGCTTTACCACCTCAGCCTGTGTGCAGCTATATCATTCATCTCATCAGTGCTTTACCATGTCAGCCTGTGTGCAGCTATATCATTCATCTCACCAGTGCTTTACCACCTCAGCCTGTGTGCAGCTATATCATTCATCTCACAAGGGCTTTACCACCTCGCCTGTGTGCAGCTATATCATTCATCTCACCAGTGCTTTACCACCTCAGCCTGTGTGCAGCTATATCATTCATCTCATCGGTGCTTTACCATCTCAGCCTGTGTGCAGCTATATCATTCATCTCATCAGTGCTTTACCATGTCAGCCTGTGTGCAGCTATATCATTCATCTCACCAGTGCTTTACCACCTCAGCCTGTGTGCAGCTATATCATTCATCTCACCAGTGCTTTACCACCTCAGCCTGTGTGCAGCTATATCATTCATCTCACCAGTGCTTTACCATCTCAGCCTGTGTGCAGCTATATCATTCATCTCATCAGTGCTTTACCACCTCAGCCTGTGTGCAGCTATATCATCCATCTCACCAGTGCTTTACCACATCAGCCTGTGTGCAGCTATATCATCCATCTCATCAGTGCTTTACCACCTCTGCCTGTGTGCAGCTATATCATCCATCTCACCAGTGCTTTACCACCTCAGCCTGTGTGCAGCTATATCATTCATCTCACCAGTGCTTTACCACCTCAGCCTGTGTGCAGCTATATCATTCATCTCACCAGTGCTTTACCACCTCAGCCTGTGTGCAGCTATATCATTCATCTCACCAGTGCTTTACCATCTCAGCCTGTGTACAGCTATATCATTCATCTCACCAGTGCTTTACCATCTCAGCCTGTGTGCAGCTATATCATTCATCTCATCAGTGCTTTACCACCTCAGCCTGTGTGCAGCTATATCATCCATCTCATCAGTGCTTTACCACCTCGCCTGTGTGCAGCTATATCATTCATCTCATCAGTGCTTTACCACCTCAGCCTGTGTGCAGCTATATCATCCATCTCATCAGTGCTTTACCATCTCAGCCTGTGTGCAGCTATATCATTCATCTCACCAGTGCTTTACCATCTCAGCCTGTGTGCTGCTATATCATTCATCTCACCAGTGCTTTACCACCTCAGCCTGTGTGCAGCTATATCATTCATCTCATCAGTGCTTTACCATCTCAGCCTGTGTGCAGCTATATCATTCATCTCACCAGTGCTTTACCACCTCAGCCTGTGTGCAGCTATATCATTCATCTTATCAGTGCTTTACCATCTCAGCCTGTGTGCAGCTATATCATTCATCTCATCAGTGCTTTACCACCTCAGCCTGTGTGCAGCTATATCATTCATCTCATCAGTGCTTTACCACCTCAGCCTGTGTGCAGCTATATCATTCATCTCACCATCAGTGCTTTACCATCTCAGCCTGTGTACAGCTATATCATTCATCTCACCAGTGCTTTACCACCTCAGCCTGTGTGCAGCTATATCATTCATCTCATCAGTGCTTTACCATCTCAGCCTGTGTGCAGCTATATCATCCATCTCATCAGTGCTTTACCATTTCAGCCTGTGTGCAGCTATATCATTCATCTCATTAGTGCTTTACCACCTCAGCCTGTGTGCAGCTATATCATTCATCTCACCAGTGCTTTACCATCTCAGCCTGTGTGCAGCTATATCATCCATCTCATCAGTGCTTTACCACCTCAGCCTGTGAGCAGCTATATCATTCATCTCATCAGTGCTTTACCACCTCAGCCTGTGTGCAGCTATATCATTCATCTCATCAGTGCTTTACCACCTCAGCCTGTGTGCAGCTATATCATTCATCTCATCAGTGCTTTACCACCTCAGCCTGTGTGCAGCTATATCATCCATCTCACCAGTGCTTTACCACCTCAGCCTGTGTGCAGCTATATCATCCATCTCATCAGTGCTTTACCATGTCAGCCTGTGTGCAGCTATATCATCCATCTCACCAGTGCTTTACCACCTCAGCCTGTGTGCAGCTATATCATTCAACTCATCAGTGCTTTACCACCTCAGCCTGTGTGCAGCTATATCATTCATCTCATCAGTGCTTTACCATCTCAGCCTGTGTACAGCTATATCATCCATCTCATCAGTGCTTTACCATTTCAGCCTGTGTGCAGCTATATCATTCATCTCATCAGTGCTTTACCATCTCAGCCTGTGTGCAGCTATATCATCCATCTCATCAGTGCTTTACCACCTCAGCCTGTGTGCAGCTATATCATCCATCTCATCAGTGCTTTACCATCTCAGCCTGTGTACAGCTATATCATCCATCTCATCAGTGCTTTACCACCTCAGCCTGTGTGCAGCTATATCATCCATCTCACCACAGCCTGTGTGCAGCTATATCATTCATCTCATCAGTGCTTTACCATCTCAGCCTGTGTGCAGCTATATCATCCATCTCATCAGTGCTTTACCATGTCAGCCTGTGTGCAGCTATATCATTCATCTCATCAGTGCTTTACCATCTCAGCCTGTGTACAGCTATATCATCCATCTCATCAGTGCTTTACCATTTCAGCCTGTGTGCAGCTATATCATTCATCTCATCAGTGCTTTACCACCTCAGCCTGTGTGCAGCTATATCATTCATCTCACCAGTGCTTTACCACCTCAGCCTGTGTGCAGCTATATCATCCATCTCACCACAGCCTGTGTGCAGCTATATCATCCATCTCATCAGTGCTTTACCACCTCAGCCTGTGAGCAGCTATATCATTCATCTCATCAGTGCTTTACCACCTCAGCCGGTGTGCAGCTGTATCATTCATCTCACCAGTGCTTTACCACCTCAGCCTGTGTGCAGCTGTATCATTCATCTCACCAGTGCTTTACCACCTCAGCCGGTGTGCAGCTGTATCATTCATCTCATCAGTGCTTTACCACCTCAGCCGGTGTGCAGCTGTATCATTCATCTCATCAGTGCTTTACCACCTCAGCCTGTGAGCAGCTATATCATTCATCTCACCAGTGCTTTACCACCTCAGCCTGTGTGCAGCTATATCATTCATCTCACCAGTGCTTTACCACCTCAGCCGGTGTGCAGCTGTATCATTCATCTCATCAGTGCTTTACCACCTCAGCCGGTGTGCAGCTGTATCATTCATCTCATCAGTGCTTTACCACCTCAGCCTGTGAGCAGCTATATCATTCATCTCATCAGTGCTTTACCACCTCAGCCGGTGTGCAGCTGTATCATTCATCTCACCAGTGCTTTACCACCTCAGCCTGTGTGCAGCTATATCATTCATCTCACCAGTGCTTTACCACCTCAGCCTGTGAGCAGCTATATCATTCATCTCATCAGTGCTTTACCACCTCAGCCGGTGTGCAGCTGTATCATTCATCTCATCAGTGCTTTACCACCTCAGCCGGTGTGCAGCTGTATCATTCATCTCATCAGTGCTTTACCACCTCAGCCTGTGTGCAGCTATATCATTCATCTCATCAGTGCTTTACCACCTCAGCCTGTGTGCAGCTATATCATCCATCTCACCAGTGCTTTACCACCTCAGCCTGTGTGCAGCTATATCATTCATCTCATCAGTGCTTTACCATGTCAGCCTGTGTGCAGCTATATCATTCATCTCACCAGTGCTTTACCATCTCAGCCTGTGTGCAGCTATATCATTCATCTCATCAGTGCTTTACCATCTCAGCCTGTGTGCAGCTATATCATTCATCTCATCAGTGCTTTACCATCTCAGCCTGTTTGCAGCTATATCATTCATCTCATCAGTGCTTTACCACCTCGCCTGTGTGCAGCTATATCATTCATCTCACCAGTGCTTTACCACCTCAGCCTGTGTGCAGCTATATCATCCATCTCACCAGTGCTTTACCACCTCAGCCTGTGTGCAGCTATATCATCCATCTCACCAGTGCTTTACCATCTCAGCCTGTGCTTTACCACCTCAGCCTGTGTGCAGCTATATCATTCATGTCACCAGTGCTTTACCACCTCAGCCTGTGTGCAGCTATATCATTCATCTCACCAGTGCTTTACCACCTCAGCCTGTGTGCAGCTATATCATCCATCTCACCAGTGCTTTACCACCTCAGCCTGTGTGCAGCTATATCATTCATCTCACCAGTGCTTTACCACCTCAGCCTGTGTGCAGCTATATCATTCATCTCATCAGTGCTTTACCATCTCAGCCTGTGTGCAGCTATATCATTCATCTCATCAGTGCTTTACCATCTCAGCCTGTGTACAGCTATATCATCCATCTCACCAGTGCGTTACCATCTCAGCCTGTATACAGCTGTATCATTCACTGTCGAAGTTAACATTTAATATCGGAGTATTTATCAGCGTTAAGTCTGGTGCGCCCTCCCACTTATCCCCGTATTCAATTGAAAAATAACAAAAACTGGAAACTTGGATTTGTGATTGGCGTAAAGTTTCTCGTTTGTCCAATTTAAAAAGGTAAGAGCACCCCTAAAGTTTGAAAAACATGGTTGAACACTATGTGTACCCCCGTTTTAGCCTTTATTTGAAAGTGGGGGTTTTAAAGAGCCGCAGCAGGTGTTTTGTTACCAACATTGAAGAAGTGATGCAGAAGAGCACTTAGGTTATTTTTGCACATTTTTTAAGTGGGCCCATCAAATGTGGAGAAACTAAAAATGGGGATTACCATATTTTGATGTCCCTCAATTAATTTGTGTAAACATCCAACATTTGGGCACCTGCCGCTATAATTCGAAGTTTCAAAACACCTGCCGCATACTTGCAGAATAGCCCTGAACCTACTTCCATATTGTGTAAGAATTTCTTCCCTTTTTTATTGTTTTCAAGCCAAAATATTCCTAAATTTTGATGGGTGTCACTCTTTTGTTTGTTAAACTTTTTGGCACACATTTAGGGGTTAAATGTCAGTCCCAGGGGTGCAGGCTAATTTTTTTAAGCCTGCACCCCTAAACACCAATTCTACACTTTTTTACGACACCTATTCAATGGTGACAAGTTATCCCCGTTTTTTAACAAACACTTTTCCAAACTGCGATAAGTCTTTGATATTGAATAGGGTGTAAAAGTAAAAACTGGCATAATGACGTCTTACCTCCAAAAATAATGCCAAAAAAATGTTAACGCTCCCATATAGAATACCCCTGGAAATGTGGCGTAATATTTTCACAAATAATGTGTCCTCCCTTCTCTATTTTTCAGCCCAGAAATGTGTTTACAATCATAGTTTATTAAATTAATCTTAAATATAATTTCTACTTTATAAATGTAGGTGGTTCAGCACATGACCCGTCCCAGGCCTGTAAGCATCTTTGGAATTCTTAAAAAAAATAAGTATATTTTTCTGTACACATTTGTCTAAAAAAATAACTACCTGGCTTACCATTTCAGGTTGATGTTGGTCGAATTATATTGGCCCTGGTTCCAGAACCCGACCAACCTCAACTTCATCCCAGGCATAGGCCTCGTAGGCGTGCAAGGCCCCAGATATATAGAACACTTGTCACCCTTTTTGGAATGCCAGATGATGAGGTATTAAGACGATACCGTCTTCCTCCACAAATCATCCTAGACACTCTCTCATTAATAGAGAGTGATCTTGAACGGCAAATTGTCAGTCCTACAGCAATACCACCACTTACGCAATTAATGTCAGTGTTACATTTCTGTGCCTCAGGATCCCTTCAAACCACTGTGGGAATAGTAGCCGGAATCTCCCAATCCTCCTTTTCAAGGATCCTGAGGGCAGTGATGGAGGACAGTTTTAAACCCCTTCATCATTTTATTACAATGCTATTGGATATGGGTTCCCTTAGTGTGGCGAAGGCCAATTTTTACCAAATAGCTGGCTTCCCACACATCATAGGGGTTGTGGATGGCACTCACATACCACTTCAGCTATTTTTTGGCTATTTTTAGGAACCGAAAACACTTTCATTCACTGAATGTAATGGTGATATGTGATGCCTCCCTCCAGATCCTGTCCCTGAATGCCAAATTCCCCGGGAGTGCACATGATTCCTTCGTCATCCGGCAATCAGGGATTTGGCACAAATGAGACAACCTACAAGCTGGTGATGCGTGGCTTCTGGGTAAGTTGACACCTTCTGTGGCAAACAATGCAAAGCTTGTTACACAATGGTCTTGATGGTTTTTTTTTTATTTTCACAGGAGACAGTGGTTACCCTTGCATGCCCTGGCTGCTCACTCCTTATTTGGCACCCACACCAGGGCCACAAAGTGAGAATAATTCCACACTTACAGCCACCAGGCAGGTGGTGGAGCGCTGTATCGGCCTTTGAAAAGGCCGATTCAGATGCCTCCACCGCTCTGGTCGCGAGCTCATGTATTTGCCGGATATGGTTTCGAAAATTGTGGTCCTGTGTGGGATATTTCACAGCATCGCCATAAGGAGTGGTGTCCCAATGCAGCCAGAGGATGCCTTGCCTGAGGATGGCCCCCCTGAGGTTGGTCGGAGGTCAGTATGTGGGGGGGCCATACGCGATGATATGGTGGCAGGATATTTTAGGTCATTTTTGTTAATAATGTAGTTAATTTACACAATGTAGACATGTAAGATTTCAATGACCAATTGTATTTTTTTTTCTTTTTTTGGGGGGTGTCTTTTATTCTATTAAATTACCCGAACAAATGATGCCTACTACCTGATCCCAAAAAATTTCTTCATGTGTCCACATTGGCTATAACTTCTGGTACAATTATTTCTTCGCCTCATTTGGGGGTTCATGTTGGCCTGCTACTTCTTCCAACAGTTCTTGATTGTTGTTGTTGTTATGTTATTTTTGGTGTTGGTTGTTTTTTGGAGTGTGTTTTCACTGTGTTAATGCTTGACAAAATTCACTTTGTTTATTTTTTTGTGTGGATTACATTTTTGGATAACCTTTTAAATACTTTTCCTTGGTAAATTACAAGGAAGTGTAACCTGGTCCAAAAACGGCAAACTTGCTTAATGGCTAATCCTGTAATGTGTTAAATTGTAAAGTATTTTACCATGCTTTGTGGCTAAAAACAAACACCAAAGGTATTTTGGTGAATCAGTATGTTTTCTAATCTAGGCCTAAGCAGGTTTTAGAGAATATTTACATTACCCACCCCAAAAAAAAAAAAAACTCTGGTAATTCGACAAACCTATTGGTATTGTTAGGTGTTTAATGTGCCAGCTTACATACTTACTTGAGCTTTCTACAAACACATTTCCATTACTTAAAAACATGCTCCAATAGTCGACTTATGTAAGGTTAAAGAATCTAATATTTACAGACAAGGAATGAGACTTTAATAAATCAAAATATATTTTGTTGGTCACAACATTTTAAGGGTGTCCAAAAAAAAATAAAATTTTGTGCCGCAGGACCGCCACCATTTGATCAAGGACCACAAGCATCCCGATGAGATGGGCCCTCAAGGTTTGCAATCCGTCCTGCATTGCTTGCAAATGCCTCTGGTCCTCTGTGTTTTTTTTTTTAAAAAAGGGATTACTAAACTGACACCTTAATTTATATGTTACCAAACAACTTACAAATCAGACTATAGTTTAAACAAAGATCTAAATTTTTCATTAAAAAAAAAGTAATGGCAAATACAAAGATTATATAAATACTAACTTTAAAAATTAGACATAAAAAAATAAATAAAAAGCCGAAGTAGGCAAAAACAATACATTTGTTGGTACCGTAAAATAGATAGACACAAGTATGAGTGTTTGGACATTTGTGATATGTGTAAGGGGAAAACATCCTAGACATTGTTTTGCCAAGATATATATCCAAAACATTAGAAATACTTAACAAATTGGAAATGCACAGGCAAAAGGACAGCATCAACCAAAAAGCCCCAAAGAAAACATAGTTAAAAAGGCAAACATACCGGTCATATTGATGCCTGGTCCTGTAGGCACCACATCGTCCTCCTCAGAGGTGGGCCAGTGCTGGTCCGATGGAGGAGGGGATATTTGACTCTGGGTGGAGGGTGATGAAAAGAGAGGGGGGGAGGGTGATGAAAAGAGAGGGGGGGAGGGTGATGAAAAGAGAGGGGGGGAGGGGAGGGTGAATTGGGAGGGGTGGGAATAATAGGACAGGGATGGGCCTCAGGCACTGGGTGGTCTGGGGTGGAGGGGGAATTTGGTGACGTTGGGGAGAGGAGGATTGGGTGGGAGTGGGGGATAGGGGACGAGGGCGACGATGTTGTCTTATTCAACGTCGTACTCTGCGCTGGATAAAAAATGTTACTGTTTGTTTTTTATTGGGTTTTGTTATCAATTTACACAGTCCAAAATTTTAAAAGAAAAAAATAAAAACATGCACACGCAGGTATGTTCCAAAAAAAAACCAGGGATAGATGGAAAACATGCACATGCAGGGATGTACAAAATAAACAAACAGTGATAGATGGAAAACATGCACACGCAGGGATGTACAAAATAAACAAACAGGGATAGATGGAAAACATGCACACGCAGGGATGTACAAAATAAACAAAGAGGGATAGATGGAAAACATGCACATGCAGGGATGTACAAAATAAACCAACAGGGATAGATGGAAAACATGCACACGCAGGGATGTACAAAATAAACCAACAGGGATAGATGGAAAACATTCACATGCAGGGATGTACAAAATAAACCAACAGAGATAGATGGAAAACATGCACACGCAGGGATGTACAAAATAAACAAACAGGGATAGATGGAAAACATGCACACGCAGGGAGACTTACATTTAATTTATTGTGGCGGTATCCCAAAGTTCACAGGCGGCGCATCACCTCCGCATAGGCGAGCCGCTTGCGTTGGTTTGTGATGGGGGCCTGAAGAACAGTGATCCTCCGGTCCATCACATCTGTGAGGACCAGGAGTTCTCTTCTTGTAAAGGCTGCTGCTCTCATGATGGCAATGATTTTTTACCAAAAAAACAGTTTTAATAAAGGGCCCAGAAAAATTATGATTGGCTAATGTACTTTGAAATATAACAGAATGCATTGTATTGGTTATTGTAAAAGTCATGTGACCTACACCCTCACAAATATAATGTGAATTATTATAGGCTTGAGGCAGTGACATGCGTTAGCTAATTTAAATATTATTAATAAAGATGAAAAATCTGCATATCAACTTACGCAAAACAATAGTAGCATTCAAAACAACTTTGAATTTTGAAAAACCATCCCCTTGGTACAAACGAACGTATTCAGCGGAAGGAATGACACAAACGAACAATAATAAAGTTTATTGGCATTGTAAAAAAAAAACGGATTGCAAAGATGTGAATAAATTAATTAAGCTAATTAATATACTCATTGCTAGAAATCAATTCCAGTATGTAGGCAGAATGAAATAGCAAGCAAACGATAAATGACAGGCCCACTTCCGGTTTGGACTTGTGCGAGCGTTCCCTACAACCAAAATAGAAGATGGACGGTCACTATTTTGATCGTTCGTTAGCTAGAGGAGGGGTTGGGAAACTTTGGGGCGGAAGATTAGCTACGAGCAAACTTACGAGCGAACGCTTGAATTTACATTTTCTCGCTCGTACGCCGAACGAGCGAACGTCCACTTGTGTCCGCCTCTGAATGAGGGCAAGAGGGCCATTCTGGGAGAGGAAGGTAAGCAGGAGATATCTGTGATACTAGTGTATGAGGACAGAAGCCTTTCTCGGAGAGGAAGGTAAGCAGGAGATATCTGTGATACTAGTGTATGAGGACAGCGGGCCATTCCGGGAGAGGAAGGTAAGCAGGAGATATCTGTGATACTAGTGTATGGGGACAGCAGGCCATTCTGGGAGAGGAAGGTAAGCAGGAGATATCTGTGATACTAGTGTATGGGGACAGCGGGCCATTCCGGGAGAGGAAGGTAAGCAGGAGATATCTGTGATACTAGTGTATGGGGACAGCGGCCATTCCAGGAGAGGAAGGTAAGCAGGAGATATCTGTGGTACTAGTGTATGGAGACAGCGGGCCATTCCGGGAGAGAAAGGTAAGCAGGAGATATCTGTGGTACTAGTGTATGGGGACAGCGGCCATTCCGGGAGAGGAAGGTAAGCAGGAGATATCTGTGATACTAGTGTATGGGAACAGCGGCCATTCTGGGAGAGGAAGGTAAGCAGGAGATATCTGTGATACTAGAGTATGGGGACAGCGGCCATTCCAGGAGAGGAAGGTAAGCAGGAGATATCTGTGGTACTAGTGTATGGGAACAGCGGCCATTCTGGGAGAGGAAGGTAAGCAGGAGATATCTGTGATACTAGTGTATGAGGACAGCGGCCATTCCGGGAGAGGAAGGTAAGCAGGAGATATCTGTGATACTAGTATACGGGGACAGTGGCCATTCTGGGAGAGGAAGGTAAGCAGGAGATATCTGTGATACTAGTATACGGGGACAGTGGCCATTCAGGGAGAGGAAGGTAAGCAGGAGATATCTGTGATACTAGTGTATGGGGACAGCGGGCCATTCCGGGAGAGAAAGGTAACAGGAGATATCTGTGATACTAGTGTATGAGGACAGCAGGACATTCCGGGAGAGAAAGGTAAGCAGGAGATATCTGTGATACTAGTGTATGGGGACAGCGGGCCATTCCGGGAGAGGAAGGTAAGCAGGAGATATCTGTGATACTAGTGTATGGGAACAGCGGCCATTCTGGGAGAGGAAGGTAAGCAGGAGATATCTGTGATACTAGTGTATGGGGACAGCGGCCATTCTGGGAGAGGAAGGTAAGCAGGAGATATCTGTGATACTAGTATACGGGGACAGTGGCCATTCAGGGAGAGGAAGGTAAGCAGGAGATATCTGTGATACTAGTGTATGGGGACAGCGGGCCATTCCGGGAGAGAAAGGTAACAGGAGATATCTGTGATACTAGTGTATGAGGACAGCGGGACATTCTGGGAGAGAAAGGTAAGCAGGAGATATCTGTGATACTAGTGTATGGGGACAGCGGGCCATTCCGGGAGAGAAAGGTAAGCAGGAGATATCTGTGATACTAGTGTATGAGGACAGCGAGCCATTCCGGGAGAGGAAGGTAAGCAGGGGATATCTGTGATACTAGTGTATGGGGACAGCGGGCCATACCGGGAGAGAAAGGTAAGCAGGACATATCTGTGATACTAGTGTATGGGGACAACGGCCATTCTAGGAGAGTAAGGTAAGCAGGAGATATCTGTGATACTAGTGTATGAGGATAGTGGCCATTCCGGGAGAGGAAGGTAAGCAGGAGATATCTGTGATACTAGTGTATGGGAACAGCGGCCATTCTGGGAGAGGAAGGTAAGCAGGAGATATCTGTGATACTAGTGTATGGGGACAGCGGCCATTCTGGGAGAGGAAGGTAAGCAGGAGATATCTGTGATACTAGTATACGGGGACAGTGGCCATTCAGGGAGAGGAAGGTAAGCAGGAGATATCTGTGATACTAGTGTATGGGGACAGCGGCCCATTCCGGGAGAGAAAGGTAACAGGAGATATCTGTGATACTAGTGTATGAGGACAGCGGGACATTCTGGGAGAGAAAGGTAAGCAGGAGATATCTGTGATACTAGTGTATGGGGACAGCGGGCCATTCCGGGAGAGAAAGGTAAGCAGGAGATATCTGTGATACTAGTGTATGAGGACAGCGAGCCATTCCGGGAGAGGAAGGTAAGCAGGGGATATCTGTGATACTAGTGTATGGGGACAGCGGGCCATACCGGGAGAGAAAGGTAAGCAGGACATATCTGTGATACTAGTGTATGGGGACAACGGCCATTCTAGGAGAGTAAGGTAAGCAGGAGATATCTGTGATACTAGTGTATGAGGATAGTGGCCATTCCGGGAGAGGAAGGTAAGCAGGAGATATCTGTGATACTAGTGTATGGTGACAGTGGGCCATTCTGGGAGAGAAAGGTAAGCAGGAGATATCTGTGATACTAGTGTATGGGGACAGCAGGCCATTCCGGGAGAGAATGGTAAGCAGGAAATATCTGTGATAATAGTGTATGAGGACGGCGGCCATTTCGGGAGAGGAAGGTAAGTAGAGGATATCTGTGATACTAGTGTATGGGGACAGCGGACATTCCGGGAGAGGAAGGTAAGCAGGAGATATCTGTGATACTAGTGTATGAGGACAGTGGCCATTCCGGGAGAGGAAGGTAAGCAGGAGATATCTGTGATACTAGTGTATGGGGACAGTGGGCCGTTCTGGGAGAGAAAGGTAAGCAGGAGATACATGTTATACTAGTGTATGGGGACAGCGGGCCATTTTGGGAGAGGAAGGTAAGCAGGAGATATCTGTGATACTAGTGTATGGGGACAGCGGGCCATTCCGGGAGAGAAAGGTAAGCAGGAGATATCTGTGATACTAATGTCTGGGGACAGCGGCCCATTCCGGGAGAGAAAGGTAACAGGAGATATCTGTGATACTAGTGTATGAGGACAGTGGGACATTCCGGGAAAGAAAGGTAAGCAGGAGATATCTGTGATACTAATGTATGGGGACAGCGGCCCATTCCGGGAGAGAAAGGTAACAGGAGATATCTGTGATACTAGTGTATGGGGACAGCGGGCCATTCCGGGAGAGAAAGGTAAGCAGGAGATATCTGTGATACTAGTGTATGAGGACAGCGAGCCATTACGGGAGAGGAAGGTAAGCAGGGGATATCTGTGATACTAGTGTATGGGGACAGCGGGCCATACCGGGAGAGAAAGGTAAGCAGGACATATCTGTGATACTAGTGTATGGGGACAACGGCCATTCTAGGAGAGTAAGGTAAGCAGGACATATCTGTGATACTAGTATACGGGGACAGTGGCCATTCTGGGAGAGGAAGGTAAGCAGGAGATATTTGTGATTCTAGTGTATGAGGACAGCGGGACATTCCGGGAGAGGAAGGTAAGCAGGAGATATCTGAGATACTAGTGTATGGGGACAGCGGGCCATTCCGGCAGGGGAAGGTGAGCAGGAGATATCTGTGAAACTACTGTATGGGGACAGCGGGCCATTCTGGGAGAGAAAGGTAAGCAGGAGATATCGGTGATACTAATGTATGGGGACAGCGGCCATTCCGTGAGAGAAAGGTAAGTAGGAGATATCTGTGATACTAATGTATAGGGACAACGGGCCATTCCGTGAGAGGAAGGTAAGCTGGAGATATCTGTGATACCAGTGTGTGGGGCAGCGGGACATTCCGGGAGAGGAAGGTAAGCTTGAGATATCTGTGATACTAGTGTATGAGGACAGCGGCCATTCTGGGAGAGAAAGGTAAGCAGGAGATATCTGTGATACTAGTGTATGGGGACAGCGGACATTCTGGGAGAGGAAGGTAAGTAGGAGATATCTGTGATACTAGTGTATGGGGACAGCGTCCATTCCGTGAGAGAAAGGTAACAGGAGATATCTGTGTTACTAGTGTATGGGGACAGCGGCCATTCTGGGAGAGGAAGGTAAGCAGGAGATATCTGTGATACTAGAGTATGGGGACAGCGGCGATTCCAGGAGAGGAAGGTAAGCAGGAGATATCTGTGGTACTAGTGTATGGGGACAGCGGGCCATTCCGGGAGAGGAAGGTAAGCAGGAGATATCTGTGATACTAGTGTATTGGAACAGCGGCCATTCTGGGAGAGGAAGGTAAGCAGGAGATATCTGTGATACTAGTGTATGAGGACAGCGGCCATTCCGGGAGAGGAAGGTAAGCAGGAGATATCTGTGATACTAGTGTATGGGGACAGCGGCCATTCTGGGAGAGGAAGGTAAGCAGGAGATATCTGTGATACTAGTATACGGGGACAGTGGCCATTCGGGGAGAGGAAGGTAAGCAGGAGATATCTGTGATACTAGTGTATGGGGACAGCGGGCCATTCCGGGAGAGAAAGGTAACAGGAGATATCTGTGATACTAGTGTATGAGGACAGCGTGACATTCCGGGAGAGAAAGGTAAGCAGGAGATATCTGTGATATTAATGTATGGGGACAGCGGCCCATTCCGGGAGAGAAAGGTAACAGGAGATATCTGTGAGACTAGTGTATGAGGACAGCGGGACATTCTGGGAGAGAAAGGTAAGCAGGAGATATCTGTGATACTAGTGTATGGGGACAGCGGGCCATTCCGGGAGAGAAAGGTAAGCAGGAGATATCTGTGATACTAGTGTATGAGGACAGCGAGCCATTCCGGGAGAGGAAGGTAAGCAGGGGATATCTGTGATACTAGTGTATGGGGACAGCGGGCCATACCGGGAGAGAAAGGTAAGTAGGACATATCTGTGATACTAGTGTATGGGGACAACGGCCATTCTAGGAGAGTAAGGTAAGCAGGACATATCTGTGAAACTAGTATACGGGGACAGTGGCCATTCTGGGAGAGGAAGGTAAGCAGGAGATAATTGTGATTCTAGTGTATGGGGACAGCGGGACATTCCGGGAGAGGAAGGTAAGCAGGAGATATCTGTGATACTAGTGTATGAGGACAGCGGGCCATACCGGAAGAGGAAAGTCAGCAGTAGATATCTGTGATACTAGTGTATGGGGACAGCGGGACATTCCGGGAGAGGAAGGTAAGTAAGAGATATCTGTGATACTAGTGTATGGGGACAGTGGGCCATGCCGGGAGAGGAAGGTAAGCAGGAGATATCTGTGATACTAGTGTATGAGGATAGTGGCCATTCCGGGAGAGGAAGGTAAGCAGGAGATATCTGTGATACTAGTGTATGGTGACAGTGGGCCATTCTGGGAGAGAAAGGTAAGCAGGAGATATCTGTGATACTAGTGTATGGGGACAGCAGGCCATTCCGGGAGAGAATGGTAAGCAGGAAATATCTGTGATAATAGTGTATGAGGACGGCGGCCATTTCGGGAGAGGAAGGTAAGTAGAGGATATCTGTGATACTAGTGTATGGGGACAGCGGACATTCCGGGAGAGGAAGGTAAGCAGGAGATATCTGTGATACTAGTGTATGAGGACAGTGGCCATTCCGGGAGAGGAAGGTAAGCAGGAGATATCTGTGATACTAGTGTATGGGGACAGTGGGCCATTCTGGGAGAGAAAGCTAAGCAGGAGATACATGTTATACTAGTGTATGGGGACAGCGGGCCATTTTGGGAGAGGAAGGTAAGCAGGAGATATCTGTGATACTAGTGTATGGGGACAGCGGGCCATTCCGGGAGAGAAAGGTAAGCAGGAGATATCTGTGATACTAATGTCTGGGGACAGCGGCCCATTCCGGGAGAGAAAGGTAACAGGAGATATCTGTGAAACTAGTGTATGAGGACAGCGGGACATTCCGGGAGAGAAAGGTAAGCAGGAGATATCTGTGATACTAATGTATGGGGACAGCGGCCCATTCCGGGAGAGAAAGGTAACAGGAGATATCTGTGATACTAGTGTATGAGGACAGCGGGACATTCTGGGAGAGAAAGGTAAGCAGGAGATATCTGTGATACTAGTGTATGGGGACAGCGGGCCATTCTGGGAGAGGAAGGTAAGCAGGAGATATCTGTGATACTAGTGTATGGGGACAGCGGGCCATTCTGGGAGAGGAAGGTAAGCAGGAGATATCTGTGATACTAGTGTATAGGGACAGCAGGCCATTCCGGGAGAGGAAGGTAAGCAGGAGATATCTGTGATACTAGTGTATGGGGACAGCGGGTCATTCCGGGAGAGAAAGGTAAGCTGGAGATATCTGTGATACTAGTGTTTGGGGACAGCAAGCCATTCCGGGAGAGGAAGGTAAGCAGGAGATATCTGTGATACTAGTGTATGAGGACAGCAGCCTTTCTCGGAGAGGAAGGTAAGCAGGAGATATCTGTGATACTAGTGTATGAGGACAGCGGGCCATTCCGGGAGAGAAAGGTAAGCAGGAGATATCTGTGGTATTAGTGTAGGGGGACAGCGTCCATTCCGGGAGAGGAAGGTAAGCAGGAGATATCTGTGATACTAGTGTATGCGGACAGCGGGCCATTCTGGGAGAGGAAGGTAAGCAGGAGATATCTGTGATACTAGAGTATGGGGACAGCAGGCCGTTCCGGGAGAGGAAGGTAAGCAGGAGATATCTGTGATACTAGTGTATGGGGACAGCGGGTCATTCCGGGAGAGAAAGGTTAGCAGGAGATATCTGTGATACTTGTGTATGGGGACAGCAAGCCATTCCGGGAGAGGAAGGTAAGCAGGAGATATCTGTGATACTAGTGTATGAGGACAGCAGCCTTTCTCGGAGAGGAAGGTAAGCTGGAGATATCTGTGATACTAGTGTATAAGGACAGCGGGCCATTCCGGGAGAGAAAGGTAAGCAGGAGATATCTGTGGTATTAGTGTATGGGGACAGCGTCCATTCCGGGAGAGGAAGGTAAGCAGGAGATATCTGTGATACTAGTGTATGGGGACAGCGGCCATTCTGGGAGAGGAAGGTAAGCAGGAGATATCTGTGATACTAGTGTATGAGGACAGCGGCCATTCTCGGAGAGGAAGGTAAGCAGGAGATATCTGTGATACTAGTGTATGGGGACAGTGGCCATTCTGGGAGAGGAAGGTAAGCAGGAGATATCTGTGGTACTAGTGTATGGGGACAGCGGGCCATTCCGGGAGAGAAAGGTAAGCAGGAGATATCTGTGGTATTAGTGTATGGGGACAGCGTCCATTCCGGGAGAGGAAGGTAAGCAGGAGATTTCTGTGATACTAGTGTATGAGGACAGTGGCCATTCCGGGAGAGGAAGGTAAGCTGGAGATATCTGTGATACTAGTGTATGGGGACAGCGGCCATTCTGGGAGAGGAAGGTAAGCAGAAGATATCTTTGATACTAGTATACGGGGACAGTGGCCATTCGGGGAGAGGAAGGTAAGCAGGAGATATTTGTGACACTAGTGTATGGGGACAGTGGGCCATTCCAGGAGAGAAAGGTAACAGGAGATATCTGTGATACTAGTGTATGAGGACAGTGGGCCATTCCCGGAGAGGAAGGTAAGCAGGAGATATCTGTGATACTAATGTATGGGGACAGCGGCCCATTCCGGGAGAGAAAGGTAACAGGAGATATCTGTGATACTAGTGTATGAGGATAGCGGGACATTCCGGGAGAGAAAGGTAAGCAGGAGATAGCTGTGATACTAGTGTATGGGGACAGCGGGCCATTCCGGCAGAGGAAGGTGAGCAGGAGATATCTGTGAAACTACTGTATGGGGACAGCGGGCCATTCCGGGAGAGAAAGGTAAGCAGGAGATATCTGTGATACTAATGTATAGGGACAGCGGCCATTCCGGGAGAAAAAGGTAAGTTGGAGATATCTGTGATACTAATGTATAGGTACAGCGGCCCATTCCGGGAGAGAAAGGTAACAGGAGATATCTGTGATACTAGTGTATGAGGACAGCGGGACGTTCCGGGAGAGACAGGTAAGCAGGAGATATCTGTGATACTAGTGTATGGGGACAGCGGGCCATTCCGGCAGAGGAAGGTGAGCAGGAGATATCTGTGAAACTATTGTATGGGGACAGTGGCCATTCCGTGAGAGGAAGGTAAGCAGGATATATCTGTGATACTAGTGTATGAGGACAGCGGCCATTCTGGGAGAGAAAGGTAAGCAGGAGATATGTGATACTAGTGTATGGGGACAGCGGGTCATTCCTTGAGAGGAAGGTAAGCAGGGGATATCTGTGATACTAGTGTGTGAGGACAGCAGGCCATTCTGGGAGAGGAAGGTAAGCAGGAGGTATCTGTGATACTAATGTCTAGGGACAGCCGGCCATTCCGGGAGAGAAATGTAAGCAGGAGATATCTGTGATAATAGTGTATGGGGACAGTGGGCCATTCCTGGAGAGAAAGGTAAGCAGGAGATATCTGTGATACTAGTGTATGGGGACATAGGGACATTCCGGGAGAGGAAGGTAAGCAGGAGATATCTGTGATACTAGTGTATGGGGACAGCGGCCATTCCTGGAGAGGAAGGTAAGCAGGAGATATCTGTGATACTAATGTATAGGGACAGCGGCCATTCCGGGAGAGAAAGGTAAGTAGGAGATATCTGTAATACTAATGTATAGGGACAGCGGGCCATTCCGTGAGAGTAAGGTAAGCAGGAGATATCTGTGATACTAGTGTATGAGGACAGCGGCCATTCCGGGAGAGAAAGGTAAGCATGAGATATCTGTGATACTAGTGTATGGGGACAGCCGGCCATTCCGGGAGAGAAAGGTAAGCAGGAGATATCTGTGATACCAGTGTATGGGGATAGCCGGCCATTCCGGGAGAGGAAGGTAAGCAGGAGATATCTGTGATACTAGAGTATGAGGACAGCGGCCATTCCGGGAGAGAAAGGTAAGCATGAGATATCTGTGATACTAGTGTATGAGGACAGTGGCCATTCTGGGAGAGAAAGGTAAGCAGGATATATATGTGATACTAGTGTATATGGACAGCGGGCCACTCCGGGAAAGGAGGTAAGCAGGAGATATCTGTGATACTAGTGTATGGGGACAGCGGGCCATTCCGGGAGAGAAAGGTAAGCAGGATATATATGTGATACTAGTGAATAGGGACAGCGGGCCACTCCGGGAAAGGAAGGTAAGCAGGAGATATCTGTGATACTAGTGTATGGGGACAGTGGCCATTCCGGGAGAGGAAGGTAAGCAGGAGATATCTGTGATACTAGTGTATGGGGACAGCGGCCATTCCTGGAGAGGAAGGTAAGCAGGAGATATCTGTGATACTAGGTTATGGGGACAGCAGCCATTCCGGGAGAGAAAGGAAAGCAGGAGATGTCTGTGATACTAGTGTATGGGGACAGCGGGCCTTTCCGGGAGAGAAAGGTAAGCAGGATATATATGTGATACTAGTGTATAGGGACAGCGGGCCACTCCGGGAAAGGAAGATAAGCAGGAGATATCTGTGATACTAGTGTATGGGGACAGTGGCCGTTCCGGGAGAGAAAGGTAAGCAGGAGATATCTGTGATACTAGTGTATGGGGACAGCGGGCCATACCGAGAGAGAAAGGTAAGCAGGACATATCTGTGATACTAGTGTATGGGGACAGCGGCCATTCTACGAGAGGAAGGTAAGCTGGAGATATCTGTGACACTAGTATACAGGGACAGTGGCCTTTCTGGGAGAGGAAGGTAAGCAGGAGATATTTGTGATACTAGTGTATGGGGACAGCGGGACATTCCAGGAGAGGAAGGTAAGCAGGAGATATCTGTGATATTAGTGTATGAGGACAGCAGGCCATTCCGGGAGAGAAAGGTAAGCAGGAGAAATCTGTGATACAAGTGTATGGGGACAGCGGCCATTCCGGGAGAGGAAGGTAAGCAGGAGATATCTGTGATACTAGTGTATGGGGACAGCGGCCATTCCGGGAGAGAAAGGTAAGCAGGAGATATCTGTGATACTAGTGTATGAGGACAGCAGCCTTTCTCGGAGAGGAAGGTAAGCAGGATATCTGTGATACTAGTGTATGAGGACAGCGGGCCATTCCGGGAGAGAAAGGTAAGCAGGAGATATTATTATTATTATTATCCTTTATTTATATGGCGCCACAAGTGTTCCGCAGCGCCTTACATAGTACATAGAACTAATAAGTGAACAAGAAACAAGTAACTTACAGTACATTACAGTGCAGGACAGGGACACAACTTATATACATTGCTGAAATAGTGATTAAAGCACTCACAATAAGCTGCCGGGAGTTGGCGGTCCCGTGTTAGGTGCCCTAATGGGGAGTAGAGAGTAGAAGAAAATGTAAAGAGAAGCACATGAGGGAAGAGGTCCCTGCTCATGAGAGCTTACATTCTATGATATCTGTGGTACTAGTGTATGGGGACAGCGGCCATTCCGGGAGAGAAAGGAAAGCAGGAGATATCTGTGATACTAGTGTATGGGGACAGCGGGCCATTCCGGGAGAGGAAGGTAAGCAGGAGATATCTGTGATACTAGTGTATGGGGACAGCGTCCTTTCCGGGAGAGAAAGGTAAGCAGGAGATATCTGTGATACTAGTGTATGGGGACAGCGGGCCATTCCGGGAGAGGAAGGTAAGCAGGAGATATCTGTGATACTAGTGTATGGGGACAGCGGCCATTCTGGGAAAGAAAGGTAAGCAGGAGATATCTGTGATACTAGTGTATGAGGACAGCGGCCATTCCGAGAGAGAAAGGAAAGCAGGAGATATCTGTGATACTAGTATACGGGGACAGCGGGCCATTCCGGGAGAGAAAGGTAAGCAGGAGATATCTGTGATACTAGTATACGGGGACAGCGGGCCATTCCGGGAGAGGAAGGTAAGCAGGAGATATCTGTGATACTGGTGTATGGGGACAGCGGGTCATTCCGGGAGAGAAAGGTAAGCAGGAGATATCTGTGATACTAGTGTATGGGGACAGCGGCTATTCCGGGAGAGGAAGGAAAGCAGGAGATGTCTGTGATACTAGTGTATGGGGACAGCAGGCCATTCCGGGAGAGGAAGGTAAGCAGGAGATATCTGTGATACTAGTGTATGGGGACAGCGGGTCATTCCGGGAGAGAAAGGTAAGCAGGAGATATCTGTGATACTAGTGTATGGGGACAGCAGGCCATTCCGGGAGAGAAAGGTAAGCAGGAGATATCTGTGATACTAGTGTATGAGGACAGCAGCCTTTCTTGGAGAGGAAGGTAAGCAGGAGATATCTGTGATACTAGTGTATGGGGACAGCGGGCCATTCCGGGAGAGAAAGGTAAGCAGGAGATATCTGTGATACTAGTGTATGGGGACAGCGGGACATTCCGGGAGAGAAAGGTAAGCAGGAGATATCTGTGATACTAGTGTATGAGGACAGCAGCCTTTCTCGGAGAGGAAGGGAAGCAGGAGATATCTGTGATACTAGTGTATGGGGACAGTGGCCATTCCGGGAGAGGAAGGTAAGCAGGAGATATCTGTGATACTAGTGTATGGGGACAGCGGGACATTCTGGGAGAGAAAGGTAAGCAGGAGATATCTGTGATACTAGTGTATGAGTACAGCAGCCTTTCTCGGAGAGGAAGGGAAGCAGGAGATATCTGTGATACTAGTGTTTGAGGACAGCGGGCCATTCCGGGAGAGGAAGGTAAGCAGGAGATATCTGTGATACTCGTGTATGGGGACAGCGGGACATTCCGGGAGAGGAAGGTAAGTAGGAGATATCTGTGATACTAGTGTATGGGGACAGCGGCCATTCCGGGAGAGGAAGGTAAGCAGGAGATATCTGTGATACTAGTGTATGGGGACAGCGGCCATGCCGGGAGAGAAAGGTAAGCAGGAGATATCTGTGATACTAGTGTATGGGGACAGCGGCCATTCCAGGAGATGAAGGTAAGTAGAAGATATCTGTGATACTAGTGTATGGGGACAGTGGCCATTCCGGCAGAGAAAGGTAAGCAGGAGATATCTGTGATACTAGAGTATGAGGACAGCGGCCATTCCGAGAGAGAAAGGTAAGCTGGAGATATCTGTGATACTAGTGTTTGGGGACAGCAAGCCATTCCGGGAGAGGAAGGTAAGCAGGAGATATCTGTGATACTAGTGTATGAGGACAGCAGCCTTTCTCGGAGAGGAAGGTAAGCTGGAGATATCTGTGATACTAGTGTATAAGGACAGCGGGCCATTCCGGGAGAGAAAGGTAAGCAGGAGATATCTGTGGTATTAGTGTATGGGGACAGCGTCCATTCCGGGAGAGGAAGGTAAGCAGGAGATATCTGTGATACTAGTGTATGGGGACAGCGGCCATTCTGGGAGAGGAAGGTAAGCAGGAGATATCTGTGATACTAGTGTATGAGGACAGCGGCCATTCTGGGAGAGGAAGGTAAGCAGGAGATATCTGTGATACTAGTGTATGGGGACAGTGGCCATTCTGGGAGAGGAAGGTAAGCAGGAGATATCTGTGGTACTAGTGTATGGGGACAGCGTGCCATTCCGGGAGAGAAAGGTAAGCAGGAGATATCTGTGGTATTAGTGTATGGGGACAGCGTCCATTCCGGGAGAGGAAGGTAAGCAGGAGATTTCTGTGATACTAGTGTATGAGGACAGTGGCCATTCTGGGAGAGGAAGGTAAGCAGGAGATATCTGTGATACTAGTGTATGGGGACAGCGGCCATTCTGGGAGAGGAAGGTAAGCAGAAGATATCTGTGATACTAGTATACGGGGACAGTGGCCATTCGGGGAGAGGAAGGTAAGCAGGAGATATTTGTGACACTAGTGTATGGGGACAGTGGGCCATTCCAGGAGAGAAAGGTAAGCAGGAGTTATCTGTGATACTAGTGTATGAGGACAGTGGGCCATTCCCGGAGAGGAAGGTAAGCAGGAGATATCTGTGATACTAATGTATGGGGACAGCGGCCCATTCCGGGAGAGAAAGGTAACAGGAGATATCTGTGATACTAGTGTATGAGGACAGCGGGACATTCTGGGAGAGAAAGGTAAGCAGGAGATAGCTGTGATACTAGTGTATGGGGACAGCGGGCCATTCCGGCAGAGGAAGGTGAGCAGGAGATATCTTTGAAACTACAGTATGGGGACAGCGGGCCATTCCGGGAGAGAAAGGTAAGCAGGAGATATCTGTGATACTAATGTATAGGGACAGCGGCCATTCCGGGAGAAAGGTAACAGGAGATATCTGTGATACTAGTGTATGAGGACAGCGGGACGTTCCGGGAGAGACAGGTAAGCAGGAGATATCTGTGATACTAGTGTATGGGGACAGCGGGCCATTCCGGCAGAGGAAGGTGAGCAGGAGATATCTGTGAAACTACTGTATGGGGACAGTGACCATTCCGTGAGAGGAAGGTAAGCAGTATATATCTGTGATACTAGTGTATGAGGACAGCGGCCATTCTGGGAGAGAAAGGTAAGCAGGAGATATGTGATACTAGTGTATGGGGACAGCGGGTCATTCCTTGAGAGGAAGGTAAGCAGGGGATATCTGTGATACTAGTGTGTGAGGACAGCAGGCCATTCTGGGAGAGGAAGGTAAGCAGGAGGTATCTGTGATACTAATGTCTAGGGACAGCCGGCCATTCCGGGAGAGAAATGTAAGCAGGAGATATCTGTGATAATAGTGTATGGGGACAGTGGGCCATTCCTGGAGAGAAAGGTAAGCAGGAGATATCTGTGATACTAGTGTATGGGGACATAGGGACATTCCGGGAGAGGAAGGTAAGCAGGAGATATCTGTGATACTAGTGTATGGGGACAGCGGCCATTCCTGGAGAGGAAGGTAAGCAGGAGATATCTGTGATACTAGTGTATGAGGACAGCAAGCCATTCCGGGAGAGGATCGTAAGCAGGAGATATATGTGATACTAGTGTATAGGGACAGCGTGCCACTCCGGGAAAGGAAGGTAAGCAGGAGATATCTGTGATACTAGTGTATGAGGACGGCGGCCATTTCGGGAGAGGAAGGTAAGTAGAGGATGTCTGTGATACTAGTGTATGGGGACAGCGGACATTCCGGGAGAGGAAGGTAAGCAGGAGATATCTGTGATACTAGTGTATGGGGACAGTGGGCCATTCTGGGAGAGAAAGGTAAGCAGGAGATACATGTTATACTAGTGTATGGGGACAGCGGGACATTCTGGGAGAGGAAGGTAAGCAGGAGATATCTGTGATACTAGTGTA
This sequence comes from Taudactylus pleione, assembly GCA_031769625.1. Classification (NCBI taxonomy): domain Eukaryota; kingdom Metazoa; phylum Chordata; class Amphibia; order Anura; family Myobatrachidae; genus Taudactylus; species Taudactylus pleione. The sequence continues at coordinate 99,505 of JAUIMM010001749.1, read as the reverse complement.
TGGGGACAGCGGGACATTCCGGGAGAGGAAGGTAAGCAGGAGTTATCTGTGATACTAGTGTATGGGGACAGTGGGCCATTCTGGGAGAGAAAGGTAAGCAGGAGATATCTGTGATACTAGTGTATGGGGACAGCGGGCCATTCCGGGAGAGAAAGGGAAGCAGGAGATATCTGTGATACTAATGTCTGGGGACAGCAGCCAATTCCGGGAGAGAAAGGTAACAGGAGATATCTGTGATACTAGTGTATGAGGACAGCGGGCCATTCCGGGAGAGAAAAGTAAGCAGGAGATATCTGTGATACTAGTGTATGAGGACAGCGAGCCATTACGGGAGAGGAAGGTAAGCAGGGGATATCTGTGATACTAGTGTATGGGGACAGCGGGCCATACAGGGAGAGAAAGGTAAGCAGGACATATCTGTGATACTAGTGTATGGGGACAACGGCCATTCTAGGAGAGTAAGGTAAGCAGGACATATCTGTGATACTAGTATACGGGGACAGTGGCCATTCTGGGAGAGGAAGGTAAGCAGGAGATATTTGTGATTCTAGTGTATGGGGACAGCGGGACATTCCGGGAGAGGAAGGTAAGCAGGAGATATCTGTGATACTAGTGTATGAGGACAGCGGGCCATTCCGGAAGAGGAAAGTCAGCAGTAGATATCTGTGATACTAGTGTATGGGGACGGCGGGACATTCCGGGAGAGGAAGGTAAGTAGGAGATATCTGTGATACTAGTGTATGGGGACAGTGGGCCATTCCGGGAGAGGAAGGTAAGCAGGAGAAATCTGTGATACTAGTGTATGAGGACAGTGGCCATTCCGGGAGAGGAAGGTAAGCAGGAGATATCTGTGATACTAGTGTATGGGGACAGTGGGCCATTCTGGGAGAGAAAGGTAAGCAGGAGATATCTGTGATACTAGTGTATGGGGACAGCAGGCCATTCCGGGAGAGAATGGTAAGCAGGAAATATCTGTGATAATAGTGTATGAGGACGGCGGCCATTTCGGGAGAGGAAGGTAAGTAGAGGATATCTGTGATACTAGTGTATGGGGACAGCGGACATTCCGGGAGAGGAAGGAAAGCAGGAGATATCTGTGATACTAGTGTATGGGGACAGTGGGCCATTCTGGGAGAGAAAGGTAAGCAGGAGATACATGTGATACTAGTGTATGGGGACAGCGGGCCATTCTGGGAGAGGAAGGTAAGCAGGAAATATCTGTGATACTAGTGTATGGGGACAGCGGGACATTCTGGGAGAGGAAGGTAAGCAGGAGATATCTGTGATACTAGTGTATGGCGACAGTGGGCCATTCTGGGAGAGAAAGGTAGGCAGGAGATATCTGTGATACTAGTGTATGGGGACAGCGGGCCATTCCGGGAGAGAATGGTAACAAGAGATATCTGTGATACTAGTGTATAGGGACAGCGGGACATTCCGGGAGAGAAAGGTAAGCAGGAGATATCTGTGATACTAATGTATGGGGACAGCGGCCCATTCCGGGAGAGAAAGGTAACAGGAGATATCTGTGATACTAGTGTATGAGGACAGGGGGACATACCGGGAGAGGAAGGTAAGCAGGAGATATCTGTGATACTAGTGTATGGGGACAGCGGGCCATTCCGGCAGAGGAAGGTGAGCAGGAGATATCTGTGAAACTACTGTATGGGGACAGCGGGCCATTCTGGGAGAGAAAGGTAAGCAGGAGATAACGGTGATACTAGTGTATGAGGACAGCGGCCATTCCGGGAGAGAAAGGTAAGTATGAGATATCTGTGATACTAGTGTATGGGGACAGCTGGCGATTCCGGGAGAGAAAGGTAAGCAGGAGATATCTGTGATACTAGTGTGTGAGGACAGCAGGCCATTCAGGGAGAGGAAGGTAAGCAGGATATATCTGTGATACTAATGTCTCGGGACAGCCGGCCATTCCGGGAGAGAAAGGTAAGCAGGAGATATCTGTGATAATAGTGTATGGGGACAGAGGGCCATTCCGTGAGAGAAAGGTAAGCAGGAGATGTCTGTGATACTAGTGAATGAGGACAGCAAGCCATTCCGGGAGAGGAAGGTAAGCAGGATATATATGTGATACTAGTGTATATGGACAGCGGGCCACTCCGGGAAAGGAAGGTAAGCAGGAGATATCTGTGATACTAGTGTATGGGGACAGCGGGCCATTCCGGGAGAGAAAGGTAAGCAGGATATATATGTGATACTAGTGTATAGGGACAGCGGGCCACTCCGGGAAAGGAAGGTAAGCAGGAGATATCTGTGATACTAGTGTTTCGGGACAGTGGCCATTCCGGGAGAGGAAGGTAAGCAGGAGATATCTGTGATACTAGTGTATGGGGACAGCGGCCATTCCTGTAGAGGAAGGTAAGCAGGAGATATCTGTGATACTAGCTTATGGGGACAGCAGCCATTCCGGGAGAGAATGGAAAGCAGGAGATGTCTGTGATACTAGTGTATGGGGACAGCGGGCCTTTCCGGGAGAGAAAGGTAAGCAGGATATATATGTGATACTAGTGTATAGGGTCAGCGGGCCACTCCGGGAAAGGAAGATAAGTAGGAGATATCTGTGATACTAGTGTATGGGGACAGTGGCCGTTCCGGGAGAGAAAGGTAAGCAGGAGATATCTGTGATACTAGTGTATGGGGACAGCGGGCCATACCGAGAGAGAAAGGTAAGCAGGACATATCTGTAATACTAGTGTATGGGGACAGCGGCCATTCTACGAGAGGAAGGTAAGCATGAGATATCTGTGACACTAGTATACGGGGACAGTGGCCATTCTGGGAGAGGAAGGTAAGCAGGAGATATTTGTGATACTAGTGTATGGGGACAGCGGGACATTCCAGGAGAGGAAGGTAAGCAGGAGATATCTGTGATACTAGTGTATGAGGACAGCGGGCCATTCCGGGAGAGAAAGGTAAGCAGGAGATATCTGTGATACTAGTGTATGGGGACAGCAGGCCATTCCGGGAGAGGAAGGTAAGCAGGAGATATCTGTGATACTAGTGTATGGGGACAGCAGGCCATTCCAGGAGATGAAGGTAAGTAGGAGATATCTGTGATACTAGTCTATGGGGACAGCGGCCATTCTGAGAGAGAAAGGTAAGCAGGAGATATCTGTGATACTAGTATACGGGGACAGCGGGCCATTCCGGGAGAGGAAGGTAAGCAGGAGATATCTGTGATACTAGTGTATGGGGACAGCGGCCATTCCGCGAGAGAAAGGTAAGCAGGAGATATCTGTGATACTAGTGTATGAGGACAGCAGCCTTTCTCGGAGAGGAAGGTAAGCAGGAGATATCTGTGATACTAGTGTATGAGGACAGCGGGCCATTCCGGGAGAGGAAGGTAAGCAGGAGATATCTGTGATACTAGTGTATGGGGACAGCGTCCATTCCGGGAGAGAAAGGTAAGCAGGAGATATCTGTGATACTAGTGTATGGGGACAGCGGGCCATTCCGGGAGAGAAAGATAAGCAGGAGATATCTGTGATACTAGTGTATGGGGACAGCCGGCCTTTCTGGGAGAGGAAGGTAAGCAGGAGATATCTGTGATACTAGTGTATGGGGACAGCAGGCCATTCCGGGAGAGGAAGGTAAGCAGGACATATCTGTGATACTAGTGTATGGGGACAGCGGGTCATTCCGGGAGAGAAAGGTAAGCAGGAGATATCTGTGATACTAGTGTATGGGGACAGCGGCCATTCCGGGAGAGGAAGGAAAGCAGGAGATGTCTGTGATACTAGTGTATGGGGACAGCAGGCCATTCCGGGAGAGGAAGGTAAGCAGGAGATATCTGTGATACTAGTGTATGGGGACAGCGGGACATTCCGGGAGAGAAAGGTAAGCAGGAGAATTTTGTGATACTAGTGTATGGGGACAGCGGGTCATTCCGGGAGAGAAAGGTAAGCAGGAGATATTTGTGATACTAGTGTATGGGGACAGCAGGCCATTCCGGTAGAGAAAGGGAAGCAGGAGATATCTGTGATACTAGTGTATGAGGACAGCAGCCTTTCTTGGAGAGGAAGGTAAGCAGGAGATATCTGTGATACTAGTGTATGGGGACAGCGGGCCATTCCAGGAGAGGAAGGTAAGCAGGAGATATCTGTGATACTAGTGTATGGGGACAGCAGGACATTCCGGGAGAGAAAGGTAAGCAGGAGATATCTGTGATACTAGTGTATGAGGACAGCAGCCTTTCTCGGAGAGGAAGGGAAGCAGGAGATATCTGTGATACTAGTGTTTGAGGACAGCGGGCCATTCCGGGAGAGGAAGGTAAGCAGGAGATATCTGTGATACTCGTGTATGGGGACAGCGGGACATTCCGGGAGAGGAAGGTAAGTAGGAGATATCTGTGATACTAGTGTATGGGGACAGCGGCCATTCCGGGAGAGGAAGGTAAGCAGGAGATATCTGTGATACTAGTGTATGGGGACAGCGGCCATGCCGGGAGAGAAAGGTAAGCAGGAGATATCTGTGATACTAGTGTATGGGGACAGCGGCCATTCCAGGAGATGAAGGTAAGTAGGAGATATCTGTGATACTAGTCTATGGGGACAGCGGCCATTCCGAGAGAGAAAGGTAAGTAGGAGATATCTGTGATACTAGTGTATGAGGACAGCGGGCCATTCCGGGAGAGAAAGGTAAGCAGGAGATATCTGTGATACTAGTGTATGGGGACAGCGGACATTCGGGGAGAGGAAGGTAAGCAGGAGATATTTGTGATACTAGTGTATGGGGACAGTGGGCCATTCCAGGAGAGAAAGGTAACAGGAGATATCTGTGATACTAGTGTATGAGGACAGTGGGCCATTCCCGGAGAGGAAGGTAAGCAGGAGATATCTGTGATACTAATGTATGGGGACAGCGGCCCATTCCGGGAGAGAAAGGTAACAGGAGATATCTGTGATACTAGTGTATGAGGACAGCGGGACATTCCGGGAGAGAAAGGTAAGCAGGAGATATCTGTGATACTAGTGTATGGGGACAGCGGGCCATTCCGGCAGAGGAAGGTGAGCAGGAGATATCTGTGAAACTACTGTATGGGGACAGCGGGCCATTCCGGGAGAGAAAGGTAAGCAGGAGATATCTGTGATACTAATGTATAGGGACAGCGGCCATTCCGGGAGAAAAAGATAAGTTGGAGATATCTGTGATACTAGTGTATGGGGACAGCGGGTCATTCCTTGAGAGGAAGGTAAGCAGGGGATATCTGTGATACTAGAGTGTGAGGACAGCGGCCATTCTGGGAGAGGAAGGTAAGCAGGAGATATCTGTGATACTAATGTCTAGGGACAGCCGGCCATTCCGGGAGAGAAATGTAAGCAGGAGATATCTGTGATAATAGTGTATGGGGACAGTGGGCCATTCCTGGAGAGAAAGGTAAGCAGGAGATATCTGTGATACTAGTGTATGGGGACATAGGGACATTCCGGGAGAGGAAGGTAAGCAGGAGATATCTGTGATACTAGTGTATGGGGACAGCGGCCATTCCTGGAGAGGAAGGAAAGCAGGAGATATCTGTGATACTAGTGTATGAGGACAGCAAGCCATTCCGGGAGAGGAAGGTAAGCAGGAGATATCTGTGATACTATTGTATGGGGACAGCGGGCCATTCCGGGAGAGAAAGGTAAGCAGGATATATATGTGATACTAGTGTATAGGGACAGCGGGCCACTCCGGGAAAGGAAGGTAAGCAGGAGATATCTGTGATACTAGTGTATGGGGACAGCGGCCATTCCGGGAGAGAAAGGTAAGCAGGAGATATCTGTGATACTAGTGTATGAGGACAGCGGCCATTCCGGGAGAGGAAGGTAAGCAGGAGATATCTGTGATACTAGTGTATGGTGACAGTGGGCCATTCTGGGAGAGAAAGGTAAGCAGGAGATATCTGTGATACTAGTGCATGGGGACAGCAGGCCATTCCGGGAGAGAATGGTAAGCAGGAAATATCTGTGATAATAGTGTATGAGGACGGCGGCCATTTCGGGAGAGGAAGGTAAGTAGAGGATATCTGTGATACTAGTGTATGGGGACAGCGGACATTCTGGGAGAGGAAGGTAAGCAGGAGATATCTGTGATACTAGTGTATGGGGACAGTGGGCCATTCTGGGAGAGAAAGGTAAGCAGGAGATACATGTTATACTAGTGTATGGGGACAGCGGGCCATTCTGGGAGAGGAAGGTAAGCAGGAGATATCTGTGATACTAGTGTATGGGGACAGCGGAACATTCCGGGAGAGGAAGGTAAGCAGGAGTTATCTGTGATACTAGTGTATGGGGACAGTGGTCCATTCTGGGAGAGAAAGGTAAGCAGGAGATACATGTGATACTAGTGTATGGGGACAGCGGGCCATTCTGGGAGAGGAAGGTAAGCAGGAGATATCTGTGATACTAGTGTATGAGGACAGCAGCCTTTCTCGGAGAGGAAGGTAAGCAGGAGATATCTGTGATACTAGTGTATGAGGACAGCGGGCCATTCCGGGAGAGAAAGGTAAGCAGGAGATATCTGTGGTACTAGTGTATGGGGACAGCCGGCCATTCTGGGAGAGAAAGGTAAGCAGGAGAAATCTGTGATACTAGTGTATGGGGATAGCCGGCCATTCCGGGAGAGGAAGGTAAGCAGGAGATATCTGTGATACTAGTGTATGGGGACAGCCGGCCATTCCGGGAGAGAAAGGTAAGCAGGAGATATCTGTGATACTAGTGTATGAGGACAGCGGCCATTCTGGGAGAGAAAGGTAAGCAGGAGATATGTGATACTAGTGTATGGGGACATCGGGCCATTCCGGGAGAGGAAGGTAAGCATGGGATATCTGTGATACTAGTGTGTGAGGACAGCAGGCCATTCAGGGAGTGGAAGGTAAGCAGGATATATCTGTGATACTAATGTCTCGGGACAGCCGGCCATTCCGGGAGAGAAAGGTAAGCAGGAGATATCTGTGATAATAGTGTATGGGGACAGAGTGCCATTCCGTGAGAGAAAGGTAAGCAGGAGATGTCTGTGATACTAGTGTATGAGGAAAGCAAGCCATTCCGGGAGAGGAAGGTAAGCAGGAGATATCTGTGATACTAGTGTATGGGGACAGCGGGCCATTCCGGGAGAGAAAGGTAAGCAGGATATATATGTGATACTAGTGTATATGGACAGCGGGCCACTCCGGGAAAGGAAGGTAAGCAGGAGATATCTGTGATACTAGTGTATGGGGACAGCGGGCCATTCCGGGAGAGAAAGGTAAGCAGGATATATATGTGATACTAGTGTATAAGGACAGCGGGCCACTCCGGGAAAGGAAGGTAAGCAGGAGATATCTGTGATACTAGTTTATGGGGACAGTGGCCATTCCGGGAGAGGAAGGTAAGCAGGAGATATCTGTGATACTAGTGTATGGGGACAGCGGCCATTCCTGGAGAGGAAGGTAAGCAGGAGATATCTGTGATACTAGGTTATGGGGACAGCAGCTATTCCGGGAGAGAAAGGAAAGCAGGAGATGTCTGTGATACTAGTGTATGGGGACAGCGGGCCTTTCCGGGAGAGAAAGGTAAGCAGGATATATATGTGATACTAGTGTATAGGGACAGCGGGCCACTCCGGGAAAGGAAGATAAGCAGGAGATATCTGTGATACTAGTGTATGGGGACAGCAGGCCATACCGAGAGAGAAAGGTAAGCAGGACATATCTGTGATACTAGTGTATGGGGACAGCGGCCATTCTACGAGAGGAAGGTAAGCAGGAGATATCTGTGACACTAGTATACGGGGACAGTGGCCATTCTGGGACAGGAAGGTAAGCAGGAGATATTTGTGATACTAGTGTATGGGGACAGCGGGACCTTCCAGGAGAGGAAGGTAAGCAGGAGATATCTGTGATACTAGTGTATGAGGACAGCGGGCCATTCCGGGAGAGAAAGGTAAGCAGGAGATATCTGTGATACTACTGTATGGGGACAGCGGCCATTCCGGGAGAGGAAGGTAAGCAGGAGATATCTGTGATACTAGTGTATGGGGACAGCGGCCATTCCGGGAGAGAAAGGTAAGCAGGAGATATCTGTGATACTAGTGTATGAGGACAGCAGCCTTTCTCGGAGAGGAAGGTAAGCAGGAGATATCTGTGATACTAGTGTATGAGGACAGCGGGCCATTCCGGGAGAGAAAGGTAAGCAGGAGATATCTGTGATACTAGTGTATGGGGACAGCGGCCATTCCGGGAGAGAAAGGTAAGCAGGAGATATCTGTGATACTAGTGTATGGGGACAGCGGGCCTTTCCGGGAGAGGAAGGTAAGCAGGAGATATCTGTGATACTAGTGTATGGGGACAGCGTCCATTCCGGGAGAGAAAGGTAAGCAGGAGATATCTGTGATACTAATGTCTAGGGACAGCCGGCCATTCCGGGAGAGAAATGTAAGCAGGAGATATCTGTGATAATAGTGTATGGGGACAGTGGGCCATTCCTGGAGAGAAAGGTAAGCAGGAGATATCTGTGATACTAGTGTATGGGGACATAGGGACATTCCGGGAGAGGAAGGTAAGCAGGAGATATCTGTGATACGAGTGTATGGGGACAGCGGCCATTCCTGGAGAGGAAGGTAAGCAGGAGATATATGTGATACTAGTGTATGAGGACAGCAAGCCATTCCGGGAGAGGAACGTAAGCAGGAGATATATGTGATACTAGTGTATAGGGACAGCGTGCCACTCCGGGAAAGGAAGGTAAGCAGGAGATATCTGTGATACTAGTGTATGGGGACAGCGGCCATTCCGGGAGAGGAAGGTAAGCAGGAGATATCTGTGATACTAGTGTATGGTGACAGTGGGCCATTCTGGGAGAGAAAGGTGAGCAGGAGATATCTGTGATACTAGTGTATGGGGACAGCAGGCCATTCCGGGAGAGAATGGTAAGCAGGAAATATCTGTGATAATAGTGTATGAGGACGGCGGCCATTTCGGGAGAGGAAGGTAAGTAGAGGATGTCTGTGATACTAGTGTATGGGGACAGCGGACATTCCGGGAGAGGAAGGTAAGCAGGAGATATCTGTGGTACTAGTGTATGGGGACAGTGGGCCATTCTGGGAGAGAAAGGTAAGCAGGAGATACATGTTATACTAGTGTATGGGGACAGCGGGACATTCTGGGAGAGGAAGGTAAGCAGGAGATATCTGTGATACTAGTGTATGGGGACAGCGGGACATTCCGGGAGAGGAAGGTAAGCAGGAGTTATCTGTGATACTAGTGTATGGGGACAGTGGGCCATTCTGGGAGAGAAAGGTAAGCAGGAGATATCTGTGATACTAGTGTATGGGGACAGCGGGCCATTCCGGGAGAGAAAGGGAAGCAGGAGATATCTGTGATACTAATGTCTGGGGACAGCGGCCAATTCCGGGAGAGAAAGGTAACAGGAGATATCTGTGATACTAGTGTATGAGGACAGCGGGACATTCCGGGAGAGAGAGGTAAGCAGGAGATATCTGTGATACTAGTGTATGGGGACAGCGGGCCATTCCGGGAGAGAAAAGTAAGCAGGAGATATCTGTGATACTAGTGTATGAGGACAGCGAGCCATTACGGGAGAGGAAGGTAAGCAGGGGATATCTGTGATACTAGTGTATGGGGACAGCGGGCCATACAGGGAGAGAAAGGTAAGCAGGACATATCTGTGATACTAGTGTATGGGGACAACGGCCATTCTAGGAGAGTAAGGTAAGCAGGACATATCTGTGATACTAGTATACGGGGACAGTGGCCATTCTGGGAGAGGAAGGTAAGCAGGAGATATTTGTGATTCTAGTGTATGGGGACAGCGGGACATTCCGGGAGAGGAAGGTAAGCAGGAGATATCTGTGATACTAGTGTATGAGGACAGCGGGCCATTCCGGAAGAGGAAAGTCAGCAGTAGATATCTGTGATACTAGTGTATGGGGACGGCGGGACATTCCGGGAGAGGAAGGTAAGTAGGAGATATCTGTGATACTAGTGTATGGGGACAGTGGGCCATTCCGGGAGAGGAAGGTAAGCAGGAGAAATCTGTGATACTAGTGTATGAGGACAGTGGCCATTCCGGGAGAGGAAGGTAAGCAGGAGATATCTGTGATACTAGTGTATGGGGACAGTGGGCCATTCTGGGAGAGAAAGGTAAGCAGGAGATATCTGTGATACTAGTGTATGGGGACAGCAGGCCATTCCGGGAGAGAATGGTAAGCAGGAAATATCTGTGATAATAGTGTATGAGGACGGCGGCCATTTCGGGAGAGGAAGGTAAGTAGAGGATATCTGTGATACTAGTGTATGGGGACAGCGGACATTCCGGGAGAGGAAGGAAAGCAGGAGATATCTGTGATACTAGTGTATGGGGACAGTGGGCCATTCTGGGAGAGAAAGGTAAGCAGGAGATACATGTGATACTAGTGTATGGGGACAGCGGGCCATTCTGGGAGAGGAAGGTAAGCAGGAGATATCTGTGATACTAGTGTATGGGGACAGCGGGACATTCTGGGAGAGGAAGGTAAGCAGGAGATATCTGTGATACTAGTGTATGGCGACAGTGGGCCATTCTGGGAGAGAAAGGTAGGCAGGAGATATCTGTGATACTAGTGTATGGGGACAGCGGGCCATTCCGGGAGAGAATGGTAACAAGAGATATCTGTGATACTAGTGTATAGGGACAGCGGGACATTCCGGGAGAGAAAGGTAAGCAGGAGATATCTGTGATACTAATGTATGGGGACAGCGGCCCATTCCGGGAGAGAAAGGTAACCGGAGATATCTGTGATACTAGTGTATGAGGACAGCGGGACATACCGGGAGAGGAAGGTAAGCAGGAGATATCTGTGATACTAGTGTATGGGGACAGCGGGCCATTCCGGCAGAGGAAGGTGAGCAGGAGATATCTGTGAAACTACTGTATGGGGACAGCGGGCCATTCTGGGAGAGAAAGGTAAGCAGGAGATATCGGTGATACTAGTGTATGAGGACAGCGGCCATTCCGGGAGAGAAAGGTAAGTATGAGATATCTGTGATACTAGTGTATGGGGACAGCCGGCGATTCCGGGAGAGAAAGGTAAGCAGGAGATATCTGTGATACTAGTGTGTGAGGACAGCAGGCCATTCAGGGAGAGGAAGGTAAGCAGGATATATCTGTGATACTAATGTCTCGGGACAGCCGGCCATTCCGGGAGAGAAAGGTAAGCAGGAGATATCTGTGATAATAGTGTATGGGGACAGAGGGCCATTCCGTGAGAGAAAGGTAAGCAGGAGATGTCTGTGATACTAGTGAATGAGGACAGCAAGCCATTCCGGGAGAGGAAGGTAAGCAGGAGATATCTGTGATACTAGTGTATGGGGACAGCGGGCCATTCCGGGAGAGAAAGGTAAGCAGGATATATATGTGATACTAGTGTATATGGACAGCGGGCCACTCCGGGAAAGGAAGGTAAGCAGGAGATATCTGTGATACTAGTGTATGGGGACAGCGGGCCATTCCGGGAGAGAAAGGTAAGCAGGATATATATGTGATACTAGTGTATAGGGACAGCGGGCCACTCCGGGAAAGGAAGGTAAGCAGGAGATATCTGTGATACTAGTGTTTCGGGACAGTGGCCATTCCGGGAGAGGAAGGTAAGCAGGAGATATCTGTGATACTAGGTTATGGGGACAGCAGCCATTCCGGGAGAGAATGGAAAGCAGGAGATGTCTGTGATACTAGTGTATGGGGACAGCGGGCCTTTCCGGGAGAGAAAGGTAAGCAGGATATATATGTGATACTAGTGTATAGGGTCAGCGGGCCACTCCGGGAAAGGAAGATAAGTAGGAGATATCTGTGATACTAGTGTATGGGGACAGTGGCCGTTCCGGGAGAGAAAGGTAAGCAGGAGATATCTGTGATACTAGTGTATGGGGACAGCGGGCCATACCGAGAGAGAAAGGTAAGCAGGACATATCTGTGATACTAGTGTATGGGGACAGCGGCCATTCTACGAGAGGAAGGTAAGCATGAGATATCTGTGACACTAGTATACGGGGACAGTGGCCATTCTGGGAGAGGAAGGTAAGCAGGAGATATTTGTGATACTAGTGTATGGGGACAGCGGGACATTCCAGGAGAGGAAGGTAAGCAGGAGATATCTGTGATACTAGTGTATGAGGACAGCGGGCCATTCCGGGAGAGAAAGGTAAGCAGGAGATATCTGTGATACTAGTGTATGGGGACAGCAGGCCATTCCGGGAGAGGAAGGTAAGCAGGAGATATCTGTGATACTAGTGTATGGGGACAGCAGGCCATTCCAGGAGATGAAGGTAAGTAGGAGATATCTGTGATACTAGTCTATGGGGACAGCGGCCATTCCGAGAGAGAAAGGTAAGCAGGAGATATCTGTGATACTAGTATACGGGGACAGCGGGCCATTCCGGGAGAGGAAGGTAAGCAGGAAATATCTGTGATACTAGTGTATGGGGACAGCGGCCATTCCGCGAGAGAAAGGTAAGCAGGAGATATCTGTGATACTAGTGTATGAGGACAGCAGCCTTTCTCGGAGAGGAAGGTAAGCAGGAGATATCTGTGATACTAGTGTATGAGGACAGCGGGCCATTCCGGGAGAGGAAGGTAAGCAGGAGATATCTGTGATACTAGTGTATGGGGACAGCGTCCATTCCGGGAGAGAAAGGTAAGCAGGAGATATCTGTGATACTAGTGTATGGGGACAGCGGGCCATTCCGGGAGAGAAAGATAAGCAGGAGATATCTGTGATACTAGTGTATGGGGACAGCCGGCCTTTCTGGGAGAGGAAGGTAAGCAGGAGATATCTGTGATACTAGTGTATGGGGACAGCAGGCCATTCCGGGAGAGGAAGGTAAGCAGGAGATATCTGTGATACTAGTGTATGGGGACAGAGGGTCATTCCGGGAGAGAGAGGTAAGCAGGAGATATCTGTGATACTAGTGTATGGGGACAGCGGCCATTCCGGGAGAGGAAGGAAAGCAGGAGATGTCTGTGATACTAGTGTATGGGGACAGCAGGCCATTCCGGGAGAGGAAGGTAAGCAGGAGATATCTGTGATACTAGTGTATGGGGACAGCGGGTCATTCCGGGAGAGAAAGGTAAGCAGGAGATATTTGTGATACTAGTGTATGGGGACAGCGGGTCATTCCGGGAGAGAAAGGTAAGCAGGAGATATTTGTGATACTAGTGTATGGGGACAGCAGGCCATTCCGGTAGAGAAAGGGAAGCAGGAGATATCTGTGATACTAGTGTATGAGGACAGCAGCCTTTCTTGGAGAGGAAGGTAAGCAGGAGATATCTGTGATACTAGTGTATGGGGACAGCGGGCCATTCCGGGAGAGGAAGGTAAGCAGGAGATATCTGTGATACTAGTGTATGGGGACAGCAGGACATTCCGGGAGAGAAAGGTAAGCAGGAGATATCTGTGATACTAGTGTATGAGGACAGCAGCCTTTCTCGGAGAGGAAGGGAAGCAGGAGATATCTGTGATACTAGTGTTTGAGGACAGCGGGCCATTCCGGGAGAGGAAGGTAAGCAGGAGATATCTGTGATACTCGTGTATGGGGACAGCGGGACATTCCGGGAGAGGAAGGTAAGTAGGAGATATCTGTGATACTAGTGTATGGGGACAGCGGCCATTCCGGGAGAGGAAGGTAAGCAGGAGATATCTGTGATACTAGTGTATGGGGACAGCGGCCATGCCGGGAGAGAAAGGTAAGCAGGAGATATCTGTGATACTAGTGTATGGAGACAGCGGCCATTCCAGGAGATGAAGGTAAGTAGGAGATATCTGTGATACTAGTCTATGGGGACAGCGGCCATTCCGAGAGAGAAAGGTAAGTAGGAGATATCTGTGATACTAGTTTATGAGGACAGCGGGCCATTCCGGGAGAGAAAGGTAAGCAGGAGATATCTGTGATACTAGTGTATGGGGACAGCGGCCATTCGGGGAGAGGAAGGTAAGCAGGAGATATTTGTGATACTAGTGTATGGGGACAGTGGGCCATTCCAGGAGAGAAAGGTAACAGGAGATATCTGTGATACTAGTGTATGAGGACAGTGGGCCATTCCCGGAGAGGAAGGTAAGCAGGAGATATCTGTGATACTAATGTATGGGGACAGCGGCCCATTCCGGGAGAGAAAGGTAACAGGAGATATCTGTGATACTAGTGTATGAGGACAGCGGAACATTCCGGGAGAGAAAGGTAAGCAGGAGATATCTGTGATACTAGTGTATGGGGACAGCGGGCCATTCCGGCAAAGGAAGGTGAGCAGGAGATATCTGTGAAACTACTGTATGGGGACAGCGGGCCATTCCGGGAGAGAAAGGTAAGCAGGAGATATCTGTGATACTAATGTATAGGGACAGCGGCCATTCCGGGAGAAAAAGATAAGTTGGAGATATCTGTGATACTAGTGTATGGGGACAGCGGGTCATTCCTTGAGAGGAAGGTAAGCAGGGGATATCTGTGATACTAGAGTGTGAGGACAGCGGCCATTCTGGGAGAGGAAGGTAAGCAGGAGATATCTGTGATACTAATGTCTAGGGACAGCCGGCCATTCCGGGAGAGAAATGTAAGCAGGAGATATCTGTGATAATAGTGTATGGGGACAGTGGGCCATTCCTGGAGAGAAAGGTAAGCAGGAGATATCTGTGATACTAGTGTATGGGGACATAGGGACATTCCGGGAGAGGAAGGTAAGCAGGAGATATCTGTGATACTAGTGTATGGGGACAGCGGCCATTCCTGGAGAGGAAGGAAAGCAGGAGATATCTGTGATACTAGTGTATGAGGACAGCAAGCCATTCCGGGAGAGGAAGGTAAGCAGGAGATATCTGTGATACTATTGTATGGGGACAGCGGGCCATTCCGGGAGAGAAAGGTAAGCAGGATATATATGTGATACTAGTGTATAGGGACAGCGGGCCACTCCGGGAAAGGAAGGTAAGCAGGAGATATCTGTGATACTAGTGTATGGGGACAGCGGCCATTCCGGGAGAGAAAGGTAAGCAGGAGATATCTGTGATACTAGTGTATGAGGACAGCGGCCATTCCGGGAGAGGAAGGTAAGCAGGAGATATCTGTGATACTAGTGTATGGTGACAGTGGGCCATTCTGGGAGAGAAAGGTAAGCAGGAGATATCTGTGATACTAGTGCATGGGGACAGCAGGCCATTCCGGGAGAGAATGGTAAGCAGGAAATATCTGTGATAATAGTGTATGAGGACGGCGGCCATTTCGGGAGAGGAAGGTAAGTAGAGGATATCTGTGATACTAGTGTATGGGGACAGCGGATATTCTGGGAGAGGAAGGTAAGCAGGAGATATCTGTGATACTAGTGTATGGGGACAGTGGGCCATTCTGGGAGAGAAAGGTAAGCAGGAGATACATGTTATACTAGTGTATGGGGACAGCGGGCCATTCTGGGAGAGGAAGGTAAGCAGGAGATATCTGTGATACTAGTGTATGGGGACAGCGGAACATTCCGGGAGAGGAAGGTAAGCAGGAGTTATCTGTGATACTAGTGTATGGGGACAGTGGGCCATTCTGGGAGAGAAAGGTAAGCAGGAGATATCTGTGATACTAGTGTATGGGGACAGCGGGCCATTCCGGGAGAGAGAGGTAAGCAGGAGATATCTGTGATACTAATGTCTGGGGACAGCGGCCCATTCCGGGAGAGAAAGGTAACAGGAGATATCTGTGATACTAGTGTATGAGGACAGCGGGACATTCCGGGAGAGAAAGGTAAGCAGGAGATATCTGTGATACTAATGTATGGGGACAGCGGCCCATTCCGGGAGAGAAAGGTAACAGGAGATATCTGTGATACTAGTGTATGGGGACAGCGGGCCATTCCGGGAGAGAAAGATAAGCAGGAGATATCTGTGATACTAGTGTATGGGGACAGCCGGCCTTTCTGGGAGAGGAAGGTAAGCAGGAGATATCTGTGATACTAGTGTATGGGGACAGCAGGCCATTCCGGGAGAGGAAGGTAAGCAGGAGATATCTGTGATACTAGTGTATGGGGACAGCGGGTCATTCCGGGAGAGAGAGGTAAGCAGGAGATATCTGTGATACTAGTGTATGGGGACAGCGGCCATTCCGGGAGAGGAAGGAAAGCAGGAGATGTCTGTGATACTAGTGTATGGGGACAGCAGGCCATTCCGGGAGAGGAAGGTAAGCAGGAGATATCTGTGATACTAGTGTATGGGGACAGCGGGTCATTCCGGGAGAGAAAGGTAAGCAGGAGATATTTGTGATACTAGTGTATGGGGACAGCGGGTCATTCCGGGAGAGAAAGGTAAGCAGGAGATATTTGTGATACTAGTGTATGGGGACAGCAGGCCATTCCGGTAGAGAAAGGGAAGCAGGAGATATCTGTGATACTAGTGTATGAGGACAGCAGCCTTTCTTGGAGAGGAAGGTAAGCAGGAGATATCTGTGATACTAGTGTATGGGGACAGCGGGCCATTCCGGGAGAGGAAGGTAAGCAGGAGATATCTGTGATACTAGTGTATGGGGACAGCAGGACATTCCGGGAGAGAAAGGTAAGCAGGAGATATCTGTGATACTAGTGTATGAGGACAGCAGCCTTTCTCGGAGAGGAAGGGAAGCAGGAGATATCTGTGATACTAGTGTTTGAGGACAGCGGGCCATTCCGGGAGAGAAAGGTAAGCAGGAGATATCTGTGATACTAGTGTATGGAGACAGCGGCCATTCCAGGAGATGAAGGTAAGTAGGAGATATCTGTGATACTAGTCTATGGGGACAGCGGCCATTCCGAGAGAGAAAGGTAAGTAGGAGATATCTGTGATACTAGTGTATGAGGACAGCGGGCCATTCCGGGAGAGAAAGGTAAGCAGGAGATATCTGTGATACTAGTGTATGGGGACAGCGGCCATTCGGGGAGAGGAAGGTAAGCAGGAGATATTTGTGATACTAGTGTATGGGGACAGTGGGCCATTCCAGGAGAGAAAGGTAACAGGAGATATCTGTGATACTAGTGTATGAGGACAGTGGGCCATTCCCGGAGAGGAAGGTAAGCAGGAGATATCTGTGATACTAATGTATGGGGACAGCGGCCCATTCCGGGAGAGAAAGGTAACAGGAGATATCTGTGATACTAGTGTATGAGGACAGCGGGACATTCCGGGAGAGAAAGGTAAGCAGGAGATATCTGTGATACTAGTGTATGGGGACAGCGGGCCATTCCGGCAGAGGAAGGTGAGCAGGAGATATCTGTGAAACTACTGTATGGGGACAGCGGGCCATTCCGGGAGAGAAAGGTAACAGGAGATATCTGTGATACTAGTGTATGGGGACAGCGGGTCATTCCTTGAGAGGAAGGTAAGCAGGGGATATCTGTGATACTAGAGTGTGAGGACAGCGGCCATTCTGGGAGAGGAAGGTAAGCAGGAGATATCTGTGATACTAATGTCTAGGGACAGCCGGCCATTCCGGGAGAGAAATGTAAGCAGGAGATATCTGTGATAATAGTGTATGGGGACAGTGGGCCATTCCTGGAGAGAAAGGTAAGCAGGAGATATCTGTGATACTAGTGTATGGGGACATAGGGACATTCCGGGAGAGGAAGGTAAGCAGGAGATATCTGTGATACTAGTGTATGGGGACAGCGGCCATTCCTGGAGAGGAAGGAAAGCAGGAGATATCTGTGATACTAGTGTATGAGGACAGCAAGCCATTCCGGGAGAGGAAGGTAAGCAGGAGATATCTGTGATACTATTGTATGGGGACAGCGGGCCATTCCGGGAGAGAAAGGTAAGCAGGATATATATGTGATACTAGTGTATAGGGACAGCGGGCCACTCCGGGAAAGGAAGGTAAGCAGGAGATATCTGTGATACTAGTGTATGGGGACAGCGGCCATTCCGGGAGAGAAAGGTAAGCAGGAGATATCTGTGATACTAGTGTATGAGGACAGCGGCCATTCCGGGAGAGGAAGGTAAGCAGGAGATATCTGTGATACTAGTGTATGGTGACAGTGGGCCATTCTGGGAGAGAAAGGTAAGCAGGAGATATCTGTGATACTAGTGCATGGGGACAGCAGGCCATTCCGGGAGAGAATGGTAAGCAGGAAATATCTGTGATAATAGTGTATGAGGACGGCGGCCATTTCGGGAGAGGAAGGTAAGTAGAGGATATCTGTGATACTAGTGTATGGGGACAGCGGACATTCTGGGAGAGGAAGGTAAGCAGGAGATATCTGTGATACTAGTGTATGGGGACAGTGGGCCATTCTGGGAGAGAAAGGTAAGCAGGAGATACATGTTATACTAGTGTATGGGGACAGCGGGCCATTCTGGGAGAGGAAGGTAAGCAGGAGATATCTGTGATACTAGTGTATGGGGACAGCGGAACATTCCGGGAGAGGAAGGTAAGCAGGAGTTATCTGTGATACTAGTGTATGGGGACAGTGGGCCATTCTGGGAGAGAAAGGTAAGCAGGAGATATCTGTGATACTAGTGTATGGGGACAGCGGGCCATTCCGGGAGAGAAAGGTAAGCAGGAGATATCTGTGATACTAATGTCTGGGGACAGCGGCCCATTCCGGGAGAGAAAGGTAACAGGAGATATCTGTGATACTAGTGTATGAGGACAGCGGGACATTCCGGGAGAGAAAGGTAAGCAGGAGATATCTGTGATACTAATGTATGGGGACAGCGGCCCATTCCGGGAGAGAAAGGTAACAGGAGATATCTGTGATACTAGTGTATGAGGACAGCGGGACATTCTGGGAGAGAAAGGTAAGCAGGAGATATCTGTGATACTAGTGTATGGGGACAGCGGGCCATTCCGGGAGAGAAAGGTAAGCAGGAGATATCTGTGATACTAGTGTATGA
The DNA here is from genome assembly GCA_031769625.1 of Taudactylus pleione. Taxonomy (NCBI): domain Eukaryota; kingdom Metazoa; phylum Chordata; class Amphibia; order Anura; family Myobatrachidae; genus Taudactylus; species Taudactylus pleione. Next base: position 80,638 of record JAUIMM010001749.1, on the reverse strand, counting down.
GGACAGCGAGCCATTACGGGAGAGGAAGGTAAGCAGGGGATATCTGTGATACTAGTGTATGGGGACAACGGCCATTCTAGGAGAGTAAGGTAAGCAGGACATATCTGTGATACTAGTATACGGGGACAGTGGCCATTCTGGGAGAGGAAGGTAAGCACGAGATATTTGTGATTCTAGTGTATGGGGACAGAGGGACATTCCGGGAGAGGAAGGTAAGCAGGAGATACATGTGATACTAGTGTAAGGGGACAGCGGACATTCCGGGAGAGGAAGGAAAGCAGGAGATATCTGTGATACTAGTGTATGGGGACAGTGGGCCATTCTGGGAGAGAAAGGTAAGCAGGAGATACATGTGATACTAGTGTATGGGGACAGCGGGCCATTCTGGGAGAGGAAGGTAAGCAGGAGATATCTGTGATACTAGTGTATGAGGACAGCAGCCTTTCTCGGAGAGGAAGGTAAGCAGGAGATATCTGTGATACTAGTGTATGAGGACAGCGGGCCATTCCGGGAGAGAAAGGTAAGCAGGAGATATCTGTGGTACTAGTGTATGAGGACAGCGGCCATTCCGGGAGAGAAAGGTAAGCATGAGATATCTGTGATACTAGTGTATGGGGACAGCCGGCCATTCTGGGAGAGAAAGGTAAGCAGGAGATATCTGTGATACTAGTGTATGGGGATAGCCGGCCATTCCGGGAGAGGAAGGTAAGCAGGAGATATCTGTGATACTAGTGTATAGGGACAGCGGCCATTCCGGGAGAGAAAGGTAAGCATGAGATATCTGTGATACTAGTGTATGGGGACAGCCGGCCATTCCGGGAGAGAAAGGTAAGCAGGAGATATCTGTGATACTAGTGTATGAGGACAGCGGCCATTCTGGGAGAGAAAGGTAAGCAGGAGATATGTGATACTAGTGTATGGGGACATCGGGCCATTCCGGGAGAGGAAGGTAAGCATGGGATATCTGTGATACTAGTGTGTGAGGACAGCAGGCCATTCAGGGAGTGGAAGGTAAGCAGGATATATCTGTGATACTAATGTCTCGGGACAGCCGGCCATTCCGGGAGAGAAAGGTAAGCAGGAGATATCTGTGATAATAGTGTATGGGGACAGAGTGCCATTCCGTGAGAGAAAGGTAAGCAGGAGATGTCTGTGATACTAGTGTATGAGGAAAGCAAGCCATTCCGGGAGAGGAAGGTAAGCAGGAGATATCTGTGATACTAGTGTATGGGGACAGCGGGCCATTCCGGGAGAGAAAGGTAAGCAGGATATATATGTGATACTAGTGTATATGGACAGCGGGCCACTCCGGGAAAGGAAGGTAAGCAGGAGATATCTGTGATACTAGTGTATGGGGACAGCGGGCCATTCCGGGAGAGAAAGGTAAGCAGGATATATATGTGATACTAGTGTATAAGGACAGCGGGCCACTCCGGGAAAGGAAGGTAAGCAGGAGATATCTGTGATACTAGTTTATGGGGACAGTGGCCATTCCGGGAGAGGAAGGTAAGCAGGAGATATCTGTGATACTAGTGTATGGGGACAGCGGCCATTCCTGGAGAGGAAGGTAAGCAGGAGATATCTGTGATACTAGGTTATGGGGACAGCAGCTATTCCGGGAGAGAAAGGAAAGCAGGAGATGTCTGTGATACTAGTGTATGGGGACAGCGGGCCTTTCCGGGAGAGAAAGGTAAGCAGGATATATATGTGATACTAGTGTATAGGGACAGCGGGCCACTCCGGGAAAGGAAGATAAGCAGGAGATATCTGTGATACTAGTGTATGGGGACAGTGGCCGTTCCAGGAGAGAAAGGTAAGCAGGAGATATCTGTGATACTAGTGTATGGGGACAGCAGGCCATACCGAGAGAGAAAGGTAAGCAGGACATATCTGTGATACTAGTGTATGGGGACAGCGGCCATTCTACGAGAGGAAGGTAAGCAGGAGATATCTGTGACACTAGTATACGGGGACAGTGGCCATTCTGGGAGAGGAAGGTAAGCAGGAGATATTTGTGATACTAGTGTATGGGGACAGCGGGACCTTCCAGGAGAGGAAGGTAAGCAGGAGATATCTGTGATACTAGTGTATGAGGACAGCGGGCCATTCCGGGAGAGAAAGGTAAGCAGGAGATATCTGTGATACTACTGTATGGGGACAGCGGCCATTCCGGGAGAGGAAGGTAAGCAGGAGATATCTGTGATACTAGTGTATGGGGACAGCGGCCATTCCGGGAGAGAAAGGTAAGCAGGAGATATCTGTGATACTAGTGTATGAGGACAGCAGCCTTTCTCGGAGAGGAAGGTAAGCAGGAGATATCTGTGATACTAGTGTATGAGGACAGCGGGCCATTCCGGGAGAGAAAGGTAAGCAGGAGATATCTGTGATACTAGTGTATGGGGACAGCGGCCATTCCGGGAGAGAAAGGTAAGCAGGAGATATCTGTGATACTAGTGTATGGGGACAGCGGGCCTTTCCGGGAGAGGAAGGTAAGCAGGAGATATCTGTGATACTAGTGTATGGGGACAGCGTCCATTCCGGGAGAGAAAGGTAAGCAGGAGATATCTGTGATACTACTGTATGGGGACAGCGGTCCATTCCGGGAGAGGAAGGTAAGCAGGAGATATCTGTGATACTAGTGTATGGGGACAGCGGACCATTCCGTGAGAGAAAGGTAACAGGAGATATCTGTGTTACTAATGTATGGGGACAGCGGCCATTCTGGGAGAGGAAGGTAAGCAGGAGATATCTGTGATACTAGTATACGGGGACAGTGGCCATTCTGGGAGAGGGAGGTAAGCTTGAGATATCTGTGATACTAGTGTATGAGGACAGCGGGCCATTCCGGGAGAGAAAGGTAAGCAGGAGATATCTGTGATACTAGTGTATGGGGACAGCGGCCATTCCGGGAGAGGAAGGTAAGCAGGAGATATCTGTGATACTAGTGTATGGGGACAGCGGCCATTCTGGGAGAGAAAGGTAAGCAGGAGATATCTGTGATACTAGTGTATGAGGACAGCAGCCTTTCTCGGAGAGGAAGGTAAGCAGGAGATATCTGTGATACTAGTGTATGAGGACAGCGGGCCATTCCGGGAGAGAAAGGTAAGCAGGAGATATCTGTGGTACTAGTGTATGAGGACAGCGGCCATTCCGGGAGAGAAAGGTAAGCATGAGATATCTGTGATACTAGTGTATGGGGACAGCCGGCCATTCCGGGAGAGAAAGGTAAGCAGGAGATATCTGTGATACTAGTGTATGGGGATAGCCGGCCATTCCGGGAGAGGAAGGTAAGCAGGAAATATCTGTGATACTAGTGTATGAGGACAGCGGCCATTCCGGGAGAGAAAGGTAAGCATGAGATATCTGTGATACTAGTGTATGGGGACAGCCGGCCATTCCGGGAGAGAAAGGTAAGCAGGAGATATCTGTGATACTAGTGTATGAGGACAGCGGCCATTCTGGGAGAGAAAGGTAAGCAGGAGATATGTGATACTAGTGTATGGGGACATCGTGCCATTCCGGGAGAGGAAGGTAAGCATGGGATATCTGTGATACTAGTGTGTGAGGACAGCAGGCCATTCAGGGAGAGGAAGGTAAGCAGGATATATCTGTGATACTAATGTCTCGGGACAGCCGGCCATTCCGGGAGAGAAAGGTAAGCAGGAGATATCTGTGATAATAGTGTATGGGGACAGAGTGCCATTCCGTGAGAGAAAGGTAAGCAGGAGATGTCTGTGATACTAGTGTATGAGGAAAGCAAGCCATTCCGGGAGAGGAAGGTAAGCAGGAGATATCTGTGATACTAGTGTATGGGGACAGCGGGCCATTCCGGGAGAGAAAGGTAAGCAGGATATATATGTGATACTAGTGTATATGGACAGCGGGCCACTCCGGGAAAGGAAGGTAAGCAGGAGATATCTGTGATACTAGTGTATGGGGACAGCGGGCCTTTCCGGGAGAGAAAGGTAAGCAGGATATATATGTGATACTAGTGTATAAGGACAGCGGGCCACTCCGGGAAAGGAAGGTAAGCAGGAGATATCTGTGATACTAGTTTATGGGGACAGTGGCCATTCCGGGAGAGGAAGGTAAGCAGGAGATATCTGTGATACTAGTGTATGGGGACAGCGGCCATTCCTGGAGAGGAAGGTAAGCAGGAGATATCTGTGATACTAGGTTATGGGGACAGCAGCTATTCCGGGAGAGAAAGGAAAGCAGGAGATGTCTGTGATACTAGTGTATGGGGACAGCGGGCCTTTCCGGGAGAGAAAGGTAAGCAGGATATATATGTGATACTAGTGTATAGGGACAGCGGGCCACTCCGGGAAAGGAAGATAAGCAGGAGATATCTGTGATACTAGTGTATGGGGACAGTGGCCGTTCCAGGAGAGAAAGGTAAGCAGGAGATATCTGTGATACTAGTGTATGGGGACAGCAGGCCATACCGAGAGAGAAAGGTAAGCAGGACATATCTGTGATACTAGTGTATGGGGACAGCGGCCATTCTACGAGAGGAAGGTAAGCAGGAGATATCTGTGACACTAGTATACGGGGACAGTGGCCATTCTGGGAGAGGAAGGTAAGCAGGAGATATTTGTGATACTAGTGTATGGGGACAGCGGGACCTTCCAGGAGAGGAAGGTAAGCAGGAGATATCTGTGATACTAGTGTATGAGGACAGCGGGCCATTCCGGGAGAGAAAGGTAAGCAGGAGATATCTGTGATACTACTGTATGGGGACAGCGGCCATTCCGGGAGAGGAAGGTAAGCAGGAGATATCTGTGATACTAGTGTATGGGGACAGCGGCCATTCCGGGAGAGAAAGGTAAGCAGGAGATATCTGTGATACTAGTGTATGAGGACAGCAGCCTTTCTCGGAGAGGAAGGTAAGCAGGAGATATCTGTGATACTAGTGTATGAGGACAGCGGGCCATTCCGGGAGAGAAAGGTAAGCAGGAGATATCTGTGATACTAGTGTATGGGGACAGCGGCCATTCCGGGAGAGAAAGGTAAGCAGGAGATATCTGTGATACTAGTGTATGGGGACAGCGGGCCTTTCCGGGAGAGGAAGGTAAGCAGGAGATATCTGTGATACTAGTGTATGGGGACAGCATCCATTCCGGGAGAGAAAGGTAAGCAGGAGATATCTGTGATACTACTGTATGGGGACAGCGGTCCATTCCGGGAGAGGAAGGTAAGCAGGAGATATCTGTGATACTAGTGTATGGGGACAGCGGACCATTCCGTGAGAGAAAGGTAACAGGAGATATCTGTGTTACTAATGTATGGGGACAGCGGCCATTCTGGGAGAGGAAGGTAAGCAGGAGATATCTGTGATACTAGTATACGGGGACAGTGGCCATTCTGGGAGAGGGAGGTAAGCTTGAGATATCTGTGATACTAGTGTATGAGGACAGCGGGCCATTCCGGGAGAGAAAGGTAAGCAGGAGATATCTGTGATACTAGTGTATGGGGACAGCGGCTATTCCGGGAGAGGAAGGTAAGCAGGAGATATCTGTGATACTAGTGTATGGGGACAGCGGCCATTCTGGGAGAGAAAGGTAAGCAGGAGATATCTGTGATACTAGTGTATGAGGACAGCAGCCTTTCTCGGAGAGGAAGGTAAGCAGGAGATATCTGTGATACTAGTGTATGAGGACAGCGGGCCATTCCGGGAGAGAAAGGTAAGCAGGAGATATCTGTGGTACTAGTGTATGAGGACAGCGGCCATTCCGGGAGAGAAAGGTAAGCATGAGATATCTGTGATACTAGTGTATGGGGACAGCCGGCCATTCCGGGAGAGAAAGGTAAGCAGGAGATATCTGTGATACTAGTGTATGGGGATAGCCGGCCATTCCGGGAGAGGAAGGTAAGCAGGAAATATCTGTGATACTAGTGTATGAGGACAGCGGCCATTCCGGGAGAGAAAGGTAAGCATGAGATATCTGTGATACTAGTGTATGGGGACAGCCGGCCATTCCGGGAGAGAAAGGTAAGCAGGAGATATCTGTGATACTAGTGTATGAGGACAGCGGCCATTCTGGGAGAGAAAGGTAAGCAGGAGATATGTGATACTAGTGTATGGGGACATCGTGCCATTCCGGGAGAGGAAGGTAAGCATGGGATATCTGTGATACTAGTGTGTGAGGACAGCAGGCCATTCAGGGAGAGGAAGGTAAGCAGGATATATCTGTGATACTAATGTCTCGGGACAGCCGGCCATTCCGGGAGAGAAAGGTAAGCAGGAGATATCTGTGATAATAGTGTATGGGGACAGAGGGCCATTCCGTGAGAGAAAGGTAAGCAGGAGATGTCTGTGATACTAGTGTATGAGGAAAGCAAGCCATTCCGGGAGAGGAAGGTAAGCAGGAGATATCTGTGATACTAGTGTATGGGGACAGCGGGCCATTCCGGGAGAGAAAGGTAAGCAGGATATATATGTGATACTAGTGTATATGGACAGCGGGCCACTCCGGGAAAGGAAGGTAAGCAGGAGATATCTGTGATACTAGTGTATGGGGACAGCGGGCCATTCCGGGAGAGAAAGGTAAGCAGGATATATATGTGATACTAGTGTATAAGGACAGCGGGCCACTCCGGGAAAGGAAGGTAAGCAGGAGATATCTGTGATACTAGTTTATGGGGACAGTGGCCATTCCGGGAGAGGAAGGTAAGCAGGAGATATCTGTGATACTAGTGTATGGGGACAGCGGCCATTCCTGGAGAGGAAGGTAAGCAGGAGATATCTGTGATACTAGGTTATGGGGACAGCAGCCATTCCGGGAGAGAAAGGAAAGCAGGAGATGTCTGTGATACTAGTGTATGGGGACAGCGGGCCTTTCCGGGAGAGAAAGGTAAGCAGGATATATATGTGATACTAGTGTATAGGGACAGCGGGCCACTCCGGGAAAGGAAGATAAGCAGGAGATATCTGTGATACTAGTGTATGGGCACAGTGGCCGTTCCGGGAGAGAAAGGTAAGCAGGAGATATCTGTGATACTAGTGTATGGGGACAGCGGGCCATACCGAGAGAGAAAGGTAAGCAGGACATATCTGTGATACTAGTGTATGGGGACAGCGGCCATTCTACGAGAGGAAGGTAAGCAGGAGATATCTGTGACACTAGTATATGGGGACAGTGGCCATTCTGGGAGAGGAAGGTAAGCAGGAGATATTTGTGATACCAGTGTATGGGGACAGCGGGACATTCCAGGAGAGAAAGGTAAGCAGGATATATATGTGATACTAGTGTATATGGACAGCGGGCCACTCCGGGAAAGGAAGGTAAGCAGGAGATATCTGTGATACTAGTGTATGGGGACAGCGGGCCATTCCGGGAGAGAAAGGTAAGCAGGATATATATGTGATACTAGTGTATAAGGACAGCGGGCCACTCCGGGAAAGGAAGGTAAGCAGGAGATATCTGTGATACTAGTTTATGGGGACAGTGGCCATTCCGGGAGAGGAAGGTAAGCAGGAGATATCTGTGATACTAGTGTATGGGGACAGCGGCCATTCCGGGAGAGAAAGGTAAGCAGGAGATATCTGTGATACTACTGTATGGGGACAGCGGCCATTCCGGGAGAGGAAGGTAAGCAGGAGATATCTGTGATACTAGTGTATGGGGACAGCGGCCATTCTGTGAGAGAAAGGTAAGCAGGAGATACATGTTATACTAGTGTATGGGGACAGCGGGCCATTCTGGGAGAGGAAGGTAAGCAGGAGATATCTGTGATACTAGTGTATGGGGACAGCGGAACATTCCGGGAGAGGAAGGTAAGCAGGAGTTATCTGTGATACTAGTGTATGGGGACAGTGGGCCATTCTGGGAGAGAAAGGTAAGCAGGAGATATCTGTGATACTAGTGTATGGGGACAGCGGGCCATTCCGGGAGAGAAAGGTAAGCAGGAGATATCTGTGATACTAATGTCTGGGGACAGCGGCCCATTCCGGGAGAGAAAGGTAACAGGAGATATCTGTGATACTAGTGTATGAGGACAGCGGGACATTCCGGGAGAGAAAGGTAAGCAGGAGATATCTGTGATACTAATGTATGGGGACAGCGGCCCATTCCGGGAGAGAAAGGTAACAGGAGATATCTGTGATACTAGTGTATGAGGACAGCGGGACATTCTGGGAGAGAAAGGTAAGCAGGAAATATCTGTGATACTAGTGTATGGGGACAGCGGGCCATTCCGGGAGAGAAAGGTAAGCAGGAGATATTTGTGATACTAGTGTATGAGGACAGCGAGCCATTACGGGAGAGGAAGGTAAGCAGGGGATATCTGTGATACTAGTGTATGGGGACAACGGCCATTCTAGGAGAGTAAGGTAAGCAGGACATATCTGTGATACTAGTATACGGGGACAGTGGCCATTCTGGGAGAGGAAGGTAAGCAGGAGATATTTGTGATTCTAGTGTATGGGGACAGAGGGACATTCCGGGAGAGGAAGGTAAGCAGGAGATACATGTGATACTAGTGTAAGGGGACAGCGGACATTCCGGGAGAGGAAGGAAAGCAGGAGATATCTGTGATACTAGTGTATGGGGACAGTGGGCCATTCTGGGAGAGAAAGGTAAGCAGGAGATACATGTGATACTAGTGTATGGGGACAGCGGGCCATTCTGGGAGAGGAAGGTAAGCAGGAGATATCTGTGATACTAGTGTATGAGGACAGCAGCCTTTCTCGGAGAGGAAGGTAAGCAGGAGATATCTGTGATACTAGTGTATGAGGACAGCGGGCCATTCCGGGAGAGAAAGGTAAGCAGGAGATATCTGTGGTACTAGTGTATGAGGACAGCGGCCATTCCGGGAGAGAAAGGTAAGCATGAGATATCTGTGATACTAGTGTATGGGGACAGCCGGCCATTCCGTGAGAGAAAGGTAAGCAGGAGATATCTGTGATACTAGTGTATGGGGATAGCCGGCCAATCCGGGAGAGGAAGGTAAGCAGGAGATATCTGTGATACTAGTGTATGAGGACAGCGGGTCATTCCGGGAGAGAAAGGTAAGCAGGAGATATCTGTGATACTAGTGTATGGGGACAGCCGCCATTCCGGGAGAGAAAGGTAAGCAGGAGATATCTGTGATACTAGTGTATGGGGACAGCGGGCCTTTCCGGGAGAGGAAGGTAAGCAGGAGATATCTGTGATACTAGTGTATGGGGACAGCGTCCATTCCGGGAGAGAAAGGTAAGCAGGAGATATCTGTGATACTACTGTATGGGGACAGCGGGCCATTCCGGGAGAGGAAGGTAAGCAGGAGATATCTGTGATACTAGTGTATGGGGACAGCAGACCATTCCGTGAGAGAAAGGTAACAGGAGATATCTGTGTTACTAATGTATGGGGACAGCGGCCATTCTGGGAGAGGAAGGTAAGCAGGAGATATCTGTGATACTAGTATACGGGGACAGTGGCCATTCTGGGAGAGGGAGGTAAGCTTGAGATATCTGTGATACTAGTGTATGAGTACAGCGGGCCATTCCGGGTGAGAAAGGTAAGCAGGAGATATCTGTGATACTAGTGTATGGGGACAGCGGCCATTCCGGGAGAGGAAGGTAAGCAGAAGATAGCTGTGATACTAGTGTATGGGGACAGCGGCCATTCTGGGAGAGAAAGGTAAGCAGGAGATATCTGTGATACTAGTGTATGAGGACAGCAGCCTTTCTCGGAGAGGAAGGTAAGCAGGAGATATCTGTGATACTAGTGTATGAGGACAGCGGGCCATTCCGGGAGAGAAAGGTAAGCAGGAGATATCTGTGGTACTAGTGTATGAGGACAGCGGCCATTCCGGGAGAGAAAGGTAAGCATGAGATATCTGTGATACTAGTGTATGGGGACAGCCGGCCATTCCGGGAGAGAAAGGTAAGCAGGAGATATCTGTGGGACTAGTGTATGGGGATAGCCGGCCATTCCGGGAGAGGAAGGTAAGCAGGAGATATCTGTGATACTAGTGTATGAGGACAGCGGCCATTCCGGGAGAGAAAGGTAAGCATGAGATATCTGTGATACTAGTGTATGGGGACAGCCGGCCATTCCGGGAGAGAAAGGTAAGCAGGAGATATCTGTGATACTAGTGTATGAGGACAGCGGCCATTCTGGGAGAGAAAGGTAAGCAGGAGATATGTGATACTAGTGTATGGGGACATCGTGCCATTCCGGGAGAGGAAGGTAAGCATGGGATATCTGTGATACTAGTGTGTGAGGACAGCAGGCCATTCAGGGAGAGGAAGGTAAGCAGGATATATCTGTGATACTAATGTCTCGGGACAGCCGGCCATTCCGGGAGAGAAAGGTAAGCAGGAGATATCTGTGATAATAGTGTATGGGGACAGAGGGCCATTCCGTGAGAGAAAGGTAAGCAGGAGATGTATGTGATACTAGTGTATGAGGAAAGCAAGCCATTCCGGGAGAGGAAGGTAAGCAGGAGATATCTGTGATACTAGTGTATGGGGACAGCGGGCCATTCCGGGAGAGAAAGGTAAGCAGGATATATATGTGATACTAGTGTATATGGACAGCGGGCCACTCCGGGAAAGGAAGGTAAGCAGGAGATATCTGTGATACTAGTGTATGGGGACAGCGGGCCATTCCGGGAGAGAAAGGTAAGCAGGATATATATGTGATACTAGTGTATAAGGACAGCGGGCCACTCCGGGAAAGGAAGGTAAGCAGGAGATATCTGTGATACTAGTTTATGGGGACAGTGGCCATTCCGGGAGAGGAAGGTAAGCAGGAGATATCTGTGATACTAGTGTATGGGGACAGCGGCCATTCCTGGAGAGGAAGGTAAGCAGGAGATATCTGTGATACTAGGTTATGGGGACAGCAGCCATTCCGGGAGAGAAAGGTAAGCAGGATATATATGTGATACTAGTGTATAGGGACAGCGGGCCACTCCGGGAAAGGAAGATAAGCAGGAGATATCTGTGATACTAGTGTATGGGGACAGTGGTCCTTCCGGGAGAGAAAGGTAAGCAGGAGATATCTGTGATACTAGTGTATGGGGACAGCGGGCCATACCGAGAGAGAAAGGTAAGCAGGACATATCTGTGATACTAGTGTATGGGGACAGCGGCCATTCTACGAGAGGAAGGTAAGCAGGAGATATCTGTGACACTAGTATATGGGGACAGTGGCCATTCTGGGAGAGGAAGGTAAGCAGGAGATATCTGTGACACTAGTATATGGGGACAGTGGCCATTCCGGGAGAGGAAGGTAAGCAGGAGATATTTGTGATACTAGTGTATGGGGACAGCGGGACATTCCAGGAGAGGAAGGTAAGCAGGAGATATCTGTGATACTAGTGTATGAGGACAGCGGGCCATTCCGGGAGAGAAAGGTAAGCAGGAGATATCTGTGATACTACTGTATGGGGACAGCGGCCATTCCGGGAGAGGAAGGTAAGCAGGAGATATCTGTGATACTAGTGTATGGGGACAGCGGCCATTCTGGGATAGAAAGGTAAGCAGGAGATACATGTTATACTAGTGTATGGGGACAGCGGGCCATTCTGGGAGAGGAAGGTAAGCAGGAGATATCTGTGATACTAGTGTATGGGGACAGCGGAACATTCCGGGAGAGGAAGGTAAGCAGGAGTTATCTGTGATACTAGTGTATGGGGACAGTGGGCCATTCTGGGAGAGAAAGGTAAGCAGGAGATATCTGTGATACTAGTGTATGGGGACAGCGGGCCATTCCGGGAGAGAAAGGTAAGCAGGAGATATCTGTGATACTAATGTCTGGGGACAGCGGCCCATTCCGGGAGAGAAAGGTAACAGGAGATATCTGTGATACTAGTGTATGAGGACAGCGGGACATTCCGGGAGAGAAAGGTAAGCAGGAGATATCTGTGATACTAATGTATGGGGACAGCGGCCCATTCCGGGAGAGAAAGGTAACAGGAGATATCTGTGATACTAGTGTATGAGGACAGCGGGACATTCTGGGAGAGAAAGGTAAGCAGGAGATATCTGTGATACTAGTGTATGGGGACAGCGGGCCATTCCGGGAGAGAAAGGTAAGCAGGAGATATCTGTGATACTAGTGTATGAGGACAGCGAGCCATTACGGGAGAGGAAGGTAAGCAGGGGATATCTGTGATACTAGTGTATGGGGACAACGGCCATTCTAGGAGAGTAAGGTAAGCAGGACATATCTGTGATACTAGTATACGGGGACAGTGGCCATTCTGGGAGAGGAAGGTAAGCAGGAGATATTTGTGATTCTAGTGTATGGGGACAGAGGGACAATCCGGGAGAGGAAGGTAAGCAGGAGATACATGTGATACTAGTGTAAGGGGACAGCGGACATTCCGGGAGAGGAAGGAAAGCAGGAGATATCTGTGATACTAGTGTATGGGGACAGTGGGCCATTCTGGGAGAGAAAGGTAAGCAGGAGATACATGTGATACTAGTGTATGGGGACAGCGGGCCATTCTGGGAGAGGAAGGTAAGCAGGAGATATCTGTGATACTAGTGTATGAGGACAGCAGCCTTTCTCGGAGAGGAAGGTAAGCAGGAGATATCTGTGATACTAGTGTATGAGGACAGCGGGCCATTCCGGGAGAGAAAGGTAAGCAGGAGATATCTGTGGTACTAGTGTATGAGGACAGCGGCCATTCCGGGAGAGAAAGGTAAGCAGGAGATATCTGTGATACTAGTGTATGGGGACAGCCGGCCATTCCGGGAGAGAAAGGTAAGCAGGAGATATCTGTGATACTAGTGTATGGGGATAGCCGGCCATTCCGGGAGAGGAAGGTAAGCAGGAGATATCTGTGATACTAGTGTATAGGGACAGCGGCCATTCCGGGAGAGAAAGGTAAGCATGAGATATCTGTGATACTAGTGTATGGGGACAGCCGGCCATTCCGGGAGAGAAAGGTAAGCAGGAGATATCTGTGATACTAGTGTATGAGGACAGCGGCCATTCTGGGAGAGAAAGGTAAGCAGGAGATATGTGATACTAGTGTATGGGGACATCGGGCCATTCCGGGAGAGGAAGGTAAGCATGGGATATCTGTGATACTAGTGTGTGAGGACAGCAGGCCATTCAGGGAGTGGAAGGTAAGCAGGATATATCTGTGATACTAATGTCTCGGGACAGCCGGCCATTCCGGGAGAGAAAGGTAAGCAGGAGATATCTGTGATAATAGTGTATGGGGACAGAGTGCCATTCCGTGAGAAAAAGGTAAGCAGGAGATGTCTGTGATACTAGTGTATGAGGAAAGCAAGCCATTCCGGGAGAGGAAGGTAAGCAGGAGATATCTGTGATACTAGTGTATGGGGACAGCGGGCCATTCCGGGAGAGAAAGGTAAGCAGGATATATATGTGATACTAGTGTATATGGACAGCGGGCCACTCCGGGAAAGGAAGGTAAGCAGGAGATATCTGTGATACTAGTGTATGGGGACAGCGGGCCATTCCGGGAGAGAAAGGTAAGCAGGATATATATGTGATACTAGTGTATAAGGACAGCGGGCCACTCCGGGAAAGGAAGGTAAGCAGGAGATATCTGTGATACTAGTTTATGGGGACAGTGGCCATTCCGGGAGAGGAAGGTAAGCAGGAGATATCTGTGATACTAGTGTATGGGGACAGCGGCCATTCCTGGAGAGGAAGGTAAGCAGGAGATATCTGTGATACTAGGTTATGGGGACAGCAGCTATTCCGGGAGAGAAAGGAAAGCAGGAGATGTCTGTGATACTAGTGTATGGGGACAGCGGGCCGTTCCGGGAGAGAAAGGTAAGCCGGATATATATGTGATACTAGTGTATAGGGACAGCGGGCCACTCCAGGAAAGGAAGATAAGCAGGAGATATCTGTGATACTAGTGTATGGGGACAGTGGCCGTTCCAGGAGAGAAAGGTAAGCAGGAGATATCTGTGATACTAGTGTATGGGGACAGCGGGCCATACCGAGAGAGAAAGGTAAGCAGGACATATCTGTGATACTAGTGTATGGGGACAGCGGCCATTCTTCGAGAGGAAGGTAAGCAGGAGATATCTGTGACACTAGTATACGGGGACAGTGGCCATTCTGGGAGAGGAAGGTAAGCAGGAGATATTTGTGACACTAGTGTATGGGGACAGCGGGACATTCCAGGAGAGGAAGGTAAGCAGGAGATATCTGTGATACTAGTGTATGATGACAGCGGGCCATTCCGGGAGAGAAAGGTAAGCAGGAGATATCTGTGATACTACTGTATGGGGACAGCGGCCATTCCGGGAGAGGAAGGTAAGCAGGAGATATCTGTGATACTAGTGTATGGGGACAGCGGCCATTCCGGGAGAGAAAGGTAAGCAGGAGATATCTGTGATACTAGTGTATGAGGACAGCAGCCTTTCTCGGAGAGGAAGGTAAGCAGGAGATATCTGTGATACTAGTGTATGAGGACAGCGGGCCATTCCGGGAGAGAAAGGTAAGCAGGAGATATCTGTGATACTAGTGTATGGGGACAGCGGCCATTCCGGGAGAGAAAGGTAAGCAGGAGATATCTGTGATACTAGTGTATGGGGACAGCGGGCCTTTCCGGGAGAGGAAGGTAAGCAGGAGATATCTGTGATACTAGTGTATGGGGACAGCGTCCATTCCGGGAGAGAAAGGTAAGCAGGAGATATCTGTGATACTACTGTATGGGGACAGCGGGCCATTCCGGGAGAGGAAGGTAAGCAGGAGATATCTGTGATACTAGTGTATGGGGACAGCGGACCATTCCGTGAGAGAAAGGTAACAGGAGATATCTGTGTTACTAATGTATGGGGACAGCGGCCATTCTGGGAGAGGAAGGTAAGCAGGAGATATCTGTGATACTAGTATACGGGGACAGTGGCCATTCTGGGAGAGGGAGGTAAGCTTGAGATATCTGTGATACTAGTGTATGAGGACAGCGGGCCATTCCTGGTGAGAAAGGTAAGCAGGAGATATCTGTGATACTAGTGTATGGGGACAGCGGCCATTCCGGGAGAGGAAGGTAAGCAGGAGATAGCTGTGATACTAGTGTATGGGGACAGCGGCCATTCTGGGAGAGAAAGGTAAGCAGGAGATATCTGTGATACTAGTGTATGAGGACAGCAGCCTTTCTCGGTGAGGAAGGTAAGCAGGAGATATCTGTGATACTAGTGTATGAGGACAGCGGGCCATTCCGGGAGAGAAAGGTAAGCAGGAGATATCTGTGGTACTAGTGTATGAGGACAGCGGCCATTCCAGGAGAGAAAGGTAAGCATGAGATATCTGTGATACTAGTGTATGGGGACAGCCGGCCATTCCGGGAGAGAAAGGTAAGCAGGAGATATCTGTGGGACTAGTGTATGGGGATAGCCGGCCATTCCGGGAGAGGAAGGTAAGCAGGAGATATCTGTGATACTAGTGTATGAGGACAGCGGCCATTCCGGGAGAGAAAGGTAAGCATGAGATATCTGTGATACTAGTGTATGGGGACAGCCGGCCATTCCGGGAGAGAAAGGTAAGCAGGAGATATCTGTGATACTAGTGTGTGAGGACAGCGGCCATTCTGGGAGAGAAAGGTAAGCAGGAGATATGTGATACTAGTGTATGGGGACATCGGGCCATTCCGGGAGAGGAAGGTAAGCATGGGATATCTGTGATACTAGTGTGTGAGGACAGCAGGCCATTCAGGGAGAGGAAGGTAAGCAGGATATATCTGTGATACTAATGTCTC
Organism: Taudactylus pleione; assembly: GCA_031769625.1. Classification (NCBI taxonomy): domain Eukaryota; kingdom Metazoa; phylum Chordata; class Amphibia; order Anura; family Myobatrachidae; genus Taudactylus; species Taudactylus pleione. The sequence goes on along the minus strand of JAUIMM010001749.1, from coordinate 64,954 downwards.
GGGACAGCCGGCCATTCCGGGAGAGAAAGGTAAGCAGGAGATATCTGTGATAATAGTGTATGGGGACAGAGGGCCATTCCGTGAGAGAAAGGTAAGCAGGAGATGTCTGTGATACTAGTGTATGAGGAAAGCAAGCCATTCCGGGAGAGGAAGGTAAGCAGGAGATATCTGTGATACTAGTGTATGGGGACAGCGGGCCATTCCGGGAGAGAAAGGTAAGCAGGATATATATGTGATACTAGTGTATATGGACAGCGGGCCACTCCGGGAAAGGAAGGTAAGCAGGAGATATCTGTGATACTAGTGTATGGGGACAGCGGGCCATTCCGGGAGAGAAAGGTAAGCAGGATATATATGTGATACTAGTGTATAAGGACAGCGGGCCACTCCGGGAAAGGAAGGTAAGCAGGAGATATCTGTGATACTAGTTTATGGGGACAGTGGCCATTCCGGGAGAGGAAGGTAAGCAGGAGATATCTGTGATACTAGTGTATGGGGACAGCGGCCATTCCTGGAGAGGAAGGTAAGCAGGAGATATCTGTGATACTAGGTTATGGGGACAGCAGCCATTCCGGGAGAGAAAGGAAAGCAGGAGATGTCTGTGATACTAGTGTATGGGGACAGCGGGCCTTTCCGGGAGAGAAAGGTAAGCAGGATATATATGTGATACTAGTGTATAGGGACTGCGGGCCACTCCGGGAAAGGAAGATAAGCAGGAGATATCTGTGATACTAGTGTATGGGGACAGTGGCCGTTCCGGGAGAGAAAGGTAAGCAGGAGATATCTGTGATACTAGTGTATGGGGACAGCGGGCCATACCGAGAGAGAAAGGTAAGCAGGACATATCTGTGATACTAGTGTATGTGGACAGCGGCCATTCTACGAGAGGAAGGTAAGCAGGAGATATCTGTGACACTAGTATATGGGGACAGTGGCCATTCTGGGAGAGGAAGGTAAGCAGGAGATATTTGTGATACTAGTGTATGGGGACAGCGGGACATTCCAGGAGAGGAAGGTAAGCAGGAGATATCTGTGATACTAGTGTATGAGGACAGCGGGCCATTCCGGGAGAGAAAGGTAAGCAGGAGATATCTGTGATACTACTGTATGGGGACAGCGGCCATTCCGGGAGAGGAAGGTAAGCAGGAGATATCTGTGATACTAGTGTATGGGGACAGCGGCCATTCCGGGAGAGAAAGGTAAGCAGGAGATATCTGTGATACTAGTGTATGAGGACAGCAGCCTATCTCGGAGAGGAAGGTAAGCAGGAGATATCTGTGATACTAGTGTATGAAGACAGCGGGCCATTCCGGGAGAGAAAGGTAAGCAGGAGATATCTGTGATACTAGTGTATGGGGACAGCGGCCATTCCGGGAGAGAAAGGTAAGCAGGAGATATCTGTGATACTAGTGTATGGGTACAGCGGGCCTTTCCGGGAGAGGAAGGTAAGCAGGAGATATCTGTGATACTAGTGTATGGGGACAGCGTCCATTCCGGGAGAGAAAGGTAAGCAGGAGATATCTGTGATACTAGTGTATGGGGAAAGCGGGCCTTTCCGGGAGAGGAAGGTAAGCAGGAGATATCTGTGATACTAGTGTATGAGGACAGCGGGCCATTCCGGGAGAGAAAGGTAAGCAGGAGATATCTGTGATACTAGTGTATGGGGACAGCGGCCATTCCGGGAGAGAAAGGTAAGCAGGAGATATCTGTGATACTAGTGTATGGGGACAGCGGGCCTTTCCGGGAGAGGAAGGTAAGCAGGAGATATCTGTGATACTAGTGTATGGGGACAGCGTCCATTCCGGGAGAGAAAGGTAAGCAGGAGATATCTGTGATACTAGTGTATGGGGACAGCGGGCCATTCCGGGAGAGGAAGGTAAGCAGGAGATATCTGTGATACTAGTGTATGGGGACAGCGGCCATTCTGGGAGAGAAAGGTAAGCAGGAGATATCTGTGATACTAGTGTATGAGGACAGCGGCCATTCCGAGAGAGAAAGGAAAGCAGGAAATATCTGTGATACTAGTATACGGGGACAGCGGGCCATTCCGGGACAGAAAGGTAAGCAAGAGATATCTGTGATACTAGTGTATGGGGACAGCCGGCCTTTCTGGGAGAGGAAGGTAAGCAGGAAATATCTGTCATACTAGTGTATGGGGACAGCAGGCCATTCCGGGAGAGGAAGGTAAGCAGGAGATATCTGTGATACTAGTGTATGGGGACAGCGGGTCATTCCGGGAGAGAAAGGTAACCAGGAGATATCTGTGATACTAGTGTATGGGGACAGCGGCCATTCCGGGAGAGGAAGGAAAGCAGGAGATGTCTGTGATACTAGTGTATTGGGACAGCAGGCCATTCCAGGAGAGGAAGGTAAGCAGGAGATATCTGTGATACTAGTGTATGGGGACAGCGGGTCATTCCGGGAGAGAAAGGTAAGCAGGAGATATCTGTGATACTAGTGTATGGGGACAGCAGGCCATTCCGGGAGAGAAAGGTAAGCAGGAGATATCTGTGATACTAGTGTATGAGGACAGCAGCCTTTCTTGGAGAGGAAGGTAAGCAGGAGATATCTGTGATACTAGTGTATGGGGACAGCGGCCATTCCGGGAGAGGAAGGTAAGCAGGAGATATCTGTGATACTAGTGTATGGGGACAGCGGCCATGCCGGGAGAGAAAGGTAAGCAGGAGATATCTGTGATACTAGTGTATGGGGACAGCGGCCATTCCAGGAGATGAAGGTAAGTAGGAGATATCTGTGATACTAGTGTATGGGGACAGCGGCCATTCTGGGAGAGAAAGGTAAGCCAGAGATATCTGTGATACTAGTGTATTTGGACAGCAGGCCGTTCCGGGAGAGGAAGGTAAGCAGGAGAAATCTATGATACTAGTGTATGGGGACAGCGGGTCATTCCGGGAGAGAAAGGTAAGCAGGAGATATCTGTGATACTAGTGTATGGGGACAGCAAGCCATTCCGGGAGAGGAAGGTAAGCAGGAGATATCTGTGATACTAGTGTATGAGGACAGCAGCCTTTCTCGGAGAGGAAAGTAAGCTGGAGATATCTGTGATACTAGTGTATAAGGACAGCGGGCCATTCCGGGAGAGAAAGGTAAGCAGGAGATATCTGTGGTATTAGTGTATGGGGACAGTGTCCATTCTGGGAGAGGAAGGTAAGCAGGAGATATCTGTGATACTAGTGTATGGGGACAGCGGCCATTCTGGGAGAGGAAGGTAAGCAGGAGATATCTGTGATACTAGTGTATGAGGACAGCGGCCATTCTGGGAGAGGAAGGTAAGCAGGAGATATCTGTGATACTAGTGTATGGGGACAGCGTCCATTCTGGGAGAGGAAGGTAAGCAGGAGATATCTGTGGTACTAGTGTATGGGGACAGTGGGCCATTCCGGGAGAGAAAGGTAAGCAGGAGAATTCTGTGGTATTAGTGTATGGGGACAGCGTCCATTCCGGGAGAGGAAGGTAAGCAGGAGATATCTGTGATACTAGTGTATGGGGACAGAGGCCATTCTGGGAGAGGAAGGTAAGCAGGAGATATCTGTGATACTAGTGTATGAGGACAGTGGCCATTCCGGGAGAGGAAGGTAAGCAGGAGATATCTGTGATACTAGTGTATGGGGACAGCGGCCATTCTGGGAGAGGAAGGTAAGCAGGAGATATCTGTGATACTAGTATACGGGGACAGTGGCCATTCGGGGAGAGGAAGGCAAGCAGGAGATATTTGTGATACTAGTGTATGGGGACAGTGGGCCATTCCCGGAGAGGAAGGTAAGCAGGAGATATCTGTGATACTAATGTATGGGGACAGCGGCCCATTCCGGGAGAGAAAGGTAACAGGAGATATCTGTGATACTAGTGTATGAGGACAGCGGGACATTCCGGGAGAGAAAGGTAAGCAGGAGATATCGGTGATAGTAGTGTATGGGGACAGCGGGCCATTCCGGCAGAGGAAGGTGAGCAGGAGATATCTGTGAAACTACTGTATGGGGACAGCGGGCCATTCCGGGAGAGAAAGGTAAGCAGGAGATATCTGTGATACTAATGTATAGGGACAGCGGCCATTCCGGGAGAAAAAGGTAAGTTGGAGATATCTGTGATACTAATGTATAGGTACAGCGGCCCATTCCGGGAGAGAAAGGTAACAGGAGATATCTGTGATACTAGTGTATGAGGACAGCGGGACATTCTGGGAGAGAAAGGTAAGCAGGAGATATCTGTGATACTAGTGTATGGGGACAGCGGGCCATTCCGGGAGAGAAAGGTAAGCAGGAGATATCTGTGATACTAGTGTATGAGGACAGCGAGCCATTACTGGAGAGGAAGGTAAGCAGGACATATCTGTGATACTAGTGTATGGGGACAACGGCCATTCTAGGAGAGTAAGGTAAGCAGGACATATCTGTGATACTAGTATACGGGGACAGTGGCCATTCTGGGAGAGGAAGGTAAGCAGGAGATATTTGTGATTCTAGTGTATGGGGACAGCGGGACATTCCGGGAGAGGAAGGTAAGCAGGAGATATCTGTGATACTAGTGTATGAGGACAGCGGGCCATTCCGGAAGAGGAAAATAAGCAGTAGATATCTGTGATACTAGTGTATGGGGACGGCGGGACATTCCGGGAGAGGAAGGTAAGTAGGAGATATCTGTGATACTAGTTTATGGGGACAGCGGCCATTCCGGGAGAGAAAGGTAAGCAGGAGATATCTGTGATACTAGTGTATGAGGACAGCAGCCTTTCTCGGAGAGGAAGGTAAGCAGGAGATATCTGTGATACTAGTGTATGAGGACAGCGGGCCATTCCGGGAGAGAAAGGTAAGCAGGAGATATCTGTGATACTAGTGTATGGGGACAGCGGCCATTCCGGGAGAGAAAGGTAAGCAGGAGATATCTGTGATACTAGTGTATGGGGACAGCGGGCCTTTCCGGGAGAGGAAGGTAAGCAGGAGATATCTGTGATACTAGTGTATGGGGACAGCGTCCATTCCGGGAGAGAAAGGTAAGCAGGAGATATCTGTGATACTACTGCATGGGGACAGCGGGCCATTCCGGGAGAGGAAGGTAAGCAGGAGATATCTGTGATACTAGTGTATGGGGACAGCGGACCATTCCGTGAGAGAACGGTAACAGGAGATATCTGTGTTACTAATGTATGGGGACAGCAGCCATTCTGGGAGAGGAAGGTAAGCAGGAGATATCTGTGATACTAGTATACGGGGACAGTGGCCATTCTGGGAGAGGGAGGTAAGCTTGAGATATCTGTGATACTAGTGTATGAGGACAGCGGGCCATTCCGGGAGAGAAAGGTAAGCAGGAGATATCTGTGATACTAGTGTTTGGGGACAGCGGCCATTCCGGGAGAGGAAGGTAAGCAGGAGATATCTGTGATACTAGTGTATGGGGACAGCGGCCATTCTGGGAGAGAAAGGTAAGCAGGAGATATCTGTGATACTAGTGTATGAGGACAGCAGCCTTTCTCGGAGAGGAAGGTAAGCAGGAGATATCTGTGATACTAGTGTATGAGGACAGCGGGCCATTCCGGGAGAGAAAGGTAAGCAGGAGATATCTGTGGTACTAGTGTATGAGGACAGCGGCCATTCCGGGAGAGAAAGGTAAGCATGAGATATCTGTGATACTAGTGTATGGGGACAGCCGGCCATTCCGGGAGAGAAAGGTAAGCAGGAGATATCTGTGATACTAGTGTATGGGGATAGCCGGCCATTCCGGGAGAGGAAGGTAAGCAGGAGATATCTGTGATACTAGTGTATGAGGACAGCGGCCATTCCGGGAGAGAAAGGTAAGCATGAGATATCTGTGATACTAGTGTATGGGGACAGCCGGCCATTCCGGGAGAGAAAGGTAAGCAGGAGATATCTGTGATACTAGTGTATGAGGACAGCGGCCATTCTGGGAGAGAAAGGTAAGCAGGAGATATGTGATACTAGTGTATGGGGACATCGGTCCATTCCGGGAGAGGAAGGTAAGCATGGGATATCTGTGATACTAGTGTGTGAGGACAGCAGGCCATTCAGGGAGAGGAAGGTAAGCAGGATATATCTGTGATACTAATGTCTCGGGACAGCCGGCCATTCCGGGAGAGAAAGGTAAGCAGGAGATATCTGTGATAATAGTGTATGGGGACAGAGGGCCATTCCGTGAGAGAAAGGTAAGCAGGAGATGTCTGTGATACTAGTGTATGAGGAAAGCAAGCCATTCCGGGAGAGGAAGGTAAGCAGGAGATATCTGTGATACTAGTGTATGGGGACAGCGGGCCATTCCGGGAGAGAAAGGTAAGCAGGATATATATGTGATACTAGTGTATAAGGACAGCGGGCCACTCCGGGAAAGGAAGGTAAGCAGGAGATATCTGTGATACTAGTTTATGGGGACAGTGGCCATTCCGGGAGAGGAAGGTAAGCAGGAGATATCTGTGATACTAGTGTATGGGGACAGCGGCCATTCCTGGAGAGGAAGGTAAGCAGGAGATATCTGTGATACTAGGTTATGGGGACAGCAGCCATTCCGGGAGGGAAAGGAAAGCAGGAGATGTCTGTGATACTAGTGTATGGGGACAGCGGGCCTTTCCGGGAGAGAAAGGTAAGCAGGATATATATGTGATACTAGTGTATAGGGACAGCGGGCGACTCCTTGAAAGGAAGATAAGCAGGAGATATCTGTGATACTAGTGTATGGGGACAGTGGCCGTTCCGGGAGAGAAAGGTAAGCAGGAGATATCTGTGATACTAGTGTATGGGGACAGCGGGCCATACCGAGAGAGAAAGGTAAGCAGGACATATCTGTGATACTAGTGTATGAGGACAGCGGCCATTCTGGGAGAGAAAGGTAAGCAGGAGATGTGTGATACTAGTGTATGGGGACATCGGGCCATTCCGGGAGAGGAAGGTAAGCATGGGATATCTGTGATACTAGTGTGTGAGGACAGCAGGCCATTCAGGGAGAGGAAGGTAAGCAGGATATATCTGTGATACTAATGTCTCGGGACAGCCGGCCATTCCGGGAGAGAAAGGTAAGCAGGAGATATCTGTGATACTAGTGTTTGGGGACAGCGGCCATTCCGGGAGAGGAAGGTAAGCAGGAGATATCTGTGATACTAGTGTATGGGGACAGCGGCCATTCTGGGAGAGAAAGGTAAGCAGGAGATATCTGTGATACTAGTGTATGAGGACAGCAGCCTTTCTCGGAGAGGAAGGTAAGCAGGAGATATCTGTGATACTAGTGTATGAGGACAGCGGGCCATTCCGGGAGAGAAAGGTAAGCAGGAGATATCTGTGGTACTAGTGTATGAGGACAGCGGGCCATTCCGGGAGAGAAAGGTAAGCAGGAGATATCTGTGATACTAGTGTATGGGGACAGCGGGCCATACCGAGAGAGGAAGGTAAGCAGGAGATATCTGTGATACTAGTGTATGGGGACAGCGGCCATTCCGGGAGAGAAAGGTAAGCAGGAGATATCTGTGATACTAGTGTATGAGGACAGCAGCCTTTCTCGGAGAGGAAGGTAAGCAGGAGATATCTGTGATACTAGTGTATGAGGACAGCGGGCCATTCCGGGAGAGAAAGGTAAGCAGGAGATATCTGTGATACTAGTGTATGGGGACAGCGGCCATTCCGGGAGAGAAAGGTAAGCAGGAGATATCTGTGATACTAGTGTATGGGGACAGCGGGCCTTTCCGGGAGAGGAAGGTAAGCAGTAGATATCTGTGATACTAGTGTATGGGGACAGCGTCCATTCCGGGAGAGAAAGGTAAGCAGGAGATATCTGTGATACTAGTGTATGGGGACAGCGGGCCTTTCCGGGAGAGGAAGGTAAGCAGGAGATATCTGTGATACTAGTGTATGAGGACAGCGGGCCATTCCGGGAGAGAAAGGTAAGCAGGAGATATCTGTGATACTAGTGTATGGGGACAGCGGCCATTCCGGGAGAGAAAGGTAAGCAGGAGATATCTGTGATTCTAGTGTATGGGGACAGCGGGCCTTTCCGGGAGAGGAAGGTAAGCAGGAGATATCTGTGATACTAGTGTATGGGGACAGCGTCCATTCCGGGAGAGAAAGGTAAGCAGGAGATATCTGTGATACAAGTGTATGGGGACAGCGGGCCATTCCGGGAGAGGAAGGTAAGCAGGAGATATCTGTGATACTAGTGTATGGGGACAGCGGCCATTCTGGGAGAGAAAGGTAAGCAGGAGATATCTGTGATACTAGTGTATGAGGACAGCGGCCATTCCGAGAGAGAAAGGAAAGCAGGAAATATCTGTGATACTAGTATACAGGGACAGCGGGCCATTCCGGGAGAGAACGGTAAGCAAGAAATATCTGTGATACTAGTGTATGGGGACAGCCGGCCTTTCTGGGAGAGGAAGGTAAGCAGGAAATATCTGTGATACTAGTGTATGGGGACAGCAGGCCGTTCCGGGAGAGGAAGGTAAGCAGGAGATATCTGTGATACTAGTGTATGGGGACAGCGGGTCATTCCGGGAGAGAAAGGTAAGCAGGAGATATCTGTGATACTAGTGTATGGGGACAGCAAGCCATTCCGGGAGAGGAAGGTAAGCAGGAGATATCTGTGATATTAGTGTATGAGGACAGCAGCCTTTCACGGAGAGGAAAGTAAGCTGGAGATATCTGTGATACTAGTGTATAAGGACAGCGGGCCATTCCGGGAGAGAAAGGTAAGCAGGAGATATCTGTGGTATTAGTGTATGGGGACAGCGTCCATTCTGGGAGAGGAAGGTAAGCAGGAGATATCTGTGATACTAGTGTATGGGGACAGCGGGTCATTCCGGGAGAGAAAGGTAAGCAGGAGATATCTGTGATACTAGTGTATGGGGACAGCGGCCATTCCGGGAGAGGAAGGAAAGCTGGAGATGTCTGTGATACTAGTGTATGGGGACAGCAGGCCATTCCGGGAGAGGAACGTAAGCAGGAGATATCTCTGATACTAGTGTATGGGGACAGCGGTTCATTCCGGGAGAGAAAGGTAAGCAGGAGATATCTGTGATACTAGTGTATGGGGACAGCAGGCCATTCCGGGAGAGAAAGGTAAGCAGGAGATATCTGTGATACTAGTGTATGAGGACAGCAGCCTTTCTTGGAGAGGAAGGTAAGCAGGAGATATCTGTGATACTAGTGTATGGGGACAGCGGGCCATTCCGGGAGAGGAAGGTAAGCAGGAGATATCTGTGATACTAGTGTATGGGGACAGCGGGACATTCCGGGAGAGAAAGGTAAGCAGGAGATATCTGTGATACTAGTGTATGAGGACAGCAGCCTTTCTCGGAGAGGAAGAGAAGCAGGAGATATCTGTGATACTAGTGTTTGAGGACAGCGGGCCATTCCAGGAGAGGAAGGTAAGCAGGAGATATCTGTGATTCTCGTGTAAGGGGACAGCGGGACATTCCGGGAGAGGAAGGTAAGTAGGAGATATCTGTGATACTAGTGTATGGGGACAGCGGCCATTCCGGGAGAGGAAGGTGAGCAGGATATATCTGTGATAATAGTGTATGAGGACAGCGGCCTTTCTGTTAGAGAAAGGTAAGCAGGAGATATGTGATACTAGTGTATGGGGACAGCGGCCATTCCGGGAGAGGAAGGTAAGCAGGAGATATCTGTGATACTAGTGTATGGGGACAGCGGCCATGCCGGGAGAAAAAGGTAAGTTGGAGATATCTGTGATACTAATGTATAGGTACAGCGGCCCATTCCGGGAGAGAAAGGTAACAGGAGATATCTGTGATACTAGTGTATGAGGACAGCGGGACGTTCCGGGAGAGACAGGTAAGCAGGAGATATCTGTGATACTAGTGTATGGGGACAGCGGGCCATTCCGGCAGAGGAAGGTGAGCAGGAGATATCTGTGAAACTACTGTATGGGGGCAGTGGCCATTCCGTGAGAGGAAGGTGAGCAGGATATATCTGTGATACTAGTGTATGAGGACAGCGACCATTCTGGGAGAGAAAGGTAAGCAGGAGATATGTGATACTAGTGTATGGGGACAGCGGGTCATTCCTTGAGAGGAAGGTAAGCAGGGGATATCTGTGATACTAGTGTGTGAGGACAGCGGCCATTCTGGGAGAGGAAGGTAAGCAGGAGATATCTGTGATACTAATGTCTAGTGACAGCCGGCTATTCCGGGAGAGAAATGTAAGCAGGAGATATCTGTGATAATAGTGTATGGGGACAGTGGGCCATTCCTGGAGAGAAAGGTAAGCAGGAGATATCAGTGATACTAGTGTATGGGGACATAGGGACATTCCGGGAGAGGAAGGTAAGCAGGAGATATCTGTGATACTAGTGTATGGGGACAGCGTCCATTCCTGGAGAGGAAGGTAAGCAGGAGATATCTGTGATACTAGTGTATGGGGACAGCGGGCCATTCCGGGAGAGGAAGGTAAGCAGGAGATATCTGTGATACTAGTGTATGGGGACAGCGGGACATTCCGGGAGAGAAAGGTAAGCAGGAGATATCTGTGATACTAGTGTATGAGGACAGCAGCCTTTCTCGGAGAGGAAGAGAAGCAGGAGATATCTGTGATACTAGTGTTTGAGGACAGCGGGCCATTCCGGGAGAGGAAGGTAAGCAGGAGATATCTGTGATACTCGTGTATGGGGACAGCGGGACATTCCGGGAGAGGAAGGTAAGTAGGAGATATCTGTGATACTAGTGTATGGGGACAGCGGCCATTCCGGGAGAGGAAGGTAAGCAGGAGATATCTGTGATACTAGTGTATGGGGACAGCGGCCATGCCGGGAGAGAAAGGTAAGCAGGAGATATCTGTGATACTAGTGTATGGGGACAGTGGCCATTCCAGGAGATGAAGGTAAGTAGGAGATATCTGTGATACTAGTGTATGGGGACAGTGGCCATTCCGGGAGAGAAAGGTAAGCAGGAGATATCTGTGATTCTAGTGTATGAGGACAGCGGCCATTCCGAGAGAGAAAGGTAAGCAGGAGATATCTGTGATACTAGTATACGGGGACAGCGGGCCATTCCGGGAGAGGAAGGTAAGCAGGAGAATTCTGTGATATTAGTGTATGGGGACAGCGTCCATTCCGGGAGAGGAAGGTAAGCAGGAGATATCTGTGATACTAGTGTATGGGGACAGTGGCCATTCTGGGAGAGGAAGGTAAGCAGGAGATATCTGTGATACTAGTGTATGAGGACAGTGGCCATTCCGGGAGAGGAAGGTAAGCAGGAGATATCTGTGATACTAGTGTATGGGGACAGCGGCCATTCTGGGAGAGGAAGGTAAGCAGGAGATATCTGTGATACTAGTATACGGGGACAGTGGCCATTCGGGGAGAGGAAGGTAAGCAGGAGATATTTGTGATACTAGTGTATGGGGACAGTGGGCCATTCCAGGAGAGAAAGGTAACAGGAGATATCTGTGATACTAGTGTATGAGGACAGTGGGCCATTCCCGGAGAGGAAGGTAAGCAGGAGATATCTGTGATACTAATGTATGGGGACATCGGCCCATTCCGGGAGAGAAAGGTAACAGGAGATATCTGTGATACTAGTGTATGAGGACAGCGGGACATTCCGGGAGAGAAAGGTAAGCAGGAGATATCTGTGATAGTAGTGTATGGGGACAGCGGGCCATTCCGGCAGAGGAAGGTGAGCAGGAGATATCTGTGAAACTACTGTATGGGGACAGCGGGCCATTCCGGGAGAGAAAGGTAAGCAGGAGATATCTGTGATACTAATGTATAGGGACAGCGGCCATTCCGGGATAAAAAGGTAAGTTGGAGATATCTGTGATACTAATGTATAGGTACAGCGGCCCATTCCGGGAGAGAAAGGTAACAGGAGATATCTGTGATACTAGTGTATGAGGACAGCGGGACATTCTGGGAGAGAAAGGTAAGCAGGAGATATCTGTGATACTAGTGTATGGGACAGCGGGCCATTCCGGGAGAGAAAGGTAAGCAGGAGATATCTGTGATACTAGTGTATGAGGACAGCGAGCCATTACGGGAGAGGAAGGTAAGCAGGACATATCTGTGATACTAGTGTATGGGGACAACGGCCATTCTAGGAGAGTAAGGTAAGCAGGACATATCTGTGATACTAGTATACGGGGACAGTGGCCATTCTGGGAGAGGAAGGTAAGCAGGAGATATTTGTGATTCTAGTGTATGGGGACAGCGGGACATTCCGGGAGAGGAAGGTAAGCAGGAGATATCTGTGATACTAGTGTATGAGGACAGCGGGCCATTCCGGAAGAGGAAAGTCAGCAGTAGATATCTGTGATACTAGTGTATGGGGACGGCGGGACATTCCGGGAGAGGAAGGTAAGTAGGAGATATCTGTGATACTAGTGTATGGGGACAGTGGGCCATTCTGGGAGAGAAAGGTTAGCAGGAGATATCTGTGATACTAGTGTATGGGGACAGCGGGCCATTCCGGGAGAGAATGGTAACAAGAGATATCTGTGATACTAGTGTCAGCGGGACAATCCTGGGAGAGAAAGGTAAGCAGGAGATATCTGTGATACTAATGTATGGGGACAGCGGGCCATTCCGGCAGAGGAAGGTGAGCAGGAGATATCTGTGAAACTACTGTATGGGGACAGCGGGCCATTCTGGGAGAGAATGGTAAGCAGGAGATATCGGTGATACTAATGTATGGTGACAGCGGCCATTCCGTGAGAGAAAGGTAAGTAGGAGATATCTGTGATACTAATGTATAGGGACAACGGGCCATTCCGTGAGAGGAAGGTAAGCTGGAGATATCTGTGATACCAGTGTGTGGGGCAGCAGGACATTCCGGGAGAGGAAGGTAAGCTTGAGATATCTGTGATACTAGTGTTTGAGGACAGCGGCCATTCTGGGGGAGAAAGGTAAGCAGGAGATATCTGTGATACTAGTGTATGGGGACAGCGGACATTCTGGGAGAGGAAGGTAAGTAGGAGATATCTGTGATACTAGTGTTTGGGGACAGAGGACCATTCCGTGAGAGAAAGGTAACAGGAGATATCTGTGTTACTAGTGTATGGGGACAGCGGCCATTCTGGGAGAGGAAGGTAAGCAGGAGATATCTGTGATACTAGTATACGGGGATAGTGGCCATTCTGGGAGAGGGAGGTAAGCTTGAGATATCTGTGATACTAGTGTATGAGGACAGCGGGCCATTCCGGGAGAGAAAGGTAAGCAGGAGATATCTGTGATACTAGTGTATGGGGACAGCGGCCATTCCGGGAGAGGAAGGTAAGCAGGAGATATCTGTGATACTAGTGTATGGGGACAGCGGCCATTCCGGGAGAGAAAGGTAAGCAGGAGATATCTGTGATACTAGTGTATGAGGACAGCAGCCTTTCTCGGAGAGGAAGGTAAGCAGGAGATATCTGTGATACTAGTGTATGAGGACAGCGGACCATTCCGGGAGAGAAAGGTAAGCAGGAGATATCTGTGGTACTAGTGTATGGGGACAGCGGCCATTCCGGGAGAGAATGGTAAGCAGGAGATATCTGTGATACTAGTGTATGGGGACAGCGGGCCATTCTGGGAGAGGAAGGTAGGCAGCAGATATCTGTGATACTAGTGTATGGGGACAGCGTCCATTCCGGGAGAGAAAGGTAAGCAGGAGATATCTGTGATACTAGTGTATGGGGACAGCGGGCCATTCCGGGAGAGGAAGGAAAGCAGGAGATATCTGTGATACTAGTGTATGGGGACAGCGGCCATTCTGGGAGAGAAAGGTAAGCAGGAGATATCTGTGATACTAGTGTATGAGGACAGCGGCCATTCCGAGAGAGAAAGGAAAGCAGGAGATATCTGTGATACTAGTATACGGGGACAGCGGGCCATTCCGGGAGAGAAAGGTAAGCAGGAGATATCTGTGATACTAGTGTATGGGGACAGCCGGCCTTTCTGGGAGAGGAAGGTAAGCAGGAGATATCTGTGATACTAGTGTATGGGGACAGCAGGCCATTCCGGGAGAGGAAGGTAAGCAGGAGATATCTGTGATACTAGTGTATGGGGACAGCGGGTCATTCCGGGAGAGAAAGGTAAGCAGGAGATATCTGTGATACTAGTGTATGGGGACAGCGGCCATTCCGGGAGAGGAAGGAAAGCTGGAGATGTCTGTGATACTAGTGTATGGGGACAGCAGGCCATTCCGGGAGAGGAACGTAAGCAGGAGATATCTCTGATACTAGTGTATGGGGACAGCGGGTCATTCCGGGAGAGAAAGGTAAGCAGGAGATATCTGTGATACTAGTGTATGGGGACAGCAGGCCATTCCGGGAGAGAAAGGTAAGCAGGAGATATCTGTGATACTAGTGTATGAGGACAGCAGCCTTTCTTGGAGAGGAAGGTAAGCAGGAGATATCTGTGATAGTAGTGTATGGGGACAGCGGGCCATTCCGGGAGAGGAAGGTAAGCAGGAGATATCTGTGATACTAGTGTATGGGGACAGCGGGACATTCCGGGAGAGAAAGGTAAGCAGGAGATATCTGTGATACTAGTGTATGAGGACAGCAGCTTTCTCGGAGAGGAAGAGAAGCAGGAGATATCTGTGATACTAGTGTTTGAGGACAGCGGGCCATTCCGGGAGAGGAAGGTAAGCAGGAGATATCTGTGATACTCGTGTATGGGGACAGCGGGACATTCCGGGAGAGGAAGGTAAGTAGGAGATATCTGTGATACTAGTGTATGGGGACAGCGGCCATTCCGGGAGAGGAAGGTGAGCAGGATATATCTGTGATACTAGTGTATGAGGACAGCGGGCCATTCCTTGAGAGGAAGGTAAGCAGGGGATATCTGTGATACTAGTGTGTGAGGACAGCGGCCATTCTGGGAGAGGAAGGTAAGCAGGAGATATCTGTGATACTAATGTCTAGGGACAGCCGGCCATTCCGGGAGAGAAATGTAAGCAGGAGATATCTGTGATAATAGTGTATGGGGACAGTGGGCCATTCCTGGAGAGAAAGGTAAGCAGGAGATATCGGTGATACTAGTGTATGGGGACATAGGGACATTCCGGGAGAGGAAGGTAAGCAGGAGATATCTGTGATACTAGTGTATGGGGACAGCGGCCATTCCTGGAGAGGAAGGTAAGCAGGAGATATCTGTGATACTAGTGTATGGGGACAGCGGGCCATTCCGGGAGAGGAAGGTAAGCAGGAGATATCTGTGATACTAGTGTATGGGGACAGCGGGACATTCCGGGAGAGAAAGGTAAGCAGGAGATATCTGTGATACTAGTGTATGAGGACAGCAGCCTTTCTCGGAGAGGAAGAGAAGCAGGAGATATCTGTGATACTAGTGTTTGAGGACAGCGGGCCATTCCGGGAGAGGAAGGTAAGCAGGAGATATCTGTGATACTCGTGTATGGGGACAGCGGGACATTCCGGGAGAGGAAGGTAAGTAGGAGATATCTGTGATACTAGTGTATGGGGACAGCGGCCATTCCGGGAGAGGAAGGTAAGCAGGAGATATCTGTGATACTAGTATATGGGGACAGCGGCCATGCCGGGAGAAAAAGGTAAGTTGGAGATATCTGTGATACTAATGTATAGGTACAGCGGCCCATTCCGGGAGAGAAAGGTAACAGGAGATATCTGTGATACTAGTGTATGAGGACAGCGGGACGTTCCGGGAGAGACAGGTAAGCAGGAGATATCTGTGATACTAGTGTATGGGGACAGCGGGCCATTCCGGCAGAGGAAGGTGAGCAGGAGATATCTGTGAAACTACTGTATGGGGACAGTGGCCATTCCGTGAGAGGAAGGTGAGCAGGATATATCTGTGATACTAGTGTATGAGGACAGCGGCCATTCTGGGAGAGAAAGGTAAGCAGGAGATATGTGATACTAGTGTATGGGGACAGCGGGTCATTCCTTGAGAGGAAGGTAAGCAGGGGATATCTGTGATACTAGTGTGTGAGGACAGCGGCCATTCTGGGAGAGGAAGGTAAGCAGGAGATATTTGTGATACTAATGTCTAGGGACAGCCGGCCATTCCGGGAGAGAAATGTAAGCAGGAGATATCTGTGATAATAGTGTATGGGGACAGTGGGCCATTCCTGGAGAGAAAGGTAAGCAGGAGATATCGGTGATACTAGTGTATGGGGACATAGGGACATTCCGGGAGAGGAAGGTAAGCAGGAGATATCTGTGATACTAGTGTATGGGGACAGCGGCCATTCCTGGAGAGGAAGGTAAGCAGGAGATATCTGTGATACTAGTGTATGGGGACAGCGGGCCATTCCGGGAGAGGAAGGTAAGCAGGAGATATCTGTGATACTAGTGTATGGGGACAGCGGGACATTCCGGGAGAGAAAGGTAAGCAGGAGATATCTGTGATACTAGTGTATGAGGACAGCAGCCTTTCTCGGAGAGGAAGAGAAGCAGGAGATATCTGTGATACTAGTGTTTGAGGACAGCGGGCCATTCCGGGAGAGGAAGGTAAGCAGGAGATATCTGTGATACTCGTGTATGGGGACAGCGGGACATTCCGGGAGAGGAAGGTAAGTAGGAGATATCTGTGATACTAGTGTATGGGGACAGCGGCCATTCCGGGAGAGGAAGGTAAGCAGGAGATATCTGTGATACTAGTGTATGGGGACAGCGGCCATGCCGGGAGAGAAAGGTAAGCAGGAGATATCTGTGATACTAGTGTATGGGGACAGTGGCCATTCCAGGAGATGAAGGTAAGTAGGAGATATCTGTGATACTAGTGTATGGGGACAGTGGCCATTCCGGGAGAGAAAGGTAAGCAGGAGATATCTGTGATTCTAGTGTATGAGGACAGCGGCCATTCCGAGAGAGAAAGGTAAGCAGGAGATATCTGTGATACTAGTATACGGGGACAGCGGGCCATTCCGGGAGAGGAAGGTAAGCAGGAGATATCTGTGATACTAGTGTATGGGGACAGCGGCCATTCTGGGAGAGAAAGGTAAGCAGGAGATATCTGTGATACTAGTGTATGGGGACAGCAGGCTGTTCCGGGAGAGGAAGGTAAGCAGGAGATATCTGTGATACTAGTGTATGGGGACAGCGGCCATTCTGTGAGAGGAAGGTAAGCAGGAGATCTCTGTGATACTAGTATACGGGGACAGCGGGCCATTCTGGGAGAGAAAGGTAAGCAGGAGATATCTGTGGTACTAGTGTATGGGGACAGCGGCCATTCCGGGAGAGAAAGGTAAGCAGGAGATATCTGTGATACTAGTGTATAAGGACAGCGGGCCATTCCGGGAGAGAAAGGTAAGCAGGAGATATCTGTGGTATTAGTGTATGGGGACAGCGTCCATTCCGGGAGAGGAAGGTAAGCAGGAGATATCTGTGATACTAGTGTATGGTAACAGCGGCCATTCTGGGAGAGGAAGGTAAGCAGGAGATATCTGTGATACTAGTGTATGAGGACAGCGGCCATTCTGGGAGAGGAAGGTAAGCAGGAGATATCTGTGATACTAGTGTATGGGGACAGCGGGCAATTCTGGGAGAGGAAGGTAAGCAGGAGATATCTGTGGTACTAGTGTATGGGGACAGCGGGCCATTCCGGGAGAGAAAGGTAAGCAGGAGATATCTGTGGTATTAGTGTATGGGGACAGCGTCCATTCCGGGAGAGGAAGGAAAGCAGGAGATATCTGTGATACTAGTGTATGAGGACAGTGGCCGTTCCGGGAGAGGAAGGTAAGCAGGAGATATCTGTGATACTAGTGTATGGGGACAGTGGCCATTCTGGGAGAGGAAGGTAAGCAGGAGATATCTGTGATACTAGTATACGGGGACAGTGGCCATTCGGGGAGAGGAAGGTAAGCAGGAGATATTTGTGATACTAGTGTATGGGGACAGTGGGCCATTCCAGGAGAGAAAGGTAAAAGGAGATATCTGTGATACTAGTGTATGAGGACAGTGGGCCATTCCCGGAGAGGAAGGTAAGCAGGAGATATCTGTGATACTAATGTATGGGGACAGCGGCCCATTCCGGGAGAGAAAGGTAACAGGAGATATCTGTGATACTAGTGTATGAGGACAGCGGGACATTCCGGGAGAGAAAGGTAAGCAGGAGATATCTGTGATAGTAGTGTATGGGGACAGCGGGCCATTCCGGCAGAGGAAGGTGAGCAGGAGATATCTGTGAAACTACTGTATGGGGACAGTGGCCATTCCGGGAGAAAAAGGTAAGTTGGAGATATCTGTGATACTAATGTATAGGTACAGCGGCCCATTCCGGGAGAGAAAGGTAACAGGAGATATCTGTGATACTAGTGTATGAGGACAGCGGGACGTTCCGGGAGAGACAGGTAAGCAGGAGATATCTGTGATACTAGTGTATGGGGACAGCGGGCCATTCCGGCAGAGGAAGGTGAGCAGGAGATATCTGTGAAACTACTGTATGGGGACAGTGGCCATTCCGTGAGAGGAAGGTGAGCAGGATATATCTGTGATACTAGTGTATGAGGACAGCGGCCATTCTGGGAGAGAAAGGTAAGCAGGAGATATGTGATACTAGTGTATGGGGACAGCGGGCCATTCCTTGAGAGGAAGGTAAGCAGGGGATATCTGTGATACTAGTGTGTGAGGACAGCGGCCATTCTGGGAGAGGAAGGTAAGCAGGAGATATCTGTGATACTAATGTCTAGGGACAGCCGGCCATTCCGGGAGAGAAATGTAAGCAGGCGATATCTGTGATAATAGTGTATGGGGACAGTGGGCCATTCCTGGAGAGAAAGGTAAGCAGGAGATATCGGTGATACTAGTGTATGGGGACATAGGGACATTCCGGGAGAGGAAGGTAAGCAGGAGATATCTGTGATACTAGTGTATGGGGACAGCGGCCATTCCTGGAGAGGAAGGTAAGCAGGAGATATCTGTGATACTAGTGTATGGGGACAGCGGGCCATTCCGGGAGAGGAAGGTAAGCAGGAGATATCTGTGATACTAGTGTATGGGGACAGCGGGACATTCCGGGAGAGAAAGGTAAGCAGGAGATATCTGTGATACTAGTGTATGAGGACAGCAGCCTTTCTCGGAGAGGAAGAGAAGCAGGAGATATCTGTGATACTAGTGTTTGAGGACAGCGGGCCATTCCGGGAGAGGAAGGTAAGCAGGAGATATCTGTGATACTCGTGTATGGGGACAGCGGGACATTCCGGGAGAGGAAGGTAAGTAGGAGATATCTGTGATACTAGTGTATGGGGACAGCAGGCCATTCCGGGAGAGGAAGGTAAGCAGGAGATATCTGTGATACTAGTGTATGGGGACAGCGGCCATGCCGGGAGAGAAAGGTAAGCAGGAGATATCTGTGATACTAGTGTATGGGGACAGTGGCCATTCCAGGAGATGAAGGTAAGTAGGAGATATCTGTGATACTAGTGTATGGGGACAGTGGCCATTCCGGGAGAGAAAGGTAAGCAGGAGATATCTGTGATTCTAGTGTATGAGGACAGCGGCCATTCCGAGAGAGAAAGGTAAGCAGGAGATATCTGTGATACTAGTATACGGGGACAGCGGGCCATTCCGGGAGAGGAAGGTAAGCAGGAGATATCTGTGATACTAGTGTATGGGGACAGCGGCCATTCTGGGAGAGAAAGGTAAGCAGGAGATATCTGTGATACTAGTGTATGAGGACAGCGGCCATTCCGAGAGAGAAAGGTAAGCAGGAGATATCTGTGATACTAGTATACGGGGACAGCGGGCCATTCCGGGAGAGGAAGGTAAGCAGGAGATATCTGTGATACTAGTGTATGGTGACAGCGGCCATTCTGGGAGAGAAAGGTAAGCAGGAGATATCTGTGATACTAGTGTATGGGGACAGCAGGCTGTTCTGGGAGAGGAAGCTAAGCAGGAGATATCTGTGATACTAGTGTATGGGGACAGCGGCCATTCTGTGAGAGGAAGGTAAGCAGGAGATATCTGTGATACTAGTATACGGGGACAGCGGGCCATTCTGGGAGAGGAAGGTAAGCCGGAGATATCTGTGATACTAGTGTATGGGGACAGCGGGTCATTCCGGGAGAGAAAGGTAAGCAGGAGATATCTGTGATACTAGTATATGGGGACAGCAAGCCATTCCGGGAGAGGAAGGTAAGCAGGAGATATCTGTGATACTAGTGTATGAGGACAGCAGCCTTTCTCGGAGAGGAAGGTAAGCTGGAGATATCTGTGATACTAGTGTATAAGGACAGCGGGCCATTCCGGGAGAGAAAGGTAAGCAGGAGATATCTGTGGTATTAGTGTATGGGGACAGCGTCCATTCCGGGAGAGGAAGGTGAGCAGGAGATATCTGTGATACTAGTGTATGGGGACAGCGGCCATTCTGGGAGAGGAAGGTAAGCAGGAGATATCTGTGATACTAGTGTATGAGGACAGCGGCCATTCTGGGAGAGGAAGGTAAGCAGGAGATATCTGTGATACTAGTGTATGGGGACAGCGGGCAATTCTGGGAGAGGAAGGTAAGCAGGAGATATCTGTGGTACTAGTGTATGGGGACAGCGGGTCATTCCGGGAGAGAAAGGTAAGCAGGAGATATCTGTGGTATTAGTGTATGGGGACAGCGTCCATTCCGGGAGAGGAAGGTAAGCAGGAGATATCTGTGATACTAGTGTATGAGGACAGTGGCCATTCCGGGAGAGGAAGGTAAGCAGGAGATATCTGTGATACTAGTGTATGGGGACAGCGGCCATTCTGGGAGAGGAAGGTAAGCAGGAGATATCTGTGATACTAGTATACGGGGACAGTGGCCATTCGGGGAGAGGAAGGTAAGCAGGAGATATTTGTGATACTAGTGTATGGGGACAGTGGGCCATTCCAGGAGAGAAAGGTAAAAGGAGATATCTGTGATACTAGTGTATGAGGATAGTGGGCCATTCCCGGAGAGGAAGGTAAGCAGGAGATATCTGTGATACTAATGTATGGGGACAGCGGCCCATTCCGGGAGAGAAAGGTAACAGGAGATATCTGTGATACTAGTGTATGAGGACAGCGGGACATTCCGGGAGAGAAAGGTAAGCAGGAGATATCTGTGATAGTAGTGTATGAGGACAGCGGGCCATTCCGGCAGAGGAAGGTGAGCAGGAGATATCTGTGAAACTACTGTATGGGGACAGCGGGCCATTCCGGGAGAGAAAGGTAAGCAGGAGATATCTGTGATACTAATGTATAGGGACAGCGGCCATTCCGGGAGAAAAAGGTAAGTTGGAGATATCTGTGATACTAATGTATAGGTACAGCGGCCCATTCCGGGAGAGAAAGGTAACAGGAGATATCTGTGATACTAGTGTATGAGGACAGCGGGACGTTCCGGGAGAGACAGGTAAGCAGGAGATATCTGTGATACTAGTGTATGGGGACAGCGGGCCATTCCGGCAGAGGAAGGTGAGCAGGAGATATCTGTGAAACTACTGTATGGGGACAGTGGCCATTCCGTGAGAGGAAGGTGAGCAGGATATATCTGTGATACTAGTGTATGAGGACAGCGGCCATTCTGGGAGAGAAAGGTAAGCAGGAGATATGTGATACTAGTGTATGGGGACAGCGGGTCATTCCTTGAGAGGAAGGTAAGCAGGGGATATCTGTGATACTAGTGTGTGAGGACAGCGGCCATTCTGGGAGAGGAAGGTAAGCAGGAGATATCTGTGATACTAATGTCTAGGGACAGCCGGCCATTCCGGGAGAGAAATGTAAGCAGGAGATATCTGTGATAATAGTGTATGGGGACAGTGGGCCATTCCTGGAGAGAAAGGTAAGCAGGAGATATCGGTGATACTAGTGTATGGGGACATAGGGACATTCCGGGAGAGGAAGGTAAGCAGGAGATATCTGTGATACTAGTGTATGGGGACAGCGGCCATTCCTGGAGAGGAAGGTAAGCAGGAGATATCTGTGATACTAGTGTATGGGGACAGCGGGCCATTCCGGGAGAGGAAGGTAAGCAGGAGATATCTGTGATACTAGTGTATGGGGACAGCGGGACATTCCGGGAGAGAAAGGTAAGCAGGAGATATCTGTGATACTAGTGTATGAGGACAGCAGCCTTTCTCGGAGAGGAAGAGAAGCAGGAGATATCTGTGATACTAGTGTTTGAGGACAGCGGGCCATTCCGGGAGAGGAAGGTAAGCAGGAGATATCTGTGATACTAGTGTATGGGGACAGCGGCCATGCCGGGAGAGAAAAGTAAGCAGGAGATATCTGTGATACTAGTGTATGGGGACAGTGGCCATTCCAGGAGATGAAGGTAAGTAGGAGATATCTGTGATACTAGTGTATGGGGACAGTGGCCATTCCAGGAGAGAAAGGTAAGCAGGAGATATCTGTGATTCTAGTGTATGAGGACAGCGGCCATTTCGAGAGAGAAAGGTAAGCAGGAGATATCTGTGATACTAGTATATGGGGACAGCGGGCCATTCCGGGAGAGGAAGGTAAGCAGGAGATATCTGTGATACTAGTGTATGGGGACAGCGGCCATTCTGGGAGAGAAAGGTAAGCAGGAGATATCTGTGATACTAGTGTATGAGGACAGCGGCCATTCCGAGAGAGAAAGGTAAGCAGGAGATATCTGTGATACTAGTATACGGGGACAGCGGGCCATTCCGGGAGAGGAAGGTAAGCAGGAGATATCTGTGATACTAGTGTATGGGGACAGCGGCCATTCTGGGAGAGAAAGGTAAGCAGGAGATATCTGTGATACTAGTGTATGGGGACAGCAGGCTGTTCCGGGAGAGGAAGCTAAGCAGGAGATATCTGTGATACTAGTGTATGGGGACAGCGGCCATTCTGTGAGAGGAAGGTAAGCAGGAGATATCTGTGATACTAGTATACGGGGACAGCGGGCCATTCTGGGAGAGGAAGGTAAGCCGGAGATATCTGTGATACTAGTGTATGGGGACAGCGGGTCATTCCGGGAGAGAAAGGTAAGCAGGAGATATCTGTGATACTAGTATATGGGGACAGCAAGCCATTCCGGGAGAGGAAGGTAAGCAGGAGATATCTGTGATACTAGTGTATGAGGACAGCAGCCTTTCTCGGAGAGGAAGGTAAGCTGGAGATATCTGTGATACTAGTGTATAAGGACAGCGGGCCATTCCGGGAGAGAAAGGTAAGCAGGAGATATCTGTGGTATTAGTGTATGGGGACAGCGTCCATTCCGGGAGAGGAAGGTAAGCAGGAGATATCTGTGATACTAGTGTATGGGGACAGCGGCCATTCTGGGAGGGGAAGGTAAGCAGGAGATATCTGTGATACTAGTGTATGAGGAGAGCGGCCATTCTGGGAGAGGAAGGTAAGCAGGAGATATCTGTGATACTAGTGTATGGGGACAGCGGGCAATTCTGGGAGAGGAAGGTAAGCAGGAGATATCTGTGGTACTAGTGTATGGGGACAGCGGGCCATTCCGGGAGAGAAAGGTAAGCAGGAGATATCTGTGGTATTAGTGTATGGGGACAGCGTCCATTCCGGGAGAGGAAGGTAAGCAGGAGATATCTGTGATACTAGTGTATGAGGACAGTGGCCATTCCGGGAGAGGAAGGTAAGCAGGAGATATCTGTGATACTAGTGTATGGGGACAGCGGCCATTCTGGGAGAGGAAGGTAAGCAGGAGATATCTGTGATACTAGTATACGGGGACAGTGGGCCATTCCAGGAGAGAAAGGTAAAAGGAGATATCTGTGATACTAGTGTATGAGGATAGTGGGCCATTCCCGGAGAGGAAGGTAAGCAGGAGATATCTGTGATACTAATGTATGGGGACAGCGGCCCATTCCGGGAGAGAAAGGTAACAGGAGATATCTGTGATACTAGTGTATGAGGACAGCGGGACATTCCGGGAGAGAAAGGTAAGCAGGAGATATCTGTGATAGTAGTGTATGGGGACAGCGGGCCATTCCGGCAGAGGAAGGTGAGCAGCAGATATCTGTGAAACTACTGTATGGGGACAGCGGGCCATTCCGGGAGAGAAAGGTAAGCAGGAGATATCTGTGATACTAATGTATAGGGACAGCGGCCATTCCGGGAGAAAAAGGTAAGTTGGAGATATCTGTGATACTAATGTATAGGTACAGCGGCCCATTCCGGGAGAGAAAGGTAACAGGAGATATCTGTGATACTAATGTATGAGGACAGCGGGACGTTCCGGGAGAGACAGGTAAGCAGGAGATATCTGTGATACTAGTGTATGGGGACAGCGGGCCATTCCGGCAGAGGAAGGTGAGCAGGAGATATCTGTGAAACTACTGTATGGGGACAGTGGCCATTCCGTGAGAGGAAGGTGAGCAGGATATATCTGTGATACTAGTGTATGAGGACAGCGGCCATTCTGGGAGAGAAAGGTAAGCAGGAGATATGTGATACTAGTGTATGGGGACAGCGGGTCATTCCTTGAGAGGAAGGTAAGCAGGGGATATCTGTGATACTAGTGTGTGAGGACAGCGGCCATTCTGGGAGAGGAAGGTAAGCAGGAGATATCTGTGATACTAATGTCTAGGGACAGCCGGCCATTCCGGGAGAGAAATGTAAGCAGGAGATATCTGTGATAATAGTGTATGGGGACAGTGGGCCATTCCTGGAGAGAAAGGTAAGCAGGAGATATCGGTGATACTAGTGTATGGGGACATAGGGACATTCCGGGAGAGGAAGGTAAGCAGGAGATATCTGTGATACTAGTGTATGGGGACAGCGGCCATTCCTGGAGAGGAAGGTAAGCAGGAGATATCTGTGATACTAGTGTATGGGGACAGCGGGCCATTCCGGGAGAGGAAGGTAAGCAGGAGATATCTGTGATACTAGTGTATGGGGACAGCGGGACATTCCGGGAGAGAAAGGTAAGCAGGAGATATCTGTGATACTAGTGTATGAGGACAGCAGCCTTTCTCGGAGAGGAAGAGAAGCAGGAGATATCTGTGATACTCGTGTATGGGGACAGCGGGACATTCCGGGAGAGGAAGGTAAGTAGGAGATATCTGTGATACTAGTGTATGGGGACAGCGGCCATTCCTGGAGAGGAAGGTAAGCAGGAGATATCTGTGATACTAGTGTATGGGGACAGCGGCCATGCCGGGAGAGAAAGGTAAGCAGGAGATATCTGTGATACTAGTATACGGGGACAGCGGGCCATTCTGGGAGAGGAAGGTAAGCAGGAGATATCTGTGATACTAGTGTATGGGGACAGCGGGTCATTCCGGGAGAGAAAGGTAAGCAGGAGATATCTGTGATACTAGTGTATGGGGACAGCAAGCCATTCCGGGAGAGGAAGGTAAGCAGGAGATATCTGTGATACTAGTGTATGAGGACAGCAGCCTTTCTCGGAGAGGAAGGTAAGCTGGAGATATCTGTGATACTAGTGTATAAGGACAGCGGGCCATTCCGGGAGAGAAAGGTAAGCAGGAGATATCTGTGGTATTAGTGTATGGGGACAGCGTCCATTCCGGGAGAGGAAGGTAAGCAGGAGATATCTGTGATACTAGTGTATGAGGACAGCGGCCATTCTGGCAGAGGAAAGTAAGCAGGAGATATCTGTGATACTAGTGTATGGGGACAGCGGGCAATTCTGGGAGAGGAAGGTAAGCAGGAGATATCTGTGGTACTAGTGTATGGGGACAGCGGGCCATTCCGGGAGAGAAAGGTAAGCAGGAGATATCTGTGGTACTAGTGTATGGGGACAGCGGGCCATTCCGGGAGAGGAAGGTAAGCAGGAGATATCTGTGATACTAGTGTATGAGGACAGTGGCCATTCCGGTAGAGGAAGGTAAGCAGGAGATATCTGTGATACTAGTGTATGGGGACAGCGGGTCATTCCTTGAGAGGAAGGTAAGCAGGGGATATCTGTGATACTAGTGTGTGAGGACAGCGGCCATTCTGGGAGAGGAAGGTAAGCAGGAGATATCTGTGATACTAATGTCTAGGGACAGCCGGCCATTCCGGGAGAGAAATGTAAGCAGGAGATATCTGTGATAATAGTGTATGGGGACAGTGGGCCATTCCTGGAGAGAAAGGTAAGCAGGAGATATCGGTGATACTAGTGTATGGGGACATAGGGACATTCCGGGAGAGGAAGGTAAGCAGGAGATATCTGTGATACTAGTGTATGGGGACAGCGGCCATTCCTGGAGAGGAAGGTAAGCAGGAGATATCTGTGATACTAGTGTATGGGGACAGCGGGCCATTCCGGGAGAGGAAGGTAAGCAGGAGATATCTGTGATACTAGTGTATGGGGACAGCGGGACATTCCGGGAGAGAAAGGTAAGCAGGAGATATCTGTGATACTAGTGTATGAGGACAGCAGCCTTTCTCGGAGAGGAAGAGAAGCAGGAGATATCTGTGATACTAGTGTTTGAGGACAGCGGGCCATTCCGGGAGAGGAAGGTAAGCAGGAGATATCTGTGATACTAGTGTATGGGGACAGCGGCCATGCCGGGAGAGAAAAGTAAGCAGGAGATATCTGTGATACTAGTGTATGGGGACAGTGGCCATTCCAGGAGATGAAGGTAAGTAGGAGATATCTGTGATACTAGTGTATGGGGACAGTGGCCATTCCAGGAGAGAAAGGTAAGCAGGAGATATCTGTGATTCTAGTGTATGAGGACAGCGGCCATTTCGAGAGAGAAAGGTAAGCAGGAGATATCTGTGATACTAGTATACGGGGACAGCGGGCCATTCCGGGAGAGGAAGGTAAGCAGGAGATATCTGTGATACTAGTGTATGGGGACAGCGGCCATTCTGGGAGAGAAAGGTAAGCAGGAGATATCTGTGATACTAGTGTATGAGGACAGCGGCCATTCCGAGAGAGAAAGGTAAGCAGGAGATATCTGTGATACTAGTATACGGGGACAGCGGGCCATTCCGGGAGAGGAAGGTAAGCAGGAGATATCTGTGATACTAGTGTATGGGGACAGCGGCCATTCTGGGAGAGAAAGGTAAGCAGGAGATATCTGTGATACTAGTGTATGGGGACAGCAGGCTGTTCCGGGAGAGGAAGCTAAGCAGGAGATATCTGTGATACTAGTGTATGGGGACAGCGGGCCATTCCGGCAGAGGAAGGTGAGCAGGAGATATCTGTGAAACTACTGTATGGGGACAGTGGCCATTCCGTGAGAGGAAGGTGAGCAGGATATATCTGTGATACTAGTGTATGAGGACAGCGGCCATTCTGGGAGAGAAAGGTAAGCAGGAGATATGTGATACTAGTGTATGGGGACAGCGGGTCATTCCTTGAGAGGAAGGTAAGCAGGGGATATCTGTGATACTAGTGTGTGAGGACAGCGGCCATTCTGGGAGAGGAAGGTAAGCAGGAGATATCTGTGATACTAATGTCTAGGGACAGCCGGCCATTCCGGGAGAGAAATGTAAGCAGGAGATATCTGTGATAATAGTGTATGGGGACAGTGGGCCATTCCTGGAGAGAAAGGTAAGCAGGAGATATCGGTGATACTAGTGTATGGGGACATAGGGACATTCCGGGAGAGGAAGGTAAGCAGGAGATATCTGTGATACTAGTGTATGGGGACAGCGGCCATTCCTGGAGAGGAAGGTAAGCAGGAGATATCTGTGATACTAGTGTATGGGGACAGCGGGCCATTCCGGGAGAGGAAAGTAAGCAGGAGATATCTGTGATACTAGTGTATGGGGACAGCGGGACATTCCGGGAGAGAAAGGTAAGCAGGAGATATCTGTGATACTAGTGTATGAGGACAGCAGCCTTTCTCGGAGAGGAAGAGAAGCAGGAGATATCTGTGATACTCGTGTATGGGGACAGCGGGACATTCCGGGAGAGGAAGGTAAGTAGGAGATATCTGTGATACTAGTGTATGGGGACAGCGGCCATTCCTGGAGAGGAAGGTAAGCAGGAGATATCTGTGATACTAGTGTATGGGGACAGCGGCCATGCCGGGAGAGAAAGGTAAGCAGGAGATATCTGTGATACTAGTATACGGGGACAGCGGGCCATTCTGGGAGAGGAAGGTAAGCAGGAGATATCTGTGATACTAGTGTATGGGGACAGCGGGTCATTCCGGGAGAGAAAGGTAAGCAGGAGATATCTGTGATACTAGTGTATGGGGACAGCAAGCCATTCCGGGAGAGGAAGGTAAGCAGGAGATATCTGTGATACTAGTGTATGAGGACAGCAGCCTTTCTCGGAGAGGAAGGTAAGCTGGAGATATCTGTGATACTAGTGTATAAGGACAGCGGGCCATTCCGGGAGAGAAAGGTAAGCAGGAGATATCTGTGGTATTAGTGTATGGGGACAGCGTCCATTCCGGGAGAGGAAGGTAAGCAGGAGATATCTGTGATACTAGTGTATGGGGACAGCGGCCATTCTGGGAGAGGAAGGTAAGCAGGAGATATCTGTGATACTAGTGTATGAGGACAGCGGCCATTCTGGGAGAGGAAAGTAAGCAGGAGATATCTGTGATACTAGTGTATGGGGACAGCGGGCAATTCTGGGAGAGGAAGGTAAGCAGGAGATATCTGTGGTACTAGTGTATGGGGACAGCGGGCCATTCCGGGAGAGAAAGGTAAGCAGGAGATATCTGTGGTACTAGTGTATGGGGACAGCGGGCCATTCCGGGAGAGGAAGGTAAGCAGGAGATATCTGTGATACTAGTGTATGAGGACAGTGGGCCATTCCCGGAGAGGAAGGTAAGCAGGAGATATCTGTGATACTAATGTATGAGGACAGTGGCCATTCCGGTAGAGGAAGGTAAGCAGGAGATATCTGTGATACTAGTGTATGGGGACAGCGGCCATTCTGGGAGAGGAAGGTAAGCAGGAGATATCTGTGATACTAGTATACGGGGACAGTGGCCATTCGGGGAGAGGAAGGTAAGCAGGAGATATTTGTGATACTAGTGTATGGGGACAGTGGGCCATTCCAGGAGAGAAAGGTAAAAGGAGATATCTGTGATACTAGTGTATGAGGACAGTGGGCCATTCCCGGAGAGGAAGGTAAGCAGGAGATATCTGTGATACTAATGTATGGGGACAGCGGCCCATTCCGGGAGAGAAAGGTAACAGGAGATATCTGTGATACTAGTGTATGAGGACAGCGGGACATTCCGGGAGAGAAAGGTAAGCAGGAGATATCTGTGATAGTAGTGTATGGGGACAGCGGGCCATTCCGGCAGAGGAAGGTGAGCAGGAGATATCTGTGAAACTACTGTATGGGGACAGCGGGCCATTCCGGGAGAGAAAGGTAAGCAGGAGATATCTGTGATACTAATGTATAGGGACAGCGGCCATTCCGGGAGAAAAAGGTAAGTTGGAGATATCTGTGATACTAATGTATAGGTACAGCGGCCCATTCCGGGAGAGAAAGGTAACAGGAGATATCTGTGATACTAGTGTATGAGGACAGCGGGACGTTCCGGGAGAGACAGGTAAGCAGGAGATATCTGTGATACTAGTGTATGGGGACAGCGGGCCATTCCGGCAGAGGAAGGTGAGCAGGAGATATCTGTGAAACTACTGTATGGGGACAGTGGCCATTCCGTGAGAGGAAGGTGAGCAGGAGATATCTGTGATACTAGTATATGAGGACAGCGGCCATTCTGGGAGAGAAAGGTAAGCAGGAGATATGTGATACTAGTGTATGGGGACAGCGGGTCATTCCTTGAGAGGAAGGTAAGCAGGAGATATCTGTGATACTAGTGTATGGGGACAGCGGCAATTCCTGGAGAGGAAGGTAAGCAGGAGATATCTGTGATACTAGTGTATGAGGACAGCAAGCCATTCCGGGAGAGGAAGGTAAGCAGGAGATATCTGTGATACTAGTGTATGGGGACAGCGGGCCATTCCGGGAGAGAAAGGTAAGCAGGATATCTATGTGATACTAGTGTATAGGGACAGCGGGCCACTCCGGGAAAGGAAGGTAAGCAGGAGATATCTGTGATACTAGTGTATGGGGACAGCGGCCATTCCGGGAGAGAAAGGTAAGCAGGAGATATCTGTGATACTAGTGTATGAG
Organism: Taudactylus pleione; assembly: GCA_031769625.1. Taxonomy (NCBI): domain Eukaryota; kingdom Metazoa; phylum Chordata; class Amphibia; order Anura; family Myobatrachidae; genus Taudactylus; species Taudactylus pleione. The sequence goes on along the minus strand of JAUIMM010001749.1, from coordinate 35,023 downwards.
GACAGCGGCCATTCCGGGAGAGGAAGGTAAGCAGGAGATATCTGTGATACTAGTGTATGGTGACAGTGGGCCATTCTGGGAGAGAAAGGTAAGCAGGAGATATCTGTGATACTAGTGTATGGGGACAGCAGGCCATTCCGGGAGAGAATGGTAAGCAGGAAATATCTGTGATAATAGTGTATGAGGACGGCGGCCATTTCGGGAGAGGAAGGTAAGCAGGAGATATCTGTGATACTAGTGTATGGGGACAGTGGGCCATTCTGGGAGAGAAAGGTAAGCAGGAGATACATGTTATACTAGTGTATGGGGACAGCGGGCCATTCTGGGAGAGGAAGGTAAGCAGGAGATATCTGTGATACTAGTGTATGGGGACAGCGGGACATTCCGGGAGAGGAAGGTAAGCAGGAGATATCTGTGATACTAATGTCTGGGGACAGAGGCCCATTCCGCGAGAGAAAGGTAACAGGAGATATCTGTGATACTAGTGTATGAGGACAGCGGGACATTCCGGGAGAGAAAGGTAAGCAGGAGATATCTGTGATACTAATGTATGGGGACAGCGGCCCATTCCGGGAGAGAAAGGTAACAGGAGATATCTGTGATACTAGTGTATGAGGACAGCGGGACATTCTGGGAGAGAAAGGTAAGCAGGAGATATCTGTGATACTAGTGTATGGGGACAGCGGGCCATTCCGGGAGAGAAAGGTAAGCAGGAGATATCTGTGATACTAGTGTATGAGGACAGCGAGCCATTACGGGAGAGGAAGGTAAGCAGGGGAAATCTGTGATACTAGTGTATGGGGACAGCGGGCCATACAGGGAGAGAAAGGTAAGCAGGACATATCTGTGATACTAGTGTATGGGGACAATGGCCATTCTAGGAGAGTAAGGTAAGCAGGACATATCTGTGATACTAGTATACGGGGACAGCGGGCCATTCTGGGAGAGGAAGGTAAGCAGGAGATATTTGTGATTCTAGTGTATGGGGACAGCGGGACATTCCGGGAGAGGAAGGTAAGCAGGAGATATCTGTGATACTAGTGTATGATGACAGCGGGCCATTCCGGAAGAGGAAAGTCAGCAGTAGATATCTGTGATACTAGTGTATGGGGACGGCGGGACATTCCGGGAGAGGAAGGTAAGTAGGAGTTATCTGTGATACTAGTGTATGGGGACAGTGGTCATTCCGGGAGAGGAAAGTAAGCAGGAGATATCTGTGATACTAGTGTATGAGGACAGTGGTCATTCCGGGAGAGGAAGGTGAGCAGGAGATATCGGTGATACTAATGTATGGGGACAGCGGCCATTCCGTGAGAGAAAGGTAAGTAGGAGATATCTGTGATACTAATGTATAGGGACAACGGGCCATTCCGTGAGAGGAAGGTAAGCTGGAGATATCTGTGATACCAGTGTGTGGGGCAGCGGGACAATCCGGGAGAGGAAGGTAAGCTTGAGATATCTGTGATACTAGTGTATGGGCACAGCGGGCCATTCCGGGAGAGAAAGGTAAGCAGGAGATATGTGATACTAGTGTATGGGGACAGCAGCCATTCCGGGAGAGAAAGGTAAGCAGGAGATATGTGATACTAGTGGATGGGGACAGCAGCCATTCCGGTAGAGAAAGGTAAGCAGGAGATATTTGTGATACTAGAGTATGGGGACAGCGGCCATTCTGGGAGAGGAAGGTAAGCAGGAGATATCTGTGATACTAGTATACGGGGACAGTGGCCATTCTGGGAGAGGGAGGTAAGCAGGAGATATTTGTGATACTAGTGTATGGGGACAGCGGCTATTCTGGGAGAGGAAGGTAAGCTGGAGATATCTGTGATACTAGTGTATGGGGACAGTGGGCCATTCTGGGAGAGAAAGGTAAGCAGGAGATATCTGTGATATTAGTGTATGGGGGCAGCGGGCCATTCCGCGAGAGAAAGGTAAGCAGGAATTATCTGTGATAATACTGTATGGGGACAGCGGCCATTCCGGGAGAGGAAGGTAAGTAGGAGATATCTGTGATACTAGTGTATGGGGACAGCGGGACATTCCGGGAGAGGAAGGTAAGCAGGAGATATCTGTGATACTAGTGTATGAGGACAGCGGCCATTCTGGGAGAGAAAGGAAAGCAGGAGATATCTGTGATACTAGTGTATGGGGACAGCGGACATTCCGGGAGAGGAAGGTAAGTAGGAGATATCTGTGATACTAGTGTATGGGGACAGCGGGACATTCCGGGAGAGGAAGGTAAGCAGGAGATATCTGTGATAATAGTGTATGAGGACAGCGGCCATTCTGGGAGAGAAAGGTAAGCAGGAGATATCTGTGATACTAGTGTATGGGGACAGCGGACATTCTGGGAGAGAAAGGTAAGCAGGAGATATCTGTGATACTAGTGTATGGGGACAGCGGGCCATTCTGGGAGAGGAAGGAAAGCAGGAGATGTCTGTGATACTAGTGTATGGGGACAGCAGGCCATTCTGGGAGAGGAAGGTAAGCAGGAGATATCTGTGATACTAGTGTATGGGGACAGCAGGCCATTCCGGGAGAGGAAGGTAAGCAGGAGATATCTGTGATACTAGTGTATGGGGACAGCGGGTCATTACGGGAGAGAAAGGTAAGCAGGAGATATCTGTGATACTAGTGTATGGGGACAGCAGGCCATTCCGGGAGAGAAAGGTAAGCAGGAGATATCTGTGATACTAGTGTATGAGGACAGCAGCCTTTCTTAGAGAGGAAGGTAAGCAGGAGATATCTGTGATACTAGTGTATGAGGACAGCGGGCCATTCCGGGAGAGGAAGGTAAGCAGGAGATATCTGTGATACTAGTGTATGGGGACAGCGGCCATTCCAGGAGATGAAGGTAAGCAGGAGATATCTGTGATACTAGTGTATGGGGACAGCGGCCATTCCGGGAGAGAAAGGTAAGCAGGAGATATCTGTGATACTAGTGTATGAGGACAGCGGCCATTCCGAGAGAGAAAGGTAAGCAGGAGATATCTGTGATACTAGTATACGGGGACAGCGGGCCATTCCGGGAGAGGAAGGTAAGCAGGAGATATCTGTGATACTAGTGTATGGGGACAGCGGCCATTCTGGGAGAGAAAGGTAAGCAGGAGATATCTGTGATACTAGTGCATGAGGACAGCTGGTCATTCCGGGAGAGAAAGGTAAGCAGGAGATATCTGTGATACTAGTGTATGGGGACAGCAAGCCATTCCGGGAGAGGAAGGTAAGCAGGAGATATCTGTGATACTAGTGTATGAGGACAGCAGCCTTTCTCGGAGAGGAAGGTAAGCAGGAGATATCTGTGATACTAGTGTATGAGGACAGCGGTCCATTCCGGGAGAGAAAGGTAAGCAGGAGATATCTGTGGTATTAGTGTATGGGGACAGCGTCCATTCCGGGAGAGGAAGGTAAGCAGGAGATATCTGTGATACTAGTGTATAGGAACAGCGGCCAGTCCTGGAGAGGAAGGTAAGCAGGAGATATCTGTGATACTAGGTTATGGGGACAGCAGCCATTCCGGGAGAGATAGGAAAGCAGGAGATGTCTGTGATACTAGTGTAAGAGGACAGCGGCCTTTCCGGGAGAGGAAGGTAAGCAGGAGATATCTGTGATACTAGTGTATGGGGACAGCGGCCATTCGGGAGAGAAAGGTAAGCAGGAGATATCTGTGATACTAGTGTATGGGGACAGCGGGCCACTCCCGGAAAGGAAGATAAGCAGGAGATATCTGTGATACTAGTGTATGGGGACAGTGGCCATTCCGGGAGAGAAAGGTAAGCAGGAGATATCTGTGATACTAATCTATGGGGACAGCGGCCCATTCCGGGAGAGAAAGGTAACAGGAGATATCTGTAATACTAGTGTATGTGGACAGCGGGACAATCCGTGAGAGAAAGGTAAGCAGGAGATATCTGTGGTACTAGTGTATGGGGACAGCGGGCCATTCCGGGAGAGGAAGGTAAGCAGGAGATATCTGTGATACTAGTGTATGAGGACAGTGGCCATTCTGGTAGAGGAAGGTAAGCAGGAGATATCTGTGATACTAGTGTATGGGGACAGCGGCCATTCTCGGAGAGGAAGGTAAGCAGGAGATATCTGTGATACTAGTATACGGGGACAGTGGCCATTCGGGGAGAGGAAGGTAAGCAGGAGATATTTGTGATACTAGTGTATGGGGACAGTGGGCCATTCCAGGAGAGAAAGGTAAAAGGAGATATCTGTGATACTAGTGTATGAGGACAGTGGGCCATTCCCGGAGAGGAAGGTAAGCAGGAGATATCTGTGATACTAATGTATGGGGACAGCGGCCCATTCCGGGAGAGAAAGGTAACAGGAGATATCTGTGATACTAGTGTATGAGGACAGCGGGACATTCCGGGAGAGAAAGGTAAGCAGGAGATATCTGTGATAGTAGTGTATGGGGACAGCGGGCCATTCCGGCAGAGGAAGGTGAGCAGGAGATATCTGTGAAACTACTGTATGGGGACAGCGGGCCATTCCGGGAGAGAAAGGTAAGCAGGAGATATCTGTGATACTAATGTATAGGGACAGCGGCCATTCCGGGAGAAAAAGGTAAGTTGGAGATATCTGTGATACTAATGTATAGGTACAGCGGCCCATTCCGGGAGAGAAAGGTAACAGGAGATATCTGTGATACTAGTGTATGAGGACAGCGGGACGTTCCGGGAGAGACAGGTAAGCAGGAGATATCTGTGATACTAGTGTATGGGGACAGCGGGCCATTCCGGCAGAGGAAGGTGAGCAGGAGATATCTGTGAAACTACTGTATGGGGACAGTGGCCATTCCGTGAGAGGAAGGTGAGCAGGAGATATCTGTGATACTAGTGTATGAGGACAGCGGCCATTCTGGGCGAGAAAGGTAAGCAGGAGATATGTGATACTAGTGTATGGGGACAGCGGGTCATTCCTTGAGAGGAAGGTAAGCAGGAGATATCTGTGATACTAGTGTATGGGGACAGCGGCAATTCCTGGAGAGGAAGGTAAGCAGGAGATATATGTGATACTAGTGTATGAGGACAGCAAGCCATTCCGGGAGAGGAAGGTAAGCAGGAGATATCTGTGATACTAGTGTATGGGGACAGCGGGCCATTCCGGGAGAGAAAGGTAAGCAGGATCTCTATGTGATACTAGTGTATAGGGACAGCGGGCCACTCCGGGAAAGGAAGGTAAGCAGGAGATATCTGTGATACTAGTGTATGGGGACAGCGGCCATTCCGGGAGAGAAAGGTAAGCAGGAGATATCTGTGATACTAGTGTATGAGGACAGCGGCCATTCCGGGAGAGGAAGGTAAGCAGGAGATATCTGTGATACTAGTGTATGGTGACAGTGGGCCATTCTGGGAGAGAAAGGTAAGCAGGAGATATCTGTGATACTAGTGTATGGGGACAGCAGGCCATTCCGGGAGAGAATGGTAAGCAGGAAATATCTGTGATAATAGTGTATGAGGACGGCGGCCATTTCGGGAGAGGAAGGTAAGCAGGAGATATCTGTGATACTAGTGTATGGGGACAGTGGGCCATTCTGGGAGAGAAAGGTAAGCAGGAGATACATGTTATACTAGTGTATGGGGACAGCGGGCCATTCTGGGAGAGGAAGGTAAGCAGGAGATATCTGTGATACTAGTGTATGGGGACAGCGGGACATTCCGGGAGAGGAAGGTAAGCAGGAGATATCTGTGATACTAATGTCTGGGGACAGAGGCCCATTCCGCGAGAGAAAGGTAACAGGAGATATCTGTGATACTAGTGTATGAGGACAGCGGGACATTCCGGGAGAGAAAGGTAAGCAGGAGATATCTGTGATACTAATGTATGGGGACAGCGGCCCATTCCGGGAGAGAAAGGTAACAGGAGATATCTGTGATTCTAGTGTATGAGGACAGCGGGACATTCTGGGAGAGAAAGGTAAGCAGGAGATATCTGTGATACTAGTGTATGGGGACAGCGGGCCATTCCGGGAGAGAAAGGTAAGCAGGAGATATCTGTGATACTAGTGTATGAGGACAGCGAGCCATTACGGGAGAGGAAGGTAAGCAGGGGAAATCTGTGATACTAGTGTATGGGGACAGCGGGCCATACAGGGAGAGAAAGGTAAGCAGGACATATCTGTGATACTAGTGTAAGGGGACAACGGCCATTCTAGGAGAGTAAGGTAAGCAGGACATATCTGTGATACTAGTATACGGGGACAGCGGGCCATTCTGGGAGAGGAAGGTAAGCAGGAGATATTTGTGATTCTAGTGTATGATGACAGCGGGCCATTCCGGAAGAGGAAAGTCAGCAGTAGATATCTGTGATACTAGTGTATGGGGACGGCGGGACATTCCGGGAGAGGAAGGTAAGTAGGAGATATCTGTGATACTAGTGTATGGGGACAGTGGTCATTCCGGGAGAGGAAAGTAAGCAGGAGATATCTGTGATACTAGTGTATGAGGACAGTGGTCATTCCGGGAGAGGAAGGTGAGCAGGAGATATCGGTGATACTAATGTATGGGGACAGCGGCCATTCCGTGAGAGAAAGGTAAGTAGGAGATATCTGTGATACTAATGTATAGGGACAACGGGCCATTCCGTGAGAGGAAGGTAAGCTGGAGATATCTGTGATACCAGTGTGTGGGGCAGCGGGACATTCCGGGAGAGGAAGGTAAGCCTGAGATATCTGTGATACTAGTGTATGGGCACAGCGGGCCATTCCGGGAGAGAAAGGTAAGCAGGAGATATGTGATACTAATGTATGGGGACAGCAGCCATTCCGGGAGAGAAAGGTAAGCAGGAGATATGTGATACTAGTGTATGGGGACAGCAGCCATTCCGGTAGAGAAAGGTAAGCAGGAGATATTTGTGATACTAGAGTATGGGGACAGCGGCCATTCTGGGAGAGGAAGGTAAGCAGGAGATATCTGTGATACTAGTATACGGGGACAGTGGCCATTCTGGGAGAGGGAGGTAAGCAGGAGATATTTGTGATACTAGTGTATGGGGACAGCGGCTATTCTGGGAGAGGAAGGTAAGCTGGAGATATCTGTGATACTAGTGTATGGGGACAGTGGGCCATTCTGGGAGAGAAAGGTAAGCAGGAGATATCTGTGATATTAGTGTATGGGGGCAGCGGGCCATTCCGCGAGAGAAAGGTAAGCAGGAATTATCTGTGATAATACTGTATGGGGACAGCGGCCATTCCGGGAGAGGAAGTTAAGTAGGAGATATCTGTGATACTAGTGTATGGGGACAGCGGGACATTCCGGGAGAGGAAGGTAAGCAGGAGATATCTGTGATACTAGTGTATGAGGACAGCGGCCATTCTGGGAGAGAAAGGAAAGCAGGAGATATCTGTGATACTAGTGTATGGGGACAGCGGACATTCCGGGAGAGGAAGGTAAGTAGGAGATATCTGTGATACTAGTGTATGGGGACAGCGGGACATTCCGGGAGAGGAAGGTAAGCAGGAGATATCTGTGATAATAGTGTATGAGGACAGCGGCCATTCTGGGAGAGAAAGGTAAGCAGGAGATATCTGTGATACTAGTGTATGGGGACAGCGGACATTCTGGGAGAGAAAGGTAAGCAGGAGATATCTGTGATACTAGTGTATGGGGACAGCGGGCCATTCTGGGAGAGGAAGGAAAGCAGGAGATGTCTGTGATACTAGTGTATGGGGACAGCAGGCCATTCCGGGAGAGGAAGGTAAGCAGGAGATATCTGTGATACTAGTGTATGGGGTCAGCAGGCCAATCCGGGAGAGGAAGGTAAGCAGGAGATATCTGTGATACTAGTGTATGGGGACAGCGGGTCATTACGGGAGAGAAAGGTAAGCAGGAGATATCTGTGATACTAGTGTATGGGGACAGCAGGCCATTCCGGGAGAGAAAGGTAAGCAGGAGATATCTGTGATACTAGTGTATGAGGACAGCAGCCTTTCTTAGAGAGGAAGGTAAGCAGGAGATATCTGTGATACTAGTGTATGAGGACAGCGGGCCATTCCGGGAGAGGAAGGTAAGCAGGAGATATCTGTGATACTAGTGTATGGGGACAGCGGCCATTCCAGGAGATGAAGGTAAGCAGGAGATATCTGTGATACTAGTGTATGGGGACAGCGGCCATTCCGGGAGAGAAAGGTAAGCAGGAGATATCTGTGATACTAGTGTATGAGGACAGCGGCCATTCCGAGAGAGAAAGGTAAGCAGGAGATATCTGTGATACTAGTATACGGGGACAGCGGGCCATTCCGGGAGAGGAAGGTAAGCAGGAGATATCTGTGGTATTAGTGTATGGGGACAGCGTCCATTCCGGGAGAGGAAGGTAAGCAGGAGATATCTGTGATACTAGTGTATAGGAACAGCGGCCAGTCCTGGAGAGGAAGGTAAGCAGGAGATATCTGTGATACTAGGTTATGAAGACAGCAGCCATTCCGGGAGAGATAGGAAAGCAGGAGATGTCTGTGATACTAGTGTAAGAGGACAGCGGCCTTTCCGGGAGAGGAAGGTAAGCAGGAGATATCTGTGATACTAGTGTATGGGGACAGCGGCCATTCCGGGAGAGAAAGGTAAGCAGGAGATATCTGTGATACTAGTGTATGGGGACAGCGGGCCACTCCCGGAAAGGAAGATAAGCAGGAGATATCTGTGATACTAGTGTATGGGGACAGTGGCCATTCCGGGAGAGAAAGGTAAGCAGGAGATATCTGTGATACTAATCTATGGGGACAGCGGCCCATTCCGGGAGAGAAAGGTAACAGGAGATATCTGTAATACTAGTGTATGTGGACAGCGGGACATTCCGTGAGAGAAAGGTAAGGAGGAGATATCTGTGATACTAGTGTATGGGGACAGCGGGCCAATCTGGCAGAGGAAGGTGAGCAGGAGATATCTGTGAAACTACTGTATGGGGACAGCGGGCCATTCCGGGAGAGAAAGGTAAGCAGGAGATATCTGTGATACTAATGTATAGGGACAGCGGCCATTCCGGGAGAGAAAGGTAAGTAGGAGATATCTGTAATACTAATGTATAGGGACAGCGGGCCATTCCGTGAGAGTAAGGTAAGCAGGAGATATCTGTGATACTAGTGTATGAGGACAGCGGCCATTCCGGGAGAGAAAGGTAAGCATGAGATATCTGTGATACTAGTGTATGGGGACAGCCGGCCATTCCGGGAGAGAAAGGCAAGCAGGAGATATCTGTGATACTAGTGTATGGGGATAGCCGGCCATTCCGGGAGAGGAAGGTAAGCAGGAAATTTCTGTGATACTAGTGTATGAGGACAGCGGCCATTCCGGGAGAGAAAGGTAAGCATGAGATATCTGTGATACTAGTGTATGGGGACAGCCGGCCATTCCGGGAGAGAAAGGTAAGCAGGAGATATCTGTGATACTAGTGTATGAGGACAGCGGCCATTCTGGGAGAGAAAGGTAAGCAGGAGATATGTGATACTAGTGTATGGGGACATCGGGCCATTCCAGGAGAGGAAGGTAAGCATGGGATATCTGTGATACTAGTGTGTGAGGACAGCAGGCCATTCAGGGAGAGGAAGGTAAGCAGGAATTATCTGTGATAATAGTGTATTGGGGCAGCGGGCCATTCCGCGAGAGAAAGGTAAGCAGGAATTATCTGTGATAATAGTGTATGGGGACAGCGGCCATTCCGGGAGAGGAAGGTAAGTAGGAGATATCTGTGATACTAGTGTATGGGGACAGCGGGCCATTCCGGGAGAGAAAGGTAACATGAGATATCTGTGTTACTAGTGTATGGGCACAGCGGGCCATTCCGGGAGAGAAAGGTAAGCAGGAGATATGTGATACTAGTGTATGGGGACAGCAGCCATTCCGGTAGAGAAAGGTAAGCAGGAGATATTTGTGATACTAGAGTATGGGGACAGCGGCCATTCTGGGAGAGGAAGGTAAGCAGGAGATATCTGTGATACTAGTATACGGGGACAGTGGCCATTCTGGGAGAGGGAGGTAAGCAGGAGATATTTGTGATACTAGTGTATGGGGACAGCGGCTATTCTGGGAGAGGAAGGTAAGCTGGAGATATCTGTGATACTAGTGTATGGGGACAGTGGGCCATTCTGGGAGAGAAAGGTAAGCAGGAGATATCTGTGATATTAGTGTATGGGGGCAGCGGGCCATTCCGCGAGAGAAAGGTAAGCAGGAATTATCTGTGATAATACTGTATGGGGACAGCGGCCATTCTGGGAGAGAAAGGAAAGCAGGAGATATCTGTGATACTAGTGTATGGTGACAGCGGACATTCCGGGAGAGGAAGGTAAGTAGGAGATATCTGTGATACTAGTGTATGGGGACAGCGGGACATTCCGGGAGAGGAAGGTAAGCAGGAGATATCTGTGATAATAGTGTATGAGGACAGCGGCCATTCTGGGAGAGAAAGGTAAGCAGGAGATATCTGTGATACTAGTGTATGGGGACAGCGGACATTCTGGGAGAGAAAGGTAAGCAGGAGATATCTGTGATACTAGTGTATGGGGACAGCGGGCCATTCTGGGAGAGGAAGGAAAGCAGGAGATGTCTGTGATACTAGTGTATGGGGACAGCAGGCCATTCCGGGAGAGGAAGGTAAGCAGGAGATATCTGTGATACTAGTGTATGGGGACAGCAGGCCATTCCGGGAGAGGAAGGTAAGCAGGAGATATCTGTGATACTAGTGTATGGGGACAGCGGGTCATTACGGGAGAGAAAGGTAAGCAGGAGATATCTGTGATACTAGTGTATGGGGACAGCAGGCCATTCCGGGAGAGAAAGGTAAGCAGGAGATATCTGTGATACTAGTGTATGAGGACAGCAGCCTTTCTTGGAGAGTAAGGTAAGCAGGAGATATCTGTGATACTAGTGTATGAGGACAGCGGGCCATTCCGGGAGAGGAAGGTAAGCAGGAGATATCTGTGATACTAGTGTATGGGGACAGCGGCCATTCCAGGAGATGAAGGTAAGCAGGAGATATCTGTGATACTAGTGTATGGGGACAGCGGCCATTCCGGGAGAGAAAGGTAAGCAGGAGATATCTGTGATACTAGTGTATGAGGACAGCGGCCATTCCGAGAGAGAAAGGTAAGCAGGAGATATCTGTGATACTAGAATACGGGGACAGCGGGCCATTCCGGGAGAGGAAGGTAAGCAGGAGATATCTGTGATACTAGTGTATGGGGACAGCGGCCATACTGGGAGAGAAAGGTAAGCAGGAGATATCTGTGATACTAGTGCATGAGGACAGCGGCCATTCCGAGAGAGAAAGGAAAGCAGGAGATATCTGTGATACTAGTATACGGGGACAGCGGGCCATTCCGGGAGAGAAAGGTAAGCAGGAGATATCTGTGATACTAGTGTATGGGGACAGCGGGCCATTCTGGGAGAGGAAGGTAAGCAGTAGATATCTGTGATACTAGTGTATGGGGACAGCAGGCCATTCCGGGAGAGGAAGGTAAGCAGGAGATATCTGTGATACTAGTGTATGAGGACAGCGGTCCATTCCGGGAGAGAAAGGTAAGCAGGAGATATCTGTGGTATTAGTGTATGGGGACAGCGTCCATTCCGGGAGAGGAAGGTAAACAGGAGATATCTGTGATACTAGTGTATAGGAACAGCGGCCAGTCCTGGAGAGGAAGGTAAGCAGGAGATATCTGTGATACTAGGTTATGGGGACAGCAGCCATTCCGGGAGAGATAGGAAAGCAGGAGATGTCTGTGACACTAGTGTAAGAGGACAGCGGCCTTTCCGGGAGAGGAAGGTAAGCAGGAGATATCTGTGATACTAGTGTATGGGGACAGCGGGCCATTCCGGGAGAGAAAGGTAAGCAGGATATATATGTGATACTAGTGTAAGAGGACAGCGGGCCACTCCCGGAAAGGAAGATAAGCAGGAGATATCTGTGATACTAGTGTATGGGGACAGTGGCCATTCCGGGAGAGAAAGGTAAGCAGGAGATATCTGTGATACTAATCTATGGGGACAGCGGCCCATTCCGGGAGAGAAAGGTAACAGGAGATATCTGTAATACTAGTGTATGAGGACAGCGGGACATTCCGTGAGAGAAAGGTAAGCAGGAGATATCTGTGATACTAGTATATGGGGACAGCGGGCCAATCTGGCAGAGGAAGGTGAGCAGGAGATATCTGTGAAACTACTGTATGGGGACAGCGGGCCATTCCGGGAGAGAAAGGTAAGCAGGAGATATCTGTGATACTAATGTATAGGGACAGCGGCCATTCCGGGAGAGAAAGGTAAGCAGGAGATATCTGTAATACTAATGTATAGGTACAGCGGGCCATTCCGTGAGAGTAAGGTAAGCAGGAGATATCTGTGATACTAGTGTATGAGGACAGCGGCCATTCCGGGAGAGAAAGGTAAGCATGAGATATCTGTGAAACTAGTGTATGGGGACAGCCGGCCATTCCGGGAGAGAAAGGCAAGCAGGAGATATCTGTGATACTAGTGTATGGGGATAGCCGGCCATTCCGGGAGAGGAAGGTAAGCAGGAGATTTCTGTGATACTAGTGTATGAGGACAGCGGCCATTCCGGGAGAGAAAGGTAAGCATGAGATATCTGTGATACTAGTGTATGGGGACAGCCGGCCATTCCGGGAGAGAAAGGTAAGCAGGAGATATCTGTGATACTAGTGTATGAGGACAGCGGCCATTCTGGGAGAGAAAGGTAAGCAGGAGATATGTGATACTAGTGTATGGGGACAGCGGCCATTCCGAGAGAGAAAGGTAAGCAGGAGATATCTGTGATACTAGTATACGGGGACAGCGGGCCATTCCGGGAGAGGAAGGTAAGCAGGAGATATCTGTGATACTAGTGTATGGGGACAGCGGCCATTCTGGGAGAGAAAGGTAAGCAGGAGATATCTGTGATACTAGTGCATGAGGACAGCGGCCATTCCGAGAGAGAAAGGAAAGCAGGAGATATCTGTGATACTAGTGTATGGGGACATCGGGACATTCCGGGAGAGGAAGGTAAGCAGGAGATATCTGTGAAACTAGTGTATGGGGACAGCGGCCATTCCTGGAGAGGAAGGTAAGCAGGAGATATCTGTGATACTAGGTTATGGGGACAGCAGCCATTCCGGGAGAGAAAGGTAAGCAGGAGATATCTGTGATACTAGTGTATGGGGACAGCGGGCCATTCCGGGAGAGAAAGGTAAGCAGGATATATATGTGACACTAGTGTATATGGACAGCGGGCCACTCCGGGAAAGGAAGGTAAGCAGGAGATATCTGTGATACTAGTGTATGGGGACAGCGGGCCATTCCGGGAGAGAAAGGTAAGCAGGATATATATGTGATACTAGTGTATAGGGACAGCGGGCCACTCCGGGAAAGGAAGGTAAGCAGGAGATATCTGTGATACTAGTGTATGGGGACCATGGCCATTCCGGGAGAGGAAGGTAAGCAGGAGATATCTGTGATACTAGTGTATGGGGACAGCGGGCCATACAGGGAGAGAAAGGTAAGCAGGACATATCTGTGATACTAGTGTATGGGGACAACGGCCATTCTAGGAGAGTAAGGTAAGCAGGACATATCTGTGATACTAGTATACGGGGACAGCGGGCCATTCTGGTAGAGGAAGGTAAGCAGGAGATATTTGTGATTCTAGTGTATGGGGACAGCGGGACATTCCGGGAGAGGAAGGTAAGCAGGAGATATCTGTGATACTAGTGTATGATGACAGCGGGCCATTCCGGAAGAGGAAAGTCAGCAGTAGATATCTGTGATACTAGTGTATGGGGACGGCGGTACATTCCGGGAGAGGAAGGTAAGTAGGAGATATCTGTGATACTAGTGTATGGGGACAGTGGGCCATTCCGGGAGAGGAATGTAAGCAGGAGATATCTGTGATACTAGTGTATGGGGACAGTGGGCCATTCTGGGAGAGAAAGGTAAGCAGGAGATATCTGTGATACTAGTGTATGGGGACAGCAGGCCATTCCGGGAGAGAATGGTAAGCAGGAAATATCTGTGATAATAGTGTATGAGGACGGCGGCCATTTCGGGAGAGGAAGGTAAGTAGAGGATATCTGTGATACTAGTGTATGGGGACAGCGGACATTCCGGGAGAGGAAGGAAAGCAGGAGATATCTGTGATACTAGTGTATGGGGACAGTGGGCCATTCTGGGAGAGAAAGGTAAGCAGGAGATACATGTGATACTAGTGTATGGGGACAGCGGGCCATTCTGGGAGAGGAAGGTAAGCAGGAGATATCTGTGATACTAGTGTATGGGGACAGCGGGACATTCCGGGAGAGGAAGGTAAGCAGGAGATATCTGTGATACTAGTGTATGGCGACAGTGGGCCATTCTGGGAGAGAAAGGTAGGCAGGAGATATCTGTGATACTAGTGTATGGGGACAGCGGGCCATTCCGGGAGAGAATGGTAACAAGAGATATCTGTGATACTAGTGTATGGGGACAGCGGGACATTCGGGGAGAGAAAGGTAAGCAGGAGATATCTGTGATACTAATATATGGGGACAGCGGCCCATTCCGGGAGAGAAAGGTAACTGGAGATATCTGTGATACTAGTGTATGAGGACAGCGGGACATTCCGGGAGAGGAAGGTAAGCAGGAGATATCTGTGATACTAGTGTATGGGGACAGCGGGCCATTCCGGCAGAGGAAGGTGAGCAGGAGATATCTGTGAAACTACTGTATGGGGACAGCGGGCCATTCTGGGAGAGAAAGGTAAGCAGGAGATATCAGTGATACTAATGTATGGGGACAGTGGCCATTCCGTGAGAGAAAGGTAAGTAGGAGATATCTGTGATACTAATGTATAGGGACAACGGGCCATTCCGTGAGAGGAAGGTAAGCTGGAGATATCTGTGATACCAGTGTGTGGGGCAGCGGGACATTCCGGGAGAGGAAGGTAAGCTTGAGATATCTGTGATACTAGTGTATGAGGACAGCGGCCATTCTGGGAGAGAAAGGTAAGCAGGAGAAATCTGTGATACTAGTGTATGGGGACAGCGGACATTCTGGGAGAGGAAGGTAAGTAGGAGATATCTGTGATACTAGTGTATGGGGACAGCGGACCATTCCGTGAGAGAAAGGTAACAGGAGATATCTGTGTTACTAGTGTATGGGGACAGCGGCCATTCTGGGAGAGGAAGGTAAGCAGGAGATATCTGTGATACTAGTATAAGGGGACAGTGGCCATTCTGGGAGAGGGAGGTAAGCAGGAGATATTTGTGATACTAGTGTATGGGGACAGCGGCCATTCTGGGAGAGGAAGGTAAGCAGGAATTATCTGTGATAATAGTGTATTGGGGCAGCGGGCCATTCCGCGAGAGAAAGGTAAGCAGGAATTATCTGTGATAATAGTGTATGGGGACAGCGGCCATTCCGGGAGAGGAAGGTTAGTAGGAGATATCTGTGATACTAGTGTATGAGGACATCGGCCATTCCGGGAGAGAAAGGTAAGCATGAGATATCTGTGATACTAGTGTATGGGGACAGCCGGCCATTCCGGGAGAGAAAGGCAAGCAGGAGATATCTGTGATACTAGTGTATGGGGATAGCCGGCCATTCCGGGAGAGGAAGGTAAGCAGGAGATTTCTGTGATACTAGTGTATGAGGACAGCGGCCATTCCGGGAGAGAAAGGTAAGGATGAGATATCTGTGATACTAGTGTATGGGGACAGCCGGCCATTCCGGGAGAGAAAGGTAAGCAGGAGATATCTGTGATACTAGTGTATGAGGACAGCGGCCATTCTGGGAGAGAAAGGTAAGCAGGAGATATGTGATACTAGTGTATGGGGACATCGGGCCATTCCGGGAGAGGAAGGTAAGCATGGGATATCTGTGATACTAGTGTGTGAGGACAGCAGGCCATTCAGGGAGAGGAACGTAAGCAGGATATATCTGTGATACTAATGTCTCGGGACAGCCGGCCATTCCGGGAGAGAAAGGTAAGCAGGAGATATCTGTGATAATAGTGTATGGGGACAGAGGGCCATTACGGGAGAGAAAGGTAAGCAGGAGATATCTGTGATACTAGTGTATGGGGACAGCGGCCATTCCTGGAGAGGAAGGTAAGCAGGAGATATCTGTGATACTAGGTTATGGGGACAGCAGCCATTCCGGGAGAGAAAGGTAAGCAGGAGATGTCTGTGATACTAGTGTATGAGGACAGCAAGCCATTCCGGGAGAGGAAGGTAAGCAGGAGATATCTGTGATACTAGTGTATGGGGACAGCGGGCCATTCCGGGAGAGAAAGGTAAGCAGGATATATATGTGACACTAGTGTATATGGACAGCCGGCCACTCCGGGAAAGGAAGGTAAGCAGGAGATATCTGTGATACTAGTGTATGGGGACAGCGGGCCATTCCGGGAGAGAAAGATAAGCAGGATATATATGTGATACTAGTGTATAGGGACAGCGGGCCACTCCGGGAAAGGAAGGTAAGCAGGAGATATCTGTGATACTAGTGTATGGGGACCATGGCCATTCCGGGAGAGGAAGGTAAGCAGGAGATATCTGTGATACTAGTGTATGGGGACAGCGGCCATTCCTGGAGAGGAAGGTAAGCAGGAGATATCTGTGATACTAGGTTACGGGGACAGCAGCCATTCCGGGAGAGAAAGGAAAGCAGGAGATGTCTGTGATACTAGTGTATGGGGACAGCGGGCCTTTCCGGGAAAGGAAGATAAGCAGGAGATATCTGTGATACTAGTGTATAGGGACAGCGGGCCACTCCGGGAAAGGAAGAGAAGCAGGAGATATCTGTGATACTAGTGTATGGGGACAGTTGCCGTTCTGGGAGAGAAAGGTAAGCAGGAGATATCTGTGATACTAGTGTATGGGGACAGCGGGCCATACCAAGAGAGAAAGGTAAGCAGGACATATCTGTGATACTAGTGTATGGGGACAGCGGCCATTCTACGAGAGGAAGGTAAGCAGGAGATATCTGTGACACTAGTATACGGGGACAGCGGGCCATTACGGGAGAGAAAGGTAAGCAGGAGATATCTGTGATACTAGTGTATGGGGACAGCGGCCATTCCGGGAGAGAAAGGTAAGCAGGAGATATCTGTGATACTAGTGTATGAGGACAGCAGCCTTTCTCGGAGAGGAAGGTAAGCAGGAGATATCTGTGATACTAGTGTATGAGGACAGCGGGCAATTCCGGGAGAGAAAGGTAAGCAGGAGATATCTGTGGTACTAGTGTATGGGGACAGCCGGCCATTCTGGGAGAGGAAGGTAAGCAGGAGATATCTGTGATACTAGTGTATGGGGACAGCAGGCCATTCCGGGAGAGGAAGGTAAGCAGGAGATATCTGTGATACTAGTGTATGGGGACAGCAGGCCATTCCGGGAGAGGAAGGTAAGCAGGAGATATCTGTGATACTAGTGTATGGGGACAGCGGGTCATTCCGGGAGAGAAAGGTAAGCAGGAGATATCTGTGATACTAGTGTATGGGGACAGCAGGCCATTCCGGGAGAGAAAGTTAAGCAGGAGATATCTGTGATACTAGTGTATGAGGACAGCAGCCTTTCTTGGAGAGGAAGGTAAGCAGGAGATATCTGTGATACTAGTGTATGGGGACAGCGGGCCATTCCGGGAGAGGAAGGTAAGCAGGAGATATCTGTGATACTAGTGTATGGGGACAGCGGGACATTCCGGGAGAGAAAGGTAAGCTGGAGATATCTGTGATACTAGTGTATGAGGACAGCAGCCTTTCTCGGAGAGGAAGGGAAGCAGGAAATATCTGTGATACTCGTGTATGGGGACAGCGGGCCATTCCGGGAGAGGAAGGTAAGCAGGAGATATCTGTGATACTAGTGTATGGGGACAGCGGCCATTCCGGGAGAGGAAGGTAAGCAGGAGATATCTGTGATACTAGTATACGGGGACAGTGGCCATTCTGGGAGAGGGAGGTAAGCAGGAGATATATGTGATACTAGTGTATGGGGACAGCGGCCATTCTACGAGAGGAAGGTAAGCAGGAGATATCTGTGACACTAGTATACAGGGACAGCAGCCATTCCGGGAGAGAAAGGTAAGCAGGAGATGTCTGTGATACTAGTGTATGAGGACAGCAAGCCATTTCGGGAGAGGAAGGTAAGCAGGAGATATCTGTGATACTAGTGTATGGGGACAGCGGGCCATTCCGGGAGAGAAAGGTAAGCAGGATATATATGTGACACTAGTGTATATGGACAGCGGGCCACTCCGGGAAAGGAAGGTAAGCAGGAGATATCTGTGATACTA
This sequence comes from Taudactylus pleione, assembly GCA_031769625.1. Taxonomy (NCBI): domain Eukaryota; kingdom Metazoa; phylum Chordata; class Amphibia; order Anura; family Myobatrachidae; genus Taudactylus; species Taudactylus pleione. Next base: position 16,778 of record JAUIMM010001749.1, on the reverse strand, counting down.
GTGTATGGGGACAGCGGGCCATTCCGGGGAGAATGATAAGCAGGATATATATGTGATACTAGTGTATAGGGACAGCGGGCCACTCCGGGAAAGGAAGGTAAGCAGGAGATATCTGTGATACTAGTGTATAAGGACAGCGGGCCATTCCGGGAGAGAAAGGTAAGCAGAAGATATCTGTGGTACTAGTGTATGGGGACAGCGGCCATTCCGGGAGAGAAAGGTAAGCAGGAGATATCTGTGATACTAGTGTATGAGGACAGCAGCCTTTCTCGGAGAGGAAGGTAAGCTGGAGATATCTGTGATACTAGTGTATAAGGACAGCGGGCCATTCCGGGAGAGAAAGGTAAGCAGAAGATATCTGTGGTACTAGTGTATGGGGACAGCGGCCATTCCGGGAGAGAAAGGTAAGCAGGAGATATCTGTGATACTAGTGTATGGGGACAGCGGGCCATTCCGGGAGAGGAAGGTAAGCAGGAGATATCTGTGATACTAGTGTATGGGGACAGCGTCCATTCAGGGAGAGAAAGGTAAGCAGGAGATATCTGTGATACTAGTGTATGGGGACAGCGGGCCATTCCGGGAGAGGAAGGTAAGCAGGAGATATCTGTGATACTAGTGTATGGGGACAGCGGCCATTCTGGGAGAGAAAGGTAAGCAGGAGATATCTGTGATACTAGTGTATGAGGACAGCGGCCATTCCGAGAGAGAAAGGAAAGCAGGAGATATCTGTGATACTAGTATACGGGGACAGCGGGCCATTCCGGGAGAGAAAGGTAAGCAGGAGATATCTGTGATACTAGTGTATGGGGACAGCCGGCCATTCTGGGAGAGGAAGGTAAGCAGGAGATATCTGTGATACTAGTGTATGGGGACAGCAGGCCATTCCGGGAGAGGAAGGTAAGCAGGAGATATCTGTGATACTAGTGTATGGGGACAGCAGGCCATTCCGGGAGAGGAAGGTAAGCAGGAGATATCTGTGATACTAGTGTATGGGGACAGCGGGCCATTCCGGGAGAGGAAGGTAAGCAGGAGATATCTGTGATACTAGTGTATGGGGACAGCAGGCCATTCCGGGAGAGAAAGGTAAGCAGGAGATATCTGTGATACTAGTGTATGAGGACAGCAGCCTTTCTTGGAGAGGAAGGTAAGCAGGAGATATCTGTGATACTAGTGTATGAGGACAGCGGCCATTCCGGGAGAGGAAGGTAAGCAGGAGATATCTGTGGTACTAGTGTATGGGGACAGCGGGACATTCCGGGAGAGAAAGGTAAGCTGGAGATATCTGTGATACTAGTGTATGGGGACAGCGGCCATGCCGGGAGAGAAAGGTAAGCAGGAGATATCTGTGATACTAGTGTATGGGGACAGCGGCCATTCCAGGAGATGAAGGTAAGTAGGAGATATCTGTGATACTAGTGTATGGGGACAGCGGCCATTCCGGGAGAGAAAGGTAAGCAGGAGATATCTGTGATACTAGTGTATGTGGACAGCGGCCATTCCGAGAGAGAAAGGTAAGCAGGAGATATCTGTGATACTAGTATATGGGGACAGCGGGCCATTCCGGGAGAGGAAGGTAAGCAGGAGATATCTGTGATACTAGTGTATGGGGACAGCGGCCATTCTGGGAGAGAAAGGTAAGCAGGAGATATCTGTGATACTAGTGTATGAGTACAGCGGCCTTTCCGAGAGAGAAAGGAAAGCAGGAGATATCTGTGATACTAGTATATGGGGACAGCGGGCCATTCCGGGAGAGAAAGGTAAGCAGGAGATATCTGTGATACTAGTGTATGGGGACAGCGGGCCATTCTGGGAGAGGAAGGTAAGCAGGAGATATCTGTGATACTAGTGTATGGGGACAGCAGGCCATTCCGGGAGAGAATGGTAAGGAGGAAATATCTGTGATAATAGTGTATGAGGACGGCGGCCATTTCGGGAGAGGAAGGTAAGTAGAGGATATCTGTGATACTAGTGTATGGGGACAGCGGACATTCCGGGAGAGGAAGGAAAGCAGGAGATATCTGTGATACTAGTGTATGGGGACAGTGGGCCATTCTGGGAGAGAAAGGTAAGCAGGAGATATCTGTGATACTAGTGTATGGCGACAGTGGGCCATTCTGGGAGAGAAAGGTAGGCAGGAGATATCTGTGATACTAGTGTATGGGGACAGCGGGCCATTCCGGGAGAGAATGGTAACAAGAGATATCTGTGATACTAGTGTATGGGGACAGCGGGACATTCCGGGAGAGAAAGGTAAGCAGGAGATATCTGTGATACTAATGTATGGGGACAGCGGCCCATTCCGGGAGAGAAAGGTAACAGGAGATATCTGTGTTACTAGTGTATGAGGACAGCGGGACATTCCGGGAGAGGAAGGTAAGCAGGAGATATCTGTGATACTAGTGTATGGGGACAGCGGGCCATTCCGGCAGAGGAAGGTGAGCAGGTGATATTTGTGAAACTACTGTTTGTGGACAGCGGGCCATTCTGGGAGAGAAAGGTAAGCAGGAGATATCTGTGATACTAGTGTATGAGGACAGCGGCCATTCTGGGAGAGAAAGGTAAGCAGGAGATATCTGTGATACTAGTGTATGGGGACAGCGGACATTCTGGGAAAGGAAGGTAAGTAGGAGATATCTGTGATACTAGTGTATGGGGACAGCGGACCATTCCGTGAGAGAAAGGTAACAGGAGATATCTGTGTTACTAGTGTATGGGGACAGCGGCCATTCTGGGAGAGGAAGGTAAGCAGGAGTTATCTGTGATACTAGTATACGGGGACAGTGGCCATTCTGGGAGAGGAAGGTAAGCAGGAATTATCTGTGATAATAGTGTATTGGGGCAGCGGGCCATTCCGCGAGAGAAAGGTAAGCAGGAATTATCTGTGATACTAGTGTATGGGGACAGCAGGCCATTCTGGGAGAGAAAGGTAAGCAGGAGATATCTGTGATACTAGTATACGGGGACAGCGGGCCATTCCGGGAGAGGAAGGTAAGCAGGAGATATCTGTGATACTAGTGTATGGGGACAGCGGCCATTCTGGGAGAGAAAGGTAAGCAGGAGATATCTGTGATACTAGTGCATGAGGACAGCGGCCATTCCGAAAGAGAAAGGAAAGCAGGAGATATCTGTGATACTAGTATACGGGGACAGCGGGCCATTCCGGGAGAGAAAGGTAAGCAGGAGATATCTGTGATACTAGTATACGGGGACAGTGGCCATTCTGGGAGAGGTAGGTAAGCAGGAGATATTTGTGATACTAGTGTATGGGGACAGCGGCTATTCTGGGAGAGGAAGGTAAGCAGGAGATATTTGTGATACTAGTGTATGGGGACAGCGGGACATTCCGGGAGAGGAAGGTAAGCAGGAGATATCTGTCATACTAGTGTATGGGGACAGCGGGACATTCCGGGAGAGGAAGGTAAGCAGGAGATATCTGTGATACTAGTGTATGAGGACAGCGGCCATTCTGGGAGAGAAAGGTAAGCAGGAGATATCTGTGATACTAGTGTATGGGGACAGCGGACATTCCGGGAGAGGAAGGTAAGTAGGAGATATCTGTGATACTAGTGTATGGGGACAGCGGGATATTCCGGGAGAGGAAGGTAAGCAGGAGATATCTGTGATAATAGTGTATGAATACAGCGGCCATTCTGGGAGAGAAAGGTAAGCAGGAGATATCTGTGATACTAGTGTATGGGGACAGCGGCCATTCTGGGAGAGGAAGGTAAGCAGGAATTATCTGTGATAATAGTGTATTGGGGCAGCGGGCCATTCCGCGAGAGAAAGGTAAGCAGGAATTATCTGTGATAATAGTGTATGGGGACAGCGGCCATTCCGGGAGAGGAAGGTAAGTAGGAGATATCTGTGATACCAGTGTATGGGGACAGCGGGCCATTCCGGGAGAGAAAGGTAACAGGAGATATCTGTGTTACTAGTGTATGGGCACAGCGGGCCATTCCGGGAGAGAAAGGTAAGCAGGAGATATGTGATACTAGTGTATGGGGACAGCAGCCATTCCGGGAGAGAAAGGTAAGCAGGAGATATGTGATACTAGTGTATGGGGACAGCAGCCATTCCGGTAGAGAAAGGTAAGCAGGAGATATTTGTGATACTAGAGTATGGGGACAGCGGCCATTCTGGGAGAGGAAGGTAAGCAGGAGATATCTGTGATACTAGTATACGGGGACAGTGGCCATTCTGGGAGAGGTAGGTAAGCAGGAGATATTTGTGATACTAGTGTATGGGGACAGCGGCTATTCTGGGAGAGGAAGGTAAGCAGGAGATATTTGTGATACTAGTGTATGGGGACAGCGGGACATTCCGGGAGAGGAAGGTAAGCAGGAGATATCTGTGATACTAGTGTATGGGGACAGCGGGACATTCCGGGAGAGGAAGGTAAACAGGAGATATCTGTGATAATAGTGTATGAATACAGCGGCCATTCTGGGAGAGAAAGGTAAGCAGGAGATATCTGTGATACTAGTGTATGGGGACAGCGGACATTCTGGGAGAGAAAGGTAAGCAGGAGATATCTGTGATACTAGTGTATGAGGACAGCGGGCCATTCTGGGAGAGGAAGGAAAGCAGGAGATGTCTGTGATACTAGTGTATGGGGACAGCAGGCCATTCCGGGAGAGGAAGGTAAGCAGGAGATATCTGTGATACTAGTGTATGGGGACAGCGGGTCATTACGGGAGAGAAAGGTAAGCAGGAGATATCTGTGATACTAGTGTATGGGGACAGCAGGCCATTCTGGGAGAGAAAGGTAAGCAGGAGATATCTGTGATACTAGTGTATGAGGACAGCAGCCTTTCTTGGAGAGGAAGGTAAGCAGGAGATGTCTGTGATACTAGTGTATGAGGACATCGGGCCATTCCGGGAGAGGAAGGTAAGCAGGAGATATCTGTGATACTAGTGTATGGGGACAGCGGGACATTCCGGGAGAGAAAGGTAAGCAGGAGATATCTGTGATACTAGTGTATGGGGACAGCGGCCATTCCGGGAGAGGAAGGTAAGCAGGAGATATCTGTGATACTAGTGTATGGGGACAGTGGCCATTCCAGGAGATGAAGGTAAGCAGGAGATATCTGTGATACTAGTGTATGGGGACAGCGGCCATTCCGGGAGAGAAAGGTAAGCAGGAGATATCTGTGATACTAGTGTATGAGGACAGCGGCCATTCCGAGAGAGAAAGGTAAGCAGAAGATATCTGTGATACTAGTATACGGGGACAGCGGGCCATTCCGGGAGAGGAAGGTAAGCAGGAGATATCTGTGATACTAGTGTATGGGGACAGCGGCCATTCTGGGAGAGAAAGGTAAGCAGGAGATATCTGTGATACTAGTGCATGAGGACAGCGGCCATTCCGAGAGAGAAAGGAAAGCAGGAGATATCTGTGATACTAGTATACGGGGACAGCGGGCCATTCCGGGAGAGAAAGGTAAGCAGGAGATATCTGTGATACTAGTGTATGGGGACAGCGGGCCATTCTGGGAGAGGAAGGTAAGCAGGAGATATCTGTGATACTAGTGTATGGGGACAGCAGGCCATTCCGGGAGAGGAAGGTAAGCAGGAGATATCTGTGATACTAGTGTATGGGGACAGCGGGTCATTCCGGGAGAGAAAGGTAAGCAGGAGATATCTGTGATACTAGTGTATGGGGACAGCAAGCCATTCCGGGAGAGGAAGGTAAGCAGGAGATATCTGTGATACTAGTGTATGAGGACAGCAGCCTTTCTCGGATAGGAAGGTTAGCAGGAGATATCTGTGATACTAGTGTATGGGGACAGCGGCCATTCCTGGAGAGGAAGGTAAGCAGGAGATATCTGTGATACTAGGTTATGGGGACAGCAGCCATTCCGGGAGAGAAAGGAAAGCAGGAGATGTCTGTGATACTAGAGTAAGAGGACAGCGGCCATTCCTGGAGAGGAAGGTAAGCAGGAGATATCTGTGATACTAGGTTATGGGGACAGCAGCCATTCCGGGAGAGAAAGGAAAGCAGGAGATGTCTGTGATACTAGAGTAAGAGGACAGCGGCCATTCCGGGAGTGGAAGGTAAGCAGGATATATATGTGATACTAGTGTATAGGGACAGCGGGCCACTCCCGGAAAGGAAGATAAGCAGGAGATATCTGTGATACTAGTGTATGGGGACAGCGGCCCATTCCGGGAGAGAAAGGTAACAGGAGATATCTGTGATACTAGTGTATGAGGACAGCGGGACATTCCGGGAGAGAAAGGTAAGCAGGAGATATCTGTGATACTAGTGTATGGGGACAGCGGGCCATTCTGGCAGAGGAAGGTGAGCAGGAGATATCTGTGAAACTACTGTATGGGGACAGCGGGCCATTCCGGGAGAGAAAGGTAAGCAGGAGATATCTGTGATACTAATGTATAGGGACAGCGGCCATTCCGGGAGAGAAAGGTAAGTAGGAGATATCTGTAATACTAATGTATAGGGACAGCGGGCCATTCCGTGAGTGTAAGGTAAGCAGGAGATATCTGTGATACTAGTGTATGAGGACAGCGGCCATTCCGGGAGAGAAAGGTAAGCATGAGATATCTGTGATACTAGTGTATGGGGACAGCCGGCCGTTCCGGGAGAGAAAGGTAAGCAGGAGATATCTGTGATACTAGTGTATGGGGATAGCCGGCCATTCCGGGAGAGGAAGGTAAGCAGGAGATATCTGTGATACTAGTGTATGAGGACAGCGGCCATTCCGGGAGAGAAAGGTAAGCATGAGATATCTGTGATACTAGTGTATGGGGACAGCAGGCCATTCTGGGAGAGGAAGGTAAGCAGGAGATATCTGTGATACTAGTGTATGGGGACAGCGGGACATTCCGGGAGAGGAAGGTAAGCAGAAGATATCTGTGATACTAGTGTATGGGGACAGCAGGCCATTCCGGGAGAGGACGGTATGCAGGAGATATCTGTGATACTAGTGTATGGGGACAGCAGGCCATTCCGGGAGTGGAAGGTAAGCAGGAGATATCTGTGATACTAGTGTATGGGGACAGCGGGTCATTCCGGGAGAGAAAGGTAAGCAGGAGATATGTGATACTAGTGTATGGGGACAGCAGGCCATTCCGTGAGAGAAAGGTAAGCAGGAGATATCTGTGATACTAGTGTATGATGACAGCAGCCTTTCTCGGAGAGGAAGGTAAGCAGGAGATATCTGTGATACTAGTGTATGGGGACAGTGGCCATTCTGGGAGAGGATGGTAAGCAGGAGATATCTGTGATACTAGTGTCTGGGGACAGCAGGCCATTCCGGGAGAGGAAGGTAAGCAGGAGATATCTGTGATACTAGTGTATATGGACAGCGGGCCATTCCGGGAGAGAAAGGTAAGCAGGAGATATCTGTGATACTAGTGTATGGGGACAGCGGCCATTCCAGGAGAGGAAGGTAAGCAGGAAATATCTGTGGTACTAGTGTATGGGGACAGCGGGCCATTCCGGGAGAGAAAGGTAAGCAGGAAATATCTGTGGTATTAGTGTATGAGGACAGCGGCCATTCCGGGAGAGGAAGGTAAGTAGGAGATATCTGTGATACTAGTGTATGGGGACAGCGTCCATTCCGGGAGAGGAGGGTAAGCAGGAGATATCTGTGATACTAGTGTATGAGGACAGCAGCCTTTCTCGGAGAGGAAGGTAAGCAGGAGATATCTGTGATACTAGTGTATGAGGACAGCGGGTCATTCCGGGAGAGAAAGGTAAGCAGGAGATATCTGTAATACTAGTGTATGGGGACAGCAGGCCATTCCGGGAGAGGAAGGTAAGCAGGAGATATCTGTGATACTAGTGTATGGGGACAGCGGGCCATTCCGGGAGAGAAAGTTAAGCAGGAGATATCTGTGATACTAGTGTATGGGGACAGCGGCCATTCCAGGAGAGGAAGGTAAGCAGGGGATATCTGTGATACTATTGTATGGGGACAGCCGGCCATTCCGGGAGAGAAAGGTAAGCAGGAGATATCTGTTGTATTAGTGTATGGGGACAGCGTCCATTCCGGGAGAGGAAGGTAAGCAGGAGATATCTGTGATACTAGTGTATGGGGACAGCGGCCATTCTGGGAGAGGTAGGTAAGCAGGAGATATCTGTGATACTAGTATACGGGTACAGTGGCCATTCGGGGAGAGGAGGGTAAGCAGGAGATATTTGTGATACTAGTGTATGGGGACAGCGGGCCATTCCGGGAGAGAAAGGTAACCGGATATATCTGAGATACTAGTGTATGAGGACAGCGGGACATTCCGGGAGAGAAAGGTAAGCAGGAGATATCTGTGATACTAATGTATGGGGACAGCGGCCCATTCCGGGAGAGAAAGGTAACAGGAGATATCTGTGATACTAGTGTATGAGGACAGTGGGACATTCTGGGAGAGAAAGGTAAGCAGGAGATATCTGGGATACTAGTGTATGGGGACAGCGGGCCATTCCGGCAGAGGAAGGTGAGCAGGAGATATCTGTGAAACTACTGTATGGGGACAGCGGGCCATTCCGGGAGAGAAAGGTAAGCAGGAGATATCTGTGATACTAATGTATTGGGACAGCGGGCATTCCGGGAGAGAATGGTAAGTAGGACATATCTGTAATACTAATGTATAGGGACAGCGGGCCATTCCGTGAGAGTAAGGTAAGCAGGAGATATCTGTGATACTAGTGTATGAGGACAGCGGCCATTCCAGAAGAGAAAGGTAAGCATGAGATATCTGTGATACTAGTGTATGGGGACAGCCGGCCATTCCGGGAGAGAAAGGTAAGCAGGAGATATCTGTGATACTAGTGTATGGGGACAGCCAGCCATTCTGGGAGAGGAAGCTAAGCAGGAGATATCTGTGATAATAGTGTATGGGGACAGCGGGCCATTCCGGGAGAGAAAGGTAAGCAGGAAATATCTGTGGTATTAGTGTATGAGGACAGCGGCCATTCCGGGAGAGGAAGGTAAGTAGGAGATATCTGTGATACTAGTGTATGGGGACAGCGTCCATTCCGGGAGAGGAAGGTAAGCAGGAGATATCTGTGATACTAGTGTATGAGGACAGCAGCCTTTCTCGGAGAGGAAGGTAAGCAGGAGATATCTGTGATACTAGTGTATGAGGACAGCGGGCCATTCCGGGAGAGAAAGGTAAGCAGGAGATATCTGTAATACTAGTGTATGGGGACAGCAGGCCATTCCGGGAGAGGAAGGTAAGCAGGAGATATCTGTGATACTAGTGTATGGGGACAGTGGGCCATTCCGGGAGAGAAAGTTAAGCAGGAGATATCTGTGATACTAGTGTATGGGGACAGCAGCCATTCCAGGAGAGGCAGGTAAGCAGGGGATATCTGTGATACTATTGTATGGGGACAGCCGGCCATTCCGGGAGAGAAAGGTAAGCAGGAAATATCTGTTGTATTAGTGTATGGGGACAGCGTCCATTCCGGGAGAGGAAGGTAAGCAGGAGATATCTGTGATACTAGTGTATGGGGACAGCGGCCATTCTGGGAGAGGTAGGTAAGCAGGAGATATCTGTGATACTAGTATACGGGTACAGTGGCCATTCGGGGAGAGAAAGGTAAGCATGAGATATCTGTGATACTAGTGTATGGGGACAGCGGGCCATTCCGGGAGAGAAAGGTAAGCAGGATATATATGTGATACTAGTGTATAGGGACAGTGGGCCACTCCGGGAAAGGAAGGTAAGCAGGAGATATCTGTGATACTAGTGTATGGAGACAGTGGCCGTTCCGGGAGAGAAAGGTAAGCAGGAGATATCTGTAATACTAGTGTATGGGGACAGCGGGCCATACCGAGAGAGAAAGGTAAGCAGGACATATCTGTGATACTAGTGTATTGGGACAGCGGCCATTCTACGAGAGGAAGGTAAGCAGGAGATATCTGTGATACTAGTATACGGGGACAGTGGCCGTTCTGGGATAGGAAGGTAAGCAGGAGATATTTGTGATACTAATGTATGGGGACAGCGGGACATTCCGGGAGAGGAAGGTAAGCAGGAGATATCTGTGATACTAGTGTATGAGGACAGCGGGCCATTACGGGAGAGGAAGGTAAGCAGGAGATATCTGTGATACTAGTGTATGGGGACAGCGGCCATTCCGGGAGAGGAAGGTAACAGGAGATATCTGTGATACTAGTGTATGAGGACAGTGGGCCATTCCCGGAGAGGAAGGTAAGCAGGAGATATCTGTGATACTAATGTATGGGGACAGCGGCCCATTCCGGGAGAGAAAGGTAACAGGAGATATCTGTGATACTAGTGTATGGGGACAGCGGGACATTCCGGGAGAGAAAGGTAAGCAGGAGATATCTGTGATACTAGTGTATGGGGACAGCGGGCCATTCCGGCAGAGGAAGGTGAGCAGGAGATATCTGTGATACTAATGTATAGGGACAGCGGCCATTCCGGGAGAAAAAGGTAAGTTGGAGATATCTGTGATACTAATGTATAGGTACAGCGGCCCATTCCGGGAGAGAAAGGTAACAGGAGATATCATTGATACTAGTGTATGAGGACAGCGGGACATTCCGGGAGAGAAAGGTAAGCAGGAGATAGCTGTGATACTAGTGTATGGGGACAGCGAGCCATTTTGGCAGAGGAAGGTGAGCAGGAGATATCTGTGAAACTACTGTATGGGGACAGTGGCCATTCCGTGAGAGGAAGCTAAGCAGGATATATCTGTGATACTAGTGTATGAGGACAGCGGCCATTCTGTGAGAGAAAGGTAAGCAGGAGATATGTGATACTAGTGTATGGGGACAGCGGGTCATTCCTTGAGAGGAAGGTAAGCAGGAGATATCTGTGATACTAGTGTATGGGGACATAGGGACATTCCGGGAGAGGAAGGTAAGCAGGAGATATCTGTGATACTAGTGTATGGGGACAGCGGCCATTCCTGGAGAGGAAGGTAAGCAGGAGATATCTGTGATACTAGTGTATGGGGACAGCGGCCATTCCGGGAGAGGAAGGTAAGCAGGAGATATCTGTGATAGTAGTATACGGGGACAGTGGCCATTCTGGGAGAGGAAGGTAAGCAGGAGATATTTTGATACTAGTGTATGAGGACAGCGGGCCATTTCGGGAGAGGAAGGTAAGCAGGAGATATGTGATACTAGTGTATGGGGACAGCAGGCCATTCCAGGAGAGAAAGGTAAGCAGGAGATATCTGTGATACTAGTGTATGATGACAGCAGCCTTTCTCGGAGAGGAAGGTAAGCAGGAGATATCTGTGATACTAGTGTATGAGGACAGCGGGACATTCCGGGAGAGGAATGTAAGCAGGAGATATCTGTGATACTAGTGTATGAGGACAGCGGGCCATTCCGGGAGAGGAAGGTACGCAGGAGATATCTGTAATACTAGTGTATGGGGACAGCAGGCCATTCCGGGAGAGGAAGGTAAGCAGGAGATATCTGTGATACTAGTGTATGGGGACAGCGGGCCATTCCGGGAGAGAAAGGTAAGCAGGAGATATCTGTGATACTAGTGTATAGGGACAGCGGCCATTCCAGGAGAGGAAGGTAAGCAGGAGATATCTGTGGTACTAGTGTATGGGGACAGCGGGCCATTCCGGGAGAGAAAGGTAAGCAGGAGATATCTGTGGTATTAGTGTATGGGGACATCGTCTATTCCGGGAGAGGAAGGTAAGCAGGAGATATCTGTGATACTAGTGTATGGGGACAGCGGCCATTCTGGGAGAGGAAGGTAAGCAGGAGATATCTGTGATACTAGTATACGGGGACAGTGGCCATTCGGGGAGAGGAAGGTAAGCAGGAGATATTTGTGATACTAGTGTATGGGGACAGCGGGCCATTCCGGGAGAGAAAGGTAACAGGAGATATCTGTGATACTAGTGTATGAGGACAGCGGGACATTCCGGGAGAGAAAGGTAAGCATGAGATATCTGTAATACTAATGTATAGGGAAAGCGGGCCATTCCGTAAGAGTAAGGTAAGCAGGAGATATCTGTGATACTAGTGTATGAGGACAGCGGCCATTCCAGAAGAGAAAGGTAAGCATGAGATATCTGTGATTCTAGTGTATGGGGATAGCCGGCCATTCCGGGAGAGAAAGGTAAGCAGGAGATATCTGTGATACTAATGTATTGGGACAGCGGCCATTCCGGGAGAGAAAGGTAAGTAGGAGATATCTGTAATACTAATGTATAGGGACAGCGGGCCATTCCGTGAGAGTAAGGTAAGCAGGAGATATCTGTGATACTAGTGGATGAGGAGAGCGGCCATTCCAGAAGAGAAAGGTAAGCAGGAGATATCTGTGATACTAGTGTATGGGGACAGCCGGCCATTCCGGGTGAGAAAGGTAAGCAGGAGATATCTGTGATACTAGTGTATGGGGACAGCCGGCCATTCCGGGAGAGGAAGGTAAGCAGGAGATATCTGTGATACTAGTGTATGAGGACAGCGGCCATTCCAGAAGAGAAAGGTAAGCAGGAGATATCTGTGATACTAGTATACGGGGACAGCGGGCCATTCCGGGAGAGGAAGGTAAGCAGGAGATATCTGTGATACTAGTGTATGGGGACAGCGGCCATTCTGGGAGAGAAAGGTAAGCAGGAGATATCTGTGATACTAGTGCATGAGGACAGCGGCCATTCCGAGAGAGAAAGGAAAGCAGGAGATATCTGTGATACTAGTATACGGGGACAGCGGGCCACTCCGGGAGAGAAAGGTAAGCAGGAGATATCTGTGATACTAGTATACGGGGACAGTGGCCATTCTGGGAGAGGGAGGTAAGCAGGAGATATTTGTGATACTAGTGTATGGGGACAGCGGCTATTCTGGGAGAGGAAGGTAAGCAGGAGATATTTGTGATACTAGTGTATGGGGACAGCGGGACATTCCGGGAGAGGAAGGTAAGCAGGAGATATCTGTCATACTAGTGTATGGGGACAGCGGGACATTCCGGGAGAGGAAGGTAAGCAGGAGATATCTGTGATACTAGTGTATGAGGACAGCGGCCATTCTGGGAGAGAAAGGTAAGCAGGAGATATCTGTGATACTAGTGTATGGGGACAGCGGACATTCCGGGAGAGGAAGGTAAGTAGGAGATATCTGTGATACTAGTGTATGGGGACAGTGGGACATTCCGGGAGAGGAAGGTAAGCAGGAGATATCTGTGATAATAGTGTATGAATACAGCGGCCATTCTGGGAGAGAAAGGTAAGCAGGAGATATCTGTGATACTAGTGTATGGGGACAGCGGACATTCTGGGAGAGAAAGGTAAGCAGGAGATATCTGTGTTACTAGTGTATGGGGACAGCGGCCATTCTGGGAGAGGAAGGTAAGCAGGAGATATCTGTGATACTAGTGTATGGGGACAGCGGGCCATTCCTGGAGAGGGAGGTAAGCAGGGGATATTTGTGATACTAGTGTATGGGGACAGCGGCCATTCTGGGAGAGGAAGGTAAGCAGGAATTATCTGTGATAATAGTGTATTGGGGCAGCGGGCCATTCCGCGAGAGAAAGGTAAGCAGGAATTATCTGTGATAATAGTGTATGGGGACAGCGGCCATTCCGGGAGAGGAAGGTAAGTAGGAGATATCTGTGATACTAGTATATGGGGACAGCGGGCCATTCCGGGAGAGAAAGGTAACAGGAGATATCTGTGTTACTAGTGTATGGGCACAGCGGGCCATTCCGGGAGAGAAAGGTAAGCAGGAGATATGTGATACTAGTGTATGGGGACAGCAGCCATTCCGGGAGAGAAAGGTAAGCAGGAGATATGTGATACAAGTGTATGGGGACAGCAGCCATTCCGGTAGAGAAAGGTAAGCAGGAGATATTTGTGATACTAGAGTATGGGGACAGCGGCCATTCTGGGAGAGGAAGGTAAGCAGGAGATATCTGTGATACTACTATACGGGGACAGTGGCCATTCTGGGAGAGGGAGGTAAGCAGGAGATATTTGTGATACTAGTGTATGGGGACAGCGACTGTTCTGGGAGAGGAAGGTAAGCAGGAGATATTTGTGATACTAGTGTATGGGGACAGCGGGACATTCCGGGAGAGGAAGGTAAGCAGGAGATATCTGTGATACTAGTGTATGGGGACAGCGGGACATTCCGGGAGAGGAAGGTAAGCAGAAGATATCTGTGATACTAGTGTATGGGGACAGCAGGCCATTCCGGGAGAGGACGGTATGCAGGAGATATCTGTGATACTAGTGTATGGGGACAGCAGGCCATTCCGGGAGTGGAAGGTAAGCAGGAGATATCTGTGATACTAGTGTATGGGGACAGCGGGTCATTCCGGGAGAGAAAGGTAAGCAGGAGATATGTGATACTAGTGTATGGGGACAGCAGGCCATTCCGTGAGAGAAAGGTAAGCAGGAGATATCTGTGATACTAGTGTATGATGACAGCAGCCTTTCTCGGAGAGGAAGGTAAGCAGGAGATATCTGTGATACTAGTGTATGGGGACAGCGGGCCATTCCGGGAGAGAAAGGTAAGCAGGAGATATCTGTGATACTAGTGTATGGGGACAGCGGCCATTCCAGGAGAGGAAGGTAAGCAGGAAATATCTGTGGTACTAGTGTATGGGGACAGCGGGCCATTACGGGAGAGAAAGGTAAGCAGGAAATATCTGTGGTATTAGTGTATGAGGACAGCGGCCATTCCGGGAGAGGAAGGTAAGTAGGAGATATCTGTGATACTAGTGTATGGGGACAGCGTCCATTCCGGGAGAGGAAGGTAAGCAGGAGATATCTGTGATACTAGTGTATGAGGACAGCAGCCTTTCTCAGAGAGGAAGGTAAGCAGGAGATATCTGTGATACTAGTGTATGAGGACAGCGGGTCATTCCGGGAGAGAAAGGTAAGCAGGAGATATCTGTAATACTAGTGTATGGGGACAGCAGGCCATTCCGGGAGAGGAAGGTAAGCAGGAGATATCTGTGATACTAGTGTATGGGGACAGCGGGCCATTCCGGGAGAGAAAGTTAAGCAGGAGATATCTGTGATACTAGTGTATGGGGACAGCGGCCATTCCAGGAGAGGAAGGTAAGCAGGGGATATCTGTGATACTATTGTATGGGGACAGCCGGCCATTCCGGGAGAGAAAGGTAAGCAGGAGATATCTGTTGTATTAGTGTATGGGGACAGCGTCCATTCCGGGAGAGGAAGGTAAGCAGGAGATATCTGTGATACTAGTGTATGGGGACAGCGGCCATTCTGGGAGAGGTAGGTAAGCAGGAGATATCTGTGATACTAGTATACGGGTACAGTGGCCATTCGGGGAGAGGAGGGTAAGCAGGAGATATTTGTGATACTAGTGTATGGGGACAGCGGGCCATTCCGGGAGAGAAAGGTAACCGGATATATCTGAGATACTAGTGTATGAGGACAGCGGGACATTCCGGGAGAGAAAGGTAAGCAGGAGATATCTGTGATACTAATGTATGGGGACAGCGGCCCATTCCGGGAGAGAAAGGTAACAGGAGATATCTGTGATACTAGTGTATGAGGACAGTGGGACATTCTGGGAGAGAAAGGTAAGCAGGAGATATCTGGGATACTAGTGTATGGGGACAGCGGGCCATTCCGGCAGAGGAAGGTGAGCAGGAGATATCTGTGAAACTACTGTATGGGGACAGCGGGCCATTCCGGGAGAGAAAGGTAAGCAGGAGATATCTGTGATACTAATGTATTGGGACAGCGGGCATTCCGGGAGAGAAAGGTAAGTAGGACATATCTGTAATACTAATGTATAGGGACAGCGGGCCATTCCGTGAGAGTAAGGTAAGCAGGAGATATCTGTGATACTAGTGTATGAGGACAGCGGCCATTCCAGAAGAGAAAGGTAAGCATGAGATATCTGTGATACTAGTGTATGGGGACAGCCGGCCATTCCGGGAGAGAAAGGTAAGCAGGAGATATCTGTGATACTAGTGTATGGGGACAGCCAGCCATTCTGGGAGAGGAAGGTAAGCAGGAGATATCTGTGATAATAGTGTATGGGGACAGCGGGCCATTCCGGGAGAGAAAGGTAAGCAGGAAATATCTGTGGTATTAGTGTATGAGGACAGCGGCCATTCCGGGAGAGGAAGGTAAGTAGGAGATATCTGTGATACTAGTGTATGGGGACAGCGTCCATTCCGGGAGAGGAAGGTAAGCAGGAGATATCTGTGATACTAGTGTATGAGGACAGCAGCCTTTCTCGGAGAGGAAGGTAAGCAGGAGATATCTGTGATACTAGTGTATGAGGACAGCGGGCCATTCCGGGAGAGAAAGGTAAGCAGGAGATATCTGTAATACTAGTGTATGGGGACAGCAGGCCATTCCGGGAGAGGAAGGTAAGCAGGAGATATCTGTGATACTAGTGTATGGGGACAGTGGGCCATTCCGGGAGAGAAAGTTAAGCAGGAGATATCTGTGATACTAGTGTATGGGGACAGCAGCCATTCCAGGAGAGGAAGGTAAGCAGGGGATATCTGTGATACTATTGTATGGGGACAGCCGGCCATTCCGGGAGAGAAAGGTAAGCAGGAAATATCTGTTGTATTAGTGTATGGGGACAGCGTCCATTCCGGGAGAGGAAGGTAAGCAGGAGATATCTGTGATACTAGTGTATGGGGACAGCGGCCATTCTGGGAGAGGTAGGTAAGCAGGAGATATCTGTGATACTAGTATACGGGTACAGTGGCCATTCGGGGAGAGAAAGGTAAGCATGAAATATCTGTGATACTAGTGTATGGGGACAGCGGGCCATTCCGGGAGAGAAAGGTAAGCAGGATATATATGTGATACTAGTGTATAG